>VZRU01003082.1:112863-155134 GCA_013398155.1 Pedionomus torquatus
CCCTGCACGGCCAGGGAGGGGACAGTGAAGGGCCGGGGGCGGAGGTGGGTGTGTGCCTCGCCCTCGGAAAGCCGGTCTACCCTGAGCTACATTTCTCAGGATGTAGCAATTTGCGCTCATTAGCTCGTAGAGGGGATTATGGCATGAGCTTACAGTGTGACACCCGAGAGAGTTCCTTGTTCTGCTGCACGTAACAGCCTGACGTGGCTAAAAGTCAGTTGAAGGCCTTTAATGCTGTTCGGTAGCTAGATGTTTTTCCTCAGGAAGCGGGGCAGTAGAATTAAAATTGCAGTCTGGGCAGGGGAACAGAAGAGTAGAAGGCCTGAAGTTAAATTCCTGCAACTTTGCGAACATTGGCAGTTAAGATATCAGAAACTTGAAGTTAGTACCTCTCAAAAAATGATAGCACTAAAAAGTCAGAGGTTATCGGTTATGTTTTGTAGGCAGCTCTGTACATGAGCTTAGCTTGGAAACAACTCTACTTAAACTTCCTTTTTTTTCTCCTCAGAAAAGAGCTTAGAGAATCATGCAATAATTTGGGGAATGGCCTAGGCAAACTGGAAGTACAGCCAGTGGTGCTGGGACAACGCGATTAGGACAGACCCATAGCTCTACGTAAAGGTGCCTGAGGAGACCCATATAGGCACATGCATGTAGTGAGGGAAGAAGGAAATGGACAAATAGACTTTCTGCAGTAGAGGTTTGGCTAAATTAGTTCTGCTACTTACAGAACAAATTTTCTGCTGTCAAAGAATACCTGGATCCTTGTGGTAGCAAAATAATTACAATATGGGCAGGTCTGAGAGCATTGCCCAAGTCCTTTAGAAAAAGGAAGCTTTCTTTTGTGATTATTGGGGGGGGAAAAAGTGTGTTTGAGAACATGATGGTTGGTGATCCTACTCAGCCTGCAGACATTTACATGAGAAGTGTTAAAGCATGTTGCCATAGACCGATTTAGGATAACTTTCTCTGGCTATTATGAATAAGATCTGTTCCTGACAGGATGTAGGATGCATTAGTAATTTTAACTTTAAAATACAGAAGTAATGAAACTAACAGTTCCAAATACATTTTATTTCTAGTGACTTAGTAACATCAAGATCAAAGTAGAATGGTTCTTGCCATTATTCTATCTGCTTGCACTTAGATTTTCCTCCATCCTTCTGTGGGTTCCGGAGCAGCTTCTGTTATGGTTGGCCTCAGTGGGCCCAGACGTAGCTTTTCGTGTGCAGTCATTCTTGTTAGCATCTGTTAAGAATTTTTATTTCCTAGTTGGTGAAACAGATGTACCTCTGATTCACATCACAGCTTCTAAACAAGGTGTTTCTTAGTTATCCTGAATCATTCCTACCCTTCCCAAACTTTGCATGAGGCAAGGCCAGCATGAATACATGCACCTTTTCCCTGGTATAGTGGGAAACGAGAAAGGTAAAGCTGTTAGGCTCCTTACAGCTAGAAAGCGACAGAGACATATAGGCTAAAAGTTTTCTCCGGAGAAGTATGCCTGAACTTGAAGTTGGTCAAGCATTTTGATTATCATGCAAAGGGTCTAAGTTTAGGGATCGGGGGAATCGATTATCCTTCTCTGGAGCAATGATCTCCCTTTAGAAGGTTGAGGGGAATTTACTGGCAGTAAGAAGATTTATAGAACCTCTGTAAATTTCCATGTAGTGTGAGGCAAGCTTATATAATGGTCGCTTCCCGCTGGTTTGTTTCTACGTAGGAAATTGGAGGCACAAAGTAGAGAAATCCTTTACAGTAAGTGATATTCCAAGGTATCGATTATGCTGCAGAATGCTGTTGGACAACTCAGAAGCTATTGAGAAAAAAAGAAGAGACTAAAGTGTTATTGCAGTGGTAGGGTTGCTAAGAAGCACAGTTAAAGAAATCTGAAGTTTTAGTTGCTGATATCTGTACTATTTGTCTTCCATTTCTGTAAATATACTTTATGACCCCTGATTTTTTTTAGGTTTGCCTTTTTCTTTTTTTCTTCTGAGATATTTTCTCAGGACAGAATTTTTTCCATTCTTAAAACATTTGGACTTTGGGCTGAACAAGTAAATCAGCACCAATTTGATTTACTATCAATAATTTGTGATTCCTCAAAAATAGAGTTTGAGTTTTGGTAATTGGTATGTAAGGATTTTATTTTGGAATTGTAGTTATTTAGCCCAAGTCCTTGCACTTCAAGGTATAAATGGTTCTAATAGTTTTCTATCTGTTGGTAGCTGTTTGCTTTCTCTCTCTCCCTTTTTCTGGAGACTTAATTAATTTCTTATGGCTTGACTAATTCCCCTTTATGTGGCTGTGAAACTGAAGTTGAAATCCTGGATGTGTATTTAAAGCTAGAGGGCTTTTCCGTTTTATTCAGATGTTCCCAGGTATTAATTAAAACATAATTTGGACATAGATAACCTTGATAATAGCTCTGAGCACCAGAAGATAAAGACAAGGCACAAGAGAAATAAACAGATACTGCTGCTTGTGAGTCCCTTCCCTCCTGGCACTGACCTGTCTCACCAGGCAGTGAAGACTGGGGAGAGAAAGAGAAGAGTTCCCTCAGGTTTGCTTACTGGCTTTTACCTGAGAGGTGAAATAGGTCAGTGGCTCATTTTGGCAGGGAGAACTCAAATTTGATTTAACTCTAATCCCACTTCGGGGGTCCTAGTGAAGATTTTCCATTTTAGCAAGAAAATTATGAGTGTGTCTCCCAGGATGTGTCTCCTGGCTTATCTTGATAAGGTGGTTCTTCAGATCTTTTTTTCCTGTTGGGTGACCAAAAACTCTGTGCCAAAATCTTAAGGGAAATAACAACTACATTATTTAGGAGCCCTGACTCAAGAAATTCAAGGTCTCCATTCAAGGTACTCTCTAATGTCACTTAACTCGAAAGAGACGCTGACTTCAGCTTCCTTTACTTGGCACTTAACTTCATCCCCTTTTTGTTCAGCCGGAGACCAAAGACCAATTTGCACAGGTTTTCCACATTATCCTGAAGCTGTGGGAGAAAGAGGAGACAGACTTGGAAGCATCCCTTTGGCAGTGTGAAGCTAGCTGTTGGCATGGGCACTGTCTGAGGGGTTACATCCCTGTGTCACCCCTCCTTCAGGTGACCAGGATGGGAAGGAACAGTAGGAGGTAGAAGTGCAGAGATGAGACAAAGGTTGGGGTCTGTGAGAGACAATTGCAGGACAATCCCACAGGAGATGCAGAAGACAATAGAGGCAGTTAAGTGTCTTCACCTTTTTGGATTGGGTAATATGGTGGTCACCATAGGAGCTGAATTTTTCTAGAGTTAGATTTATAGTACTTTTTCTACCATTTGCATTTATTTCTAGATATTTTTAAAGCTTTCCTTTTTTTTTTTTTTTCCCGTCAAATCTCTTCATTAAAAGAAATGAAATTCCCCTTTGCAATAATGAAACAAAAGCAAATGTTTTTGCAGATTATGTAATTTAAAAGTTTGCCTTGCTTATTTGGAGGGCCTGAACTGTTTGAGTAGATTTCTATCGTTGCTTTGCTGTAACTTGTTAGAAAGTGGTACAAGTACTTTCTGCTTGAGGACCAGCATCTTGCATCACACCTTGTGAAGGTTTGGTGTGACGTGTCTACGGGGCTGTCACAGCTGGGAAATGATGCTTTCTAAAGTCACTCTAAATTCGTGTCGAAGTTACACTAGTTCTATTTCCATCAGTGCCATCTTCCATCAGAAATGGTTTATATGTATAAAGACTGAAGGAGTGTGATTTACCAATTTAAGTAGAATTCCCATTCTTCAAATGACTTCAAAGTGACTTGTCCAACATGCAGTGGCTAATCTTGAAGGGGATTGAGGAACTCTTATTTCTAAGTCTCTGCTTTAATTGTTAGGTTTTTCATTACCTCTGTTCATTGTTGGCATGATAAAAATGTAAATTAAACCCCCCAAGCGCTAAGTTTCTCTTATTTTCTGCTTCTTTTCTCTGTTCTGTAGTGTAGAGATCATTAGCCTGGTATTTCCAGTCAAGAGTTGCTAATATGAATCTATATGAATATGATTAATATGGCCTGTACTATACAGATGCCTATTCTGTCTGAATCAGGATAGGTATTATTAAAAAATACCTTACCTGCACCAGGTTTCCTCTTTGGGATTATCTGTTTTTATGCAGGCAAGGACTCATTTTCCTGCATTGCTGTGGCTTCTTTCTAAACAAATGGCATTCTAAGAAGTTTGGTTTGAGTCTTTAGTAAATCCTCCATGTAAATAGAGAGAGAGAGAAAATTTTTCTGCTTTATATGTGTCATCTGCCATCTTAGAACAACCTCACACAAGTTCATGTGGTAGTTCTTATATTAAATCTTGTTTTTTAGTGTGTATATCTGCTGAATCCTCAACTTGCTCAGAAATCTGCTTCTATTATGAAGATATGTTTTCCCAATATTAAATTATGAGATTTAATTATATTGAATTACAAAAAGTACATGCTTAGCCTTGAATGCATGGAAAAATGTATTATTGATATCAATCATGGCCTATATTTTCATATGATTAAATATATTACCTTGTCAACGTGAATCATAGAATGGTTGGAGTTGGAAGGGACCTTGAAGATCATCGAGTTCCAACCCCCTGCCATGGGCAGGGACACCTCCCACTAGAACAGGTTGCTCAAAGCCCCATCAAGCCTGGCCTTAAACACTTCCAGGGATGGGGCATCCACAATCTTTCTCTTTATGATGTAAGTGTATTTAATGTGTTAGTCCTTAAATATTAACTCAAAAATGTATGTGTGTTTTTGTATACAGTTTTTGATGATGAAGAAGAAAGCAAGCTGACTTATACAGAAATTTATCAGGAGTACCAAGCTCTGGTAAGTGTTATGCACTATTTGTGGTAGATTTCAAAGAAATATAATTAAAGTGTTAGAGTAGTATTTAGATGAACTTATAGTTGCAATATTTAGAATTTTTTAGTATTGCCCGTTATAAGTGTTATTTAGAAATCCTCTGAGTCATAGTTATCGTATGTATTTTTATGCTTAAACAACAGATAAGTAGAAAAGAAACTTTTAACATACAGTCATCTCTCATATGCTGTTACACATTTTTTCATTAAAATTAATATATCTATACTTATAAGCTTGATAATGTTCATGTTGTTTGTCATTTTAACTTGACAGACAATATGATGTCTGAATATGCATATAACTTGTGTTTCGTTCACTAATAAGTCTGGTAATTTTTTTCAGTTAACTTTCAGTTATCAGGCGATAACTGGAGATTTTTGGGGCATGCTTAAAGTACCTATAAACCAATGCATACAGATTTCTAAATTTTTTTTGTAACAAGGCTTGGTAAATTTGATGTTGAAAAGCATCAATTGAATTAATGCAGACCAACATCTATTTTCCCTCTGATTCTGAAGGGTTTCAGGCCCACAGACTGGTAAAAAGCTTCATACCTAACACGGCAAAAAATTATGAGGAATACTAGCCAGGAGTCTGGGGGAAGAGGTAAAGTGACATTCTTGGAAATTGGAGGAGCTAAATTAAGTGGTAATCAAATTTAGCAATAAAAATGCTTACTTTGAACAGTTCATGAATGTAAATAAAGACATATCATAAAAATCAGTCATACTATTGCAATCATTTTCCTTTGAGTTTAAAATATATCACCAAAAAAGAATATACAATTATGAAAAAATTAATATGACTCTTAAGGATAAACCTCCTAAAAAGTAAGGTTTACCCTTTCTAACAGGTTGAAAAATTATTAGAAGACTATCTTAAAGAAGTTGGAATTAATGAAGAGAAATTTCAAGAAGCCTTTTCTTCTCCTCTTGCAAAGACACACACTTCACAGGTAATTTTCCACTGTTTAGGAACATACAGATGTAATTTTTAGCTTTATATTTTCACTAATATAGCAGAGTGGAGATGAAACTGAAAAGTTTTCTCATTAAAAGTGTAACTGTCTAAAACATAATGTATTCATTTATATTATGAACTTTAATAAGAAAAATGTGCACCTTGAAAATAATGACAGGTATTGGTCAGACACCTTTTGAGATTCATCTTCTATGCCATGTATTTTCTAAAACAAACCTCTAAGCTCTATTTGTCAGCTTTATGTTAGCCTTTGGTCTGTTTACAGAAGCAGACAAATAGGAAGATTAAAACAATAGACACACTGCATAAAATAAAAGATGTTTTCTCTGCTTTTATAATAAAACAGTCAAATCTGTAACAAAATAACTGGTATTGAGAACACAAGGCATGGCTAGGCAGCCCTTCTCAGGAATACTGGACAGAGGAGTGGGAGCTGCTGCTGCCAGTTTAAATTGGGCTTTGCTGATATCTCCTCCTAGATGTGTAACAACCCTCTTCAGAGCTCACATTCCTCACTCAAGCTTACGCATTTGTTCAGGAAGTCAAATTGATTGCAGTTGCAAACTTACACCGGGAAACCCTCCAGCTTTTGTGATAATGTTATTGTAGACATGTTGATCTAAAGACACAAACCATCGCATTCTTTTCTTTACTATTAGCCCAACTTGTATGTTTGGAAAAACAGACAGAGAGGAGTATTAAGTATAATTATTATAAACATGTTCCACAGAATTTAAATCTTAACATAATTTCAAGCAGACTAAGATGGTTATGATTTCTGTAGGGGTTTTAATATTGTGCATATCTTCCCTCCCACAGGCCATTTTGCAAACAGTGTTGGCAGCAGAAGATTTTAGACTATTTAAAAAGATGATGGTACAGAAAAATATTGAAATGCAATTGCAAGCTATTAGAATCATTAAAGAAAGAAATGGTAAGAAGTGGTTAAGATGTGTTCCACTTCTCTTCATCTTTTCAGTGTTCTTTTGATGGCTGTGTGATCCATTCATAAATGAGTATAGCAGATAGTTCAGTTCCAATTCAAGTTAATGGAAAACATTCAGTTATTTTCCTGGGACTAGGATTTCAATACTTAGTCCTTGGTTTGTATTCTCAGTGACAGCTTTTAAATGTTCTCTGTTCTCTTTTAAATTAACAGACTTTTCAGTTCTGTGTGTCTAAATTTTTCTGTGAAACTTGATTTGGTTTTTTGTTAAAGAACTTTGGTGATAACTTTGAGGGTTAAAGCAATTATGAGTTCATCAACAATGTTGATAGTGCAACATCATTACTATGCAAGTAGCATAGTTTGAACTATCTGCTGTGTGTACTTTGCAATTCACATTGTAGAGTCGCTTATGAGACCAATCCATGTAGAACCAGAAGCTAGGGCTTTCATTATGCTAATACATGCATGCCTTTAAAGAAGAGAAAGCTAATTTACACCCAATTTTCATATAACTCCTAAATTAGAAAATTATTCAAATTAGCCGTGGCTGAATTGCAGAGTATAGGAAATGCTATACAATGGTTCATGCAGAGTATGGCCTATACTTTATCCTTAGATGTCAAAACTTTGGTAGTTCAGAAGCCTTTGTCTTTTTGTTACCAGATTTGTTAATCTAGAATCCTTTTTTGGAAACGGTTACAGAGAAGAAGAATTAGATAGTTTGTGCTTTTATTTTTTTTTCTTTTTCCTCTCCTATCGACCTAACTAATGATGCCAAATGGAGTACAAAATAATTTTCTTTAGAGTAATGCATAAATTTTGACATGTCTTTTTTATAGGTGTGTTACCCGACTGTTTGACAGAGGGTTCTGATGTATTCAGTGAAATTGAAGAAGAAGAAATGAAAATACTAAGGGAGGTTCTAAGGTAAAAAATGAATAATCCCTACTCCTGTACATCATTTTAAAATAAAAAATAAATGTATATAGAACCTAACTATTCTAGCCTTTTCCAGGAAATTGCCTTCATCTTACAGATGACCTGAATGTTCTTGTCAAAATCCTACCTAAGAGAAAATGGTGCTAGACAGTGTGTGTGGTGTGCAACTTTTAAGAGCTCCATCACTTCCATTCTCCCCTGAATCTCCATGAAGACCTAAACTTAGATCTGGGTTAGATGTCTCTGGACACTAGGAGCACACTAGCTGCAATCCATTTGGGGACTACTCTAAACATTACAGCCTTGGACAGGTGAATTCCACTTTTGCAGTAGGCTTTATTCTTTTCTACAGCTTCCTTCTTAGTTGTGTCAATGACTGCTGCTGTGATCTAAGAAGATGTGTGAGCACTGATACAACGTCTATAGATTCTTCTCCTCTCCCAGTTCCCATATACATAAGCATAATCTTAATAGCAGATTAATCCATACACGTTATATTAAATTATGCTGTCTTCCCTCTGTGTTCTGGAAATAATTCCCTTACTGCCTTTCAATGAGCAAATGAAGCAAGGGATAGACAAATCCAGGAAATTCTGACACAGTAATTTTTGCACAGGAAAAAAATTGCCTGAGGACAGTGCATTCTGTGTGTTTGTTTATTTGTATTAGGAGTGCGTTTTCATTTTGGATGCTAACAAATTCATATTGTAATTGTTTTGATAGTCCTCAAATACTTAAACAGTGCTGAATTTGCCTAAAAGTCACTAATACTAAAGAAGTTTTTGAGTATTTACTTTTATTTTGTGTTACAGAAAATCTAAGGAAGAATATGAAATAGAACAAGAAAGAAAGAGGACTGAACAAGTGGGTATCTTACCTTTCCAGAAGAGTTGTCTTGACGATTAAGAAATACTCTGATAATCCTGTCCTGGGTGTCACTTTAAGGCAATGTGTACCATCCTAAGCAAATAAAAGGTCTGTCAGGAAGATTTTACTGATGCTTCTTTTGGAAAGGTCTGTTCTGTTTACGTTTTTCTTGATGATATCATTGACACTAGTGCTATGATACATGATATCATTAACCACCAGTCATTTGGTGGAGCTCATATGATAAGTATATTCACCCTTCAGTATCTGAAGTCTAAAATCCTCATAACGGATGTCAACCTTTCAGATCCAGAGAACGTTTGAATTACTAATGTTGTCAAGATCAAAGAGACTTCAAAGTATAAGCTTCTTAGAGATTACAGCATTCATAATCCTCCAGGAATTTTAAGGATCCCTTCATAGACAGTATAGTTATTCATTAAGGCTGCACAATAGTGCCAGAACCTAATCACCAGGAACCAGAAATCCTCTCCAAGTTAGACCGTCATTTGGTCTTCGTCAGAGCAAACTATGTGGAAAGGCAACTGAACATAAACATGGACTGGCCAAATTGCCATTCATTCAGCAACTGAGAAACAAATTGAAATTGAAATCTACTGCAGTGGAAATTAAACCTTCCCTTCACTGGCAAAAAAATATTAAAATTGCTGGAATTGTGGGCTGTTTCAAAAGGGAGCAGAATTGCTCTTCAATTTTTTTCTGTCATTAGGAATTTGAGCATACTGAATTTGGAAAAGGAAAAAAAAAAAGGCACTGTTTCTTCAGCCCGAACTGAAAAGGAAACTGTCTGAAGACCAAATGTAGCTACTACAAGAGGTGGAGACTGTATTTCCAATCCTACTCTTCAGTTCAAACCCTTGATAGATGCAAATGATAACCATGCTACCGAGTGCGAGGCCTGAACAGAGGGGATGTTCTACCAAATTAAACCTTTCTCCCAGAGTCTGACACTGGAGAAAAATGGTGATAAAAGTCTTCTTTCCCATATTACTATGATAGATTCCAGGAAATGAGTCACCTGTTTGACTGGATTTATTACCAAAAAATATATTCTAAATTATCATTTATTTTATTTTTTTTTTAGTTAGGGAAAAGGTTTTGAACTTTAAAAAAAAAAAACAAAGAAAGGCAGAACCTTCCTATTAGTAAAACAGAACAAGTAGTTTGCTTTTCTTGATTTTTGACCACGCAGTATATAGTGTAAAACCCACAGTTTTAACTGAAAGTTCTTTGGGAGATTTCTTTGTGTTGACAGTTTAATGCCTGAAGTCCAGTGCCAGGAAATGTAATGGTTGGTTTTGTTGGTTTGCTTCTTAATTTAAGGCACGGGATAAACTTACGTCACCAGATGTTACCAGTCTTCCAGGAGATTCGAAAGAAGCTGTGAAAGTTAAGGAATCCACTGAGGAAGCTGATGATTCTGAAAAACCTCCAAAATTTCCATTAGGTAATTTTGTGGGAAAACATGGTGCTGAGTGTACAATATGGTACTACTTTCAAATTATTGAAGAGTCCACTCATATCAAGATCTTAAGAACTTGGCTGGATAAGCTGCGAGTGAACCATCCTAGCCTTGAAGCGAGCCCTACTTTGAGCAGGGTATTTGCACTAGGTGGCTGCAGAGGTGCCTTCCAACCTGACTTGTTTTATGTTATAAGTCATCTCCAGCAGGAGAAATACAGGAATTTAATAATTTTCAGCTTTCAACTTACTGTGCATATGTTGCCATTACTGTTAAGAGCAATGTTCCCTGTAAGTAACTATGAATCATTGACTTAAATTATGATTTCTCTCCCTCTGTGTGGCCATTATAGATTTAATTTATAATTATGCAACATTTCCTGATAGCAGTCAAATATTTCTGAAGGAACTGTTAAGATTCACTCAGGCCGAATTGTTAGCCCACCAAACTGCATCCTTTTGCCTTTGGTTCAGATTTTTATTACTTATTTTAATCTTTTCAGTTGTATATTTTTGAGTGGGATTGCGACACTTAATCAACTTATGATACTAAGGAGAGCTGTTTTAAGCAGTCTTGAACTTTACCCAAGTTATGTAGTGAAAATTGTCTGAACTGTTTTGTAGATGGTTATTTACTGGAGAGCATGACCAAGCCAATGCTTTTACAGGGAGGAGAAAAAAAGGAATCACTGGTTGCGGTGGATGTGCTTTTGGTATGTTTGTGTTGCAGCTGAAGTACAAGGGTGCTCACCTGTTCAGGAAAGCAGGAAAATTCTGAGGTGAAAAGAAGTGTATATATGTGTGTATGTAGATGTGCGTATACATATACACACACACATAGGCAGGTATGTATATGCACGCACATATCTATTATATAGGTATACATTGGTGATCTTCAAAACCAGATTACATCTCAGTGGAATTTGCCCTCTTTTGAATTTGTGGAAAAAATTGTAGCTTAATATTCTAAGGTCACTTCCAAGAATATAAGAGAACTTTGGGAGACAATAATCTGCGCTGTCTTTAGTTACATTTTTCCTGTGTCTTGTACTTTTCCATTGTGAATGAATACAAAGACACTTTTCATATCACAGACACTTGAGCTGGATACTTTTAGCCTTGGTAGTACCTTTGGAGCATACTTGCTCCTTGCTGCTTCATTTGATGTTCATTAACAGATGAAGTGGTTGTAGGACCCTCTGTTCCTTTAAATGGAGTGTCTTTCACATCACTGGCTTTTAAAGCCATCCCCTCTCATCCCCCTTTATCTTTCTGTCTTTCTGCTGAAGTTTGGTTGCATTTATTTGAACTGTTCTCTCCTCTTGCTTGCTCAGAAGTATGCAGAAGGCCTGTATGCAGTGCCACCTTGCAGTGGTGCCACTAAGCTATGTCTATGCTGTTGTCTTCCTGTTTTGGAGAAAGGCACATTCCTGGCAAATATTCTGTCTGCAGGACTTAATTCTGTGCTTGAGAGAAAGGAGGTCTTTGAGCTCAGGAGTCGAGATCTCTCAGCACTGAGTGCCAGCCCTTCTTCTCTGCTGTCCAAACACCTGCTTAGCTTGTGCTGAGTGTTCTGATGTTCTTTAAATGCTAAAGAAGAGACAGTCCTACAAAAGGTTTCAGCTGCTTGGAAACCATCTTCATCCTTGTAGAACTGGCATCTTGTAGCAGCATAGGTGTCCAAAGAGGCTATTAAGAAAGTTTGTCACAGCTTATCCTCCAGTATGACCTTTTGGAAAAGTGGGTTTGGGTAGTGGTGAAAAAATCAAGAGGAATCTAGGCTGGTGATCTTCCAGACCCCTTTCTCACCCAGAACTAAGGACTGGCCTCCAGACTGTTCTGTTATTGCCTACTTCCAGTACACAGGCTCCCAGCTACAGTTTTATTTCTGATAATGGGATCGTATCCTCTGCTTGACTTGCTTCCTTCTGGTACCAGGTACAGCTCTGGGAATAGAAACAGCACGAACCTTTCACTAAGTTTGTGCCTGTCTGGGGTGGCAGAAAAGCTACTCTCCTCTCGCCTGTGCTTGCATCCTGTCTGCATATTCTCACTTGTAGGGCTGCATTACTGAGGAACAGGACAGTTTGTCTTTCTCAACCTGAGCACAGGAAGGAATCCTATACCTGGTGGTATCGGCTGCCTCGGCAGCATGGCTCTTTCATGAGTTTGCTCAAAGTCAGAAAAAGGAGGAACTTTTTTTTTTTGTTGTTTTTCATTCCCTCCAGTCTGCCATCCATTTCCTTCAGATACACAGTGTTTCTATTATCTTTTCTTATTTCCCCTTCACCTTGAGACCCACAATCGGAGTTTGTGGGCCCCTTAAAGTTTTCCACTGTATAATAAATTAAAATTTTAATGGTAGTTGCCTTAATTTTCTTAATTGAGTTCCTTACAAGTAGTTTAGAGGTTAGAGCTTGCAAAACCATTCCTCCTGTACTTAGACCACCCAACTTATTGCACTACAGAGAGATCAGAAGGCTGGATTTCATGGTAAAGGTCATGCTCAACACCTCAGAGTGCAAGTGACCTTACCAGCGTTCTTGGACAACACTTCTGCTTCCAGGTACCTGCAGGGCAGCTGCTCCAAAAGCTGCACTCGTGTTGGCACCGAGCTGCCTGTATCACACAGATAAGAAGGATGCAGCATTTGCTGGAGTGGTCCTGGATGCTCGTATTTTGAGAAGATGCTGAATTATCCACATGGAAAAGACATTGCTGAGTCACACATCATGTGAACGTAGATATAGACAAGCTCTCAAAGGAAAAGAATGTTATGTACCAGTACCCATAACTCTTTGAGATGCATTGTCTATTTGTACGCTCACTCTCCACCCTCCTTCCCTTCTCTTCTCAGTGTCTTTTCAGGTTCGTGGGTTAAGTGACACTGAGGGTCCTATGATCACATCCTGCAGGTACTGCTAAGACACAAACACCTCCAGCTCAAGGGTTTGCGATACAGACAGCAGCAGTGCTCATTTACATACACACAACACATTTCAAAGAACCGCTTTCTGGTAAGTAGCTTTCCTTCATCATAATGTTGGTTATGGTGTAGGAAATTGGCATGCAGTGTGTGGATTTTTTTGTTGGTTGGTTGTTTTTTTTTTCCCCTCTGCTTTTTAGACAGCTTTTGTGTCCATCACAAAATGACATTCTTTGGAGCATCAAGACTTTCAGCAGGCATATTTCAGTGAGATGCAAATTCTTCAACTTGATTCCCCCCCAACATTTCTTTCCCAGTTTGTTCTCTGTATTTTGAATAACAACTTGGATATTATGGATAGAGTCAAACTGACCGAACACAGGGAAACTTGTATTTCACTACCTGTATTCTTGCATCTATATGGATATTTTCAGGCATATTTTAAAGGAGTCAAAAGCCTCTTTAATAGAAGTATAGTAGGAGTAGCAACTCGCTTCACTTGGGAATAGTCATAGGTCAGCTAAAGAGAAGATGTAGTAAAGTTATGAAATCCTACCCTTCTCTGCAGTCCAGTAACTGGAGAGGCTTTGACTTGGAGGTCAGTAACTGTGATGCCACGTCGGATACCATACAGTTCAGTGGGATGCAAGGCAAACCTACCCTTGGTACCTGCAGAGATATGAAAGGCTAGAATTGGTGCAGCGTTACCTTTCTTTGTCAGTGGAGGCAGCATTTGTCCAAGAAAAAAGCAGGAGGTGTACAGGGTGCCGTGTAGGACTGCTGTCTTGTACAAGGTGAGGGACTCGATAGGGAGCAGGAGACCTCAGAAGTTGCTTGAGCCTTGTTTGCTTTGTAGCTGCCCAGACCTACCCTGGCAGCCACCAGCCACCACCTCTGGGGGCTCTGAGCCCACCCAGTGTCTGAGACGGGGAGTTCCCACTGTATCCTCAGCTGTGGCAGGGTTAGCTCTGAAGACGTGTAAGCAAGCTGTGTCGGCGCGACGCTTTGCACCTCTTGAGCTACACCTCCCCCAGCTCCCATACAAGTTCACTTAAATATGTTCTTTTCTGATGCCTTTCTCTGAAGCTGAAAGCTGAACCAGTACCTTTGTACTGCTTGGCTAAAGTGAACCGGTACATTCATACTTGGAGTTGGTTAAAGTGAACCTTGTGAGGTGCTGACAGCGGGGCTTGCCAAGACACCAATTGAAAGTACATTCTCCGTGTGAGCTGGCTGTTGGAACACTGAACATGGAATTATGTTCCAAGTATTTGGCTAATTTATAATTCATTGCAGTAGGGGCACTTATGATGTAAAGTACTATTGAATTGCTTTCATTGTGCAAATACAGTATCTGTGGTTTTAGAAAGAAAGTTTTATTAATTAAAACTGGAGAAATGTGGTTTTTTTTAAAGTTTCCTGTTTCACCAGAAGAGACATCTAAGTATTGGAAAAAACACTGATTTGTTATTTATTTGATATACTACTATTCTTTCTAATTGTTTTCTATGTAAAATTGCCATTTAGAGGAATCTCGGAAATCTGCAAGGGAAGACATAAAACCAGTGCCCCCATTACAAAAAGGACCAGAAAGCTTACCTCAGCCCTCTTGTACCAAAGGGAAAGAAGACATTAAGAAAAAGTCGGCTGGAAAACGTTCAGAAAATGCAGCACCAAAAGCTGAGACGAAAGGACCTGTAAGTTTAAAACAAACAAAGGAGAACTAGAATGCAAAAAGGCAGGATTACATTTAGAATATACATTTAGTACAGTATTATGTTTAAATATATTTTTTCTATTATTGTTATCAGGTGGGTTTGGTTTGGATTGTTCTTGTTTTTCTTTTAACCCAGCATGCAAAAACTTACAGTATTTACCAGTTTAATTTGCATAGAGTTCCAGTCATCACTCTAGATTTAGAATAGCACTTGGCATTTCTCCTACGAGAATTTCGTAGTGGACGGCTCTGGCTTGAAACTTCAACTTGGATTTTTTTTCTCAGCTCGTAATTTTGGAGGCAAATACGATGTAAATGCTTTTATCTCAAAACCACATAACATGCATACCAAAAATTAGTTTCCAAATGTTTTTCTCAAAAAATCCCAATAATTTCAGAATTTATCAGAACTTGAAGAACAGCAGCTGAAGCAACGAGAGGACTACTTAAAGAAAAAACGAGATATGCTGATCGCTACAAAGAAGGAGTCGAAAAATAACGTACTGTTACCAACAAACACGGACCAGAAGGAGGAGTCTCCTCCTAAAGAGGTGAGGGATTCAAACCCTTTAATCATCCTGACCGGTTGATTTCAGTGAAGGGGTAAATATTGTTGCCGAATAATGTAGCAGGACAAAAAAAACCCCAAATGATAGAAGTAGAGAGGAAGTATTTTCAAGTGACTGTTTTTGGAGATGCTTATGGGCTAAAAAGTTTTAGTGATTAAGCTAGCATTATTTTGCTTTAGTACCACCAAGCCCTCGCTATTACTTTATGTGTATGAATGGCTAAAATGCTGGGTGCCTCCTAACCTGTGACCTACTGCTTGGGCTGCCTTAAATCCCTGGGGTTATGTTGTTTTGGGTTTTTTTCCACCTGAAATGGGAAAAGCATTTTTCTCTTCCAAAGTCTTTACAGAGGTAATGGATTTCCTCTGTTTTATCCCTTTGGCGAGTTTTGTGCCTATTTCAAATGAAGAAATGCTCAACTTCTATCCCTCAGCCACTGGGACAGAAGCGACGTGGTGAGGATGCAGGGGAGGAAGCCAAGGCTCTCTGAGGGGTGGGGAACTGTTGGTGGGAGGGTTGGAGGCTCGGGACAGGAGGACAGTGCACTGCAGGCAGAGGTGCAGCAGGCAGTTTGCCTGTTCTTTAGGGTGCTTTTTGGGTCTGAAGGCTGTTCTCTGTTCAGAGGTGGGCATGAAGTTATTTTGTGAATTAACCTCTACCTTCCCTGACTTAAAACAAGTGCTAAATCACAAAAATCCTTGTACCATGGGGATGACAGAAAATCTAGGTTGCGGAAAAGGGTAGTAGTTTCCTTCCCTGTTGGGAAAGAGTACAGCCACAAAAAATTCCAAATCCTGTGACAGGATAAAGCTCTACTGAAACAGAGGTCTTCATCAGAAAAAGAAAACAAAGCCAGCAACCTTTTTTTTTTTTGTTAATCATTGTCATGGCTAATATGACTTACCACATTTGCCACAGTTATTTGAGGGAAAAATGCTTCAAAACTTGCAACACAAATGAGGCAACTTGTAGAAGACCTTAACCCCCCCACAAAACAATGCGGTAACAGTTATATTTTTAAAAAAATCATTACTTCTCCTCTTTACAGAGCATCTAAGTCCAGAGATCTATTGCCTCGGTGTTTTTCTGAGTTGCTGAGCACTTCGTTATGCTCAGAACACGCCTAAAATATTGTTGATTAGAGAACTCCCAAAGCTAAGCAGCACCAGCTGAATTTGAGGATAGTGGTTTCAAAAAGAGCAGTACAGCACGGTGGAAAAAAGGCAGATTGATGCAAAGAGCCCATCGTCTGCATCCTGGCATTCGCTTCTCAAGAAATGGAGTAATAATTTTGGGTGGGCTTTTTTTTTTTTTTTGTTAAATTATTCTGGAGTGTGTGTTGGAAGGGCTGTGGCTGCAGCCTCGGGTCTGTGAGCCACGTTACGTGGCCGGTGCTGGCAGAGAAAGTGTGTCAGGAGGTGGCCGGGCTCGCCTTGGGCAACCGTTGGCATCGGCGGTGGGGGCAGTGGCCGGGACAGCCGGGCGCTTTGGTGCAGTCTCTTCTCATTTTTTTAAAATTATTTTTTTTTTCCCTTAGGAGCTGTCAGAAGAGAAGCAACGACTACTACAGAAGAGGAAAATGCTTGCAGAAAAACTCAAAGAAGAAGTTATTAATAAGCGGTAACTTTAAGTAGCTCATTGCAGAACCCAAGAATATAAGGATGTTTTTAGAATAAATTATATAAATAATAATTGAATGGATTTGTTTTCCAATATTACACTTAGTTTTATAGGACTTTCAGACAAGCAACTTGGTACTTAGATATAAATACTTAACGTTCCACTGAAATACGCTAAAAACACTTATTTTCCAGAATGCTGGAAACTCAGTGACTTCCACTGGAACGTGCTCAACAGCGAGGCCACGTAACATCAGCTGCAGAGCACAGGTTGGCTGAAGTACTGGCCTCAGCCGCTTGGTACCGTATAGAACAAAAGCAGACGCTGAGATCTGTCAAAGTAACTCCAAGGTGAACAGCTGAGAATGAGTTAGGCAGTTAAACTTTTTTATTTTTAAATTTATAGAACTTGGTTCCTTTTATTAGAATCCTATAGGAAAAATACTATTTTTCAGCTGTGCAATGTAATAAAGACTAATTTCACATGGAAATGCAACTATGACCATCTTATTTTGTCAGCAAGATACTGCAGCTTGGAGCCCAGGTACTCACTGTGGATTAGGGTGGTTTGCATCCTCTGGGGCAGCGTGCTGCTCCTCAGCTCCATATTGCTACGAATGCAACTTCCAGTAAAAACAATTTGCTTTAGTTGCAAAGGAGCAGCTGGGGACAGCAGGAGCCGCTCATATTTTAAAGCAGAAATCTTTTAAATTCCTGTTGACTGGCCTGGCTGGGGCAGACTTCAAAGGACACGGGGAAGAGTTTGCACCAGTGACTCCCATTCAAAGAAACAACCCAACCAATTCCAGTTTCATGTAACTTTTTATTAAAATAGCATTTATAAGTGATACATGTTGGCAGATCTTCTTTTGTTTTCCAAAAAAAGAGTGGTATTGGAAGGACCCCAGACAGGGGAACAGGCACAACCCACCCAGTCAGACCAGGAAACAGCCCCAGACAAAAGCCAGTTAAAAAGAATATTTTGTTTCACCTCCTACAGGGATATTCTTTTTTTTTTAAACGGGACATCTAATGCCACTTTACACAGTCTTTTTCTAGTAACTATAAAAATTCATGACATTCTTGTTTTTACTGTAAAAAAAAAGCCAAAACCAAACAAACAAAAAAACCCCCAACCCCAAACAACCCTCGTGTTGGTCTGAACGTATTTTTTTAAAGCTCCTGACAGTACATCAGGGAAGAGCTGGGGTGGTGGGAACGGAGCCAGGACTAACGTGCTGCGGTTGGAGACTCTCAGAGAGCTTCTGTTGGGTGGCTGTTAAAGAGAATGGGGAGGGCTCAGGTCCACACACCGCGTGACGCAAGTTTTCAGCCTCAGGTTAGTAAAGGCACGTACTGCGTAACTGGCGCTGGAGCAGCACGTATGGCGCCGGAGGAAGCTCATCATCGGTACCGGTGCAGAGAAAAGACTCATCGGGCAGAAAACCAGATGATGGTCGGCAGGAGAGCAAGCCCAGGGCCATGACACCGCGGCTGTGCTTTACCAGCAACCGCTGCCTCGCATCCTGTGTCGGGAGCTGACGGGGTGTTCCACGGCACAGGTGGAAAAGGAGGAGTTCCCGTTCTTGGCTGCCCGGAGCTCCCAAAGGGCAACGCCGTCGTCCCCGGGTCCGCGCGCAGGAACTGCCGTCCATCAGAGCGCTGTGTCTAACTGACGCGTCGGTAAGAACTCGGCCGTTCCCTTTGGGATTTCATCTAGTGGTATAGAGTTACTCTTAAAACTGCATGGATAACGAACCTTAAAAAATACTCTAAAATGGCCACATTTAAAATTCTGAGTTAACTTCCCATGTACAACAAACCAAACAAAAGCAGTAATTATGGAATTACAGGGTCACATTTTAATTCCTGAATTTTACAGTTCAGCATTAATATCACCACATGTATACAAATGGTGTAAAACAAGTACAGTGGTATTTTTAATACAAAATAAACTTCTGTTTTATGGAAAAAAACTATACTTCATATCTACACAGACAGCCCATCTTTTTCCAAACAATAGCTAAAATTAAAATTAACTACAAAAATCTCCAAAACAGAGAAACTGCTTCAGTTTAAACTATTCCAGGAGAAATGGACCCATAACACATATTACAAGAGTGATCTTCTCTGGTGGATTGCAGTCGGTTTCGTGTTTTGACATTTCTGACACGTTAATTGTTGGGAAATTTCCTCTGGCTTCGTCATGATCTCAGATCACATACGGGCAAACTAACATTAAAATATTTACAGTTCACTTGCTGCTCTTGAAAATAAAACCTGGACTGTTTGCCTCTACCATCAACTTGCCTCCTTTTGTCGTGGTTTGCTCACCTACTATGTGGAATGTGCTTTTGATTTTTTAAAAAAGCAGCTTTCGTATTACCCCCGGAGTCGGGTGCTGCTTGTTGGTTCCGCCTCCAAGACCGGTGTTCTCTTCCTGCTAGTTCCATCTTGGTCCAACGTGACTTCGGTGTTAAAATGCTGCTAAATTCATTGCTATGACAAACCCATTAGTGTTTCTCATTACCACCTCAGTTACACAACTGACACTTGCCAACAGAAGGGCTCGCTGCTCTGAGAAGAGGCAGCTCATTTTAACTGCACAGAAAGTGACTCAAAGTCGGGCTCTTCCACAAGGGGAAGCCGACAGCTCCTCGGGTGGGCCAAGGTACAGCACCCCTTTGACACAAGCAGCTCCTGGAGATACTCTGGAAGCGATCACTCCTTGGCATAAACACTACTGGATGTCTGATCGAAAGAACAAGGAAGAGTGTCCGTTTTGAATCCAGCTTCCGTTTTCTCTTCTTGAAAAATACAAATTAAAACTTTTCTTTTTAACTGTTTTAATCGACTCAACATGCACTATAACGGCAGCGTCCCTCCCTCCAGCCATGAGAAATGCGATTTCATTGGTAATAAATGGTCCCAAAATCCGGATTGTTCTTTTGCAAACAGTTAGTTTTCCCTTAAAATTTTTTTAAAAGAGTCATCGCTAAAAGAACACAACTGACAGCACCATTACAAAATTAAGATTACTGGGTTCAAACTTTAAG
Organism: Pedionomus torquatus; assembly: GCA_013398155.1. NCBI lineage: Eukaryota > Metazoa > Chordata > Aves > Charadriiformes > Pedionomidae > Pedionomus > Pedionomus torquatus. Next base: position 132,858 of record VZRU01003082.1, read on the forward strand.
CTTGTATTTTTTTTCCTAGTTCTGTTAAACGCTGGGGAAACCCTGCAATATTTTAAAAAAAGTTTTACCGTCTTTCCCTCCCCCTGCCCTCCCAACACCTGAGACTTTCCTTGCTGAGAAGCCATCATCCAGGTTCTGCAAATACTAACCCACTTTTTTTTTTTTTTAATTTTTCATTTTTTGGACAGCCTGAACGGCAGCCTCCTTACTTACTAGAAAGACATTAAGTTCCTGGGAAGTTTTGCGTTTATAGAACTAACCCTTTCTAGCTGATACACTGAGTTTCTTTTGCTACTCCTTGTATTATCTTATATACTCATGGGAGAAAGCTTTCTGAATGAATTCCTTTTAGCTCTTAAAACAGTTGCAGCATTTGAAACCCCGTAATAAAAGTTCTTATTCCGAAGTTTTGGTTTCATTTATGAACCCAGACGAGGTCTTTTCCTTGGAGATGTCTCCTCCTCTTCATCATCATCTTCATCGTCAGGATAATCCACTAGGCCAACCAGACTTCCCTGCCAATTAAAAAAGGAAAAAAAAAAAAGGGAAAAAAAAAAAAAGAATCTCATATTTTTGCTTCTCTGGATCTATTCTAATAATTACTTAGAAATCACTTTTTAAGCTCCCAACAGAACAGTCAGAGAACCTAAGGCGTGTGACTGCACATCCATTTGGCTGCTAAGTCCTAGGTGTGGGCAATCAAATTTTTGCTACACTGCCCTGTAGCCTCTCAGGAACTTGCAGGCTAAAGAGTAAATACCACCACTGTGTTAAGACATAACAGAGCATTGCTCACTGCATTTCAGCTGCTTAAAAACACTAATTCCCCACAGGGGACCCACTAATGTAATTCAGACAAACGGATTTCATTTGCGTGTCACACACAGCGCAGCAACTGGACAGTTGTAACAGCTGAGGAGTGCAAAGAGTTAAATTATGCAAAAATATGCGATAACAAACTCCGCCCACCAGGTTACCAACAGACTCCGGTCCCACCTAATACTTCTTAAACCTTCCCCCAAACTAGTAAGGGCTTAAATAGATAGGGCTTTGGACAAATTTATACATCAGTAAGACATCCTGCCCAGAGGCTAACGCTGCCCATGCCACCACCACGGCACCAACCAGCAAAGTCTCGCACCACCACTCTGCTACTGTCAGTGAGGAACAGCAGCTTGTGTACAAGTTCTCCCACCTTCGAGGCAGTCACCGCTGTGGTCAGGGTTGTGTTCTTTGAAGAGGAGCCGTTGGAGCTTGCTGGTGACGTCTGAGCTGCCACGGATTTACTGTTTGCACCGTTTGCACCATTGGCTGCGCTGGCTGAGTGGGAAAAAGTGAATTTGAATCCCCCAGCTGAAGTCCTTTTTGGAAGATTCTCTTTGTCCTCGCTCTCCTTAGCTGAGGGACAAACATTTTCATACTTAAGTATCGGCTGTACACCATGGAGTACAATCCACATCACAGCATCATCACAGGGCAAAAGCCGCCCTACTGGCTTTTTTTCAGTCCCGTTTAAATCCGCAGCTCTCCTCCTGACCTCACCCAGGCACGCCCCAGCACGCACAGGGAGAACGGCACGGGTGCTGGGGACACTGCTCTCTCAGCGCACACAACTACATGGAACATTTTGCTCCTGAATGTCATTTAATCTAGATGCATGTCTGGAGCCATTTAACTCATTATTTTAATCCTAAACTATCTTGCAAAGACACGTAAGGAATCCGTTAATTATGTGGAATACCCTGACTCCTGCTGACGATACAGAACACAAGCAACTGCTTTGTTAACGCGATACGCCCCGGATCCGCCACAGAGCGCTTCCAGTGCCCACAAGCTGAAACTGAGCAAATACCTTTTTTCGTTTCCATAAATTTTTCATAGCTATCTGGAAAATCATCCTCCTGTTTTGACTTCTCAACTGGAGGTACAACAGCTTCACCTTCTTCCTCTTCGTCTTCATTGAACCACATTTCTTCATCCTCCTCTAAGGCTCTTGCATCTCTGCGAAATCTATTGCTACGCAATATAGATGGAACACTGTAAGAGACACATGACAAGTGATTCAAATTTTGCCTACTAGTTCAGAAGGCAGCCCAGCTCCGTCTCTGATGCTGCATCAATGTGAGCTTCACCAAAAGCCCAGGTGACAATAACGCAGATTGAATCCTAACTCTGAATGACAGGAGAAGATCCTGCTCTTCATAAGCTGAGAGTTTTCTGAATGTAACATTTTATACCCTGACAAACATGAGCCAAAGGAAAGCCAGATGGAGGTTTATTCTAATTGAAGAAGTTTTCATCAAGAACGAAAAAAAAAAAAAAACAGCTCAGCCTTCTGCTTTTTCTGCCTTCTAGGAAAGGAAAAAACCAACCCGCAGGAAGAAGATAGTTACACAACAGCATTCAAAAGTCTCAGAATACATGAACTGGGTTGTACCTGTTCAGTTTCTGGTTTTGTCGGTCTTTTTCTTGCTCGTATTTTGTCTTCAATCCCTTGAATGTCTGAACATATTCAATAGATTCAAGTGCATTATAAAAGTTTTCAACTATATGTGCAATAAGGGACTTAATATCTTCCTGCGTAAAAACAAAACAGGGTTTCAGTCTCAAATATTAACGTGCAGAAGTTCTGAAAGCTTTAGAGAGCTTAATTTTAAAAGTAACTGATTCATAGTCCAGAGTAAAAATGTTAAAGAGTAATTGTGAAGTCATCAGAATTTTTTTTAATAAAAAAGCTAAAATCTGGAAATAGTTGCTAAATTTCCCATATAAATGGACAATATACTCAGTACTGTCTCAATTCTATTTGTGATAGCTTGATTACACCATGATGCTGCTATTAAGCCCTCTTGACAAAACAATGCTCTCCCCCTCCCCGAGTTTCAGCTGGTTTTGTAGGACTACAGCAGCACACATGGCGTGAGGCACCTTTTAGTCAACCACCCCCCTGGAAGCCTCACCGTATCAGGCAACTTTCAAGCCACACTGGCAAAAGCCACCTGGAGGCACAATGCATTTCCTTCTTGCTGGAAAAGTCAGCAGCAACAAAATCCTATGACTAATAACCGTCCTTCATTTTGGCAGGCCACAAGGATCCCACACACCAAGGCATTTGCAGCGAGTAGCTCAGGAGCTGCTGCAAGTCCTTGTTTTCTACCCCAGCAACCCCACAAAGTGAGTGCTCCTGCTTGTCCCCTCTCTCCTCTCCACACACACATTGCTCCCACAAACACTGCCGGTGGGAAAATCTACTGATTCAAAGCTGACACTGGCTAAAAAAGCATGTGTATAGGATTTTAAAAGATAACAATAATTCAAACTTATAGCCAAATTAGTCTCATTTAGACAATGATACCCAGATTTACTTGCATGTAACACATTTCACTTAATTTCTCACTTCAAAGCTCAATCTAGAAACAACACATTCGATATATTTCATTTGCGGGACACTTTTACGCAGACTTGTATGTAAATAGGACCAACACAGGCTCTGTGACGGGACAATCAGGTAAACAAGCACGAAGCAGTTCACTGCCTCCTTTCTATTGGGTTATTTATCTACAGGGGTTTTAGTTTGTTATTGTAAATAGTAATACCTTATTTCAAGGGAAAGACCTGTGTTTAGTATTTCTACCCGAGCTGCCACATACATCTAAGAGCTGAAGAAGCTGCTGAACTTACCACTCTGATGAATTCAAACAGCTCAATTACAGCAGAGTTGAGCAGATTGTACCTAGTTCCATTATCCAACAGCGCATTTATAACTGGTTCAAACAGGTTCCCCTTGGTGATATAACGGTTATAAAATTCATCTTTTAGGCCAATTATCCTCCTCATAAAGCGAAGAGCACCTACAAGAAGAAAAATTGAAAGTTACCAGAACTTGGTAACTACGTGTCAGGGTTCCAACCTGCTTCTCTTAAAAAAGAACTGTAAAAGACTTGTATTTACTGAGAGGAAGATGTCCCCTCCCCCACAAACCAAGAGCGTTAAAAAGCACTTTCTCAAAGTTCAGGAGAAACATTTGCTGACAGGTAACCTTTCTTTCATTCTTTGACTTTCCTGTTTTTTTTCAGTGTGATCAGGGTTGATTAATTTCTTTTAAAAATCCAGCAGCAATAAACTTTAGCACATGTGAAGTCCAAGCATTAGCTCATGCCCGCGCTTCTCTGTGTTCACCTCCCGAACCAGCCCCTATTCTTTTAACACCACAGTCACCAAGCTTCATTTGCTCTCCACAAGGAGCACTAGCTTTATGATGTTAAGAAATGACAGTTTCTCCATTTAAGTGAACTAAGACAGCTGATCAGAAATCCTTTCTGTCATAGTCTTGAAAGGATCACTGTGGACTTCAAGAGCCTACAACTAGCCTTCCACCATGAACTGCACTGGCCTACATTAACGGCCATCTGCTACCTTTTTACCAAAATTACTTAATAGCTTTAACTTTATAGTCAGTAATTAATACAAAATTAACATGAATTTTGAATTCATGTATACACTACTACTCCTGTACGTTCCACACAGCAGATACAAAGCCCTGAAGAAAGAAATCACAACAGCTCCGTACTCACACAAGGCCAGAAATGTGTGTTTTGAATTCATCAAGACCAGTACTCTTCTTAGCAAATCTTTGTTCATAATGTAATTCTTGATGTGATACGTGTGGTGTTCCACACAAAAAGTAAGCAGCTCCAAAATTAAGGCAAGTAGTTGTGCCGTTTGATAATTATCTACAAGAAAAAGCAATGCCTTAAGTTATAGTAGGAAAAAAAAAAAGTCCTGTTGTGCACCAAATCATCACCAAGCTCTGTTGCTATTACAGTTCTTGACACGTTTCTAGTGGCAAACTGCAATGCTTCAGGAAGCGGGAGTTTGGGTCAGAACAAAACAACACATAGAAATTTGGCTTTTTTTTTTTTTAAGTCACCAAAATCACCCTGAATTGGCAGTGGGATTTATCCCAGCCAGTTACTGGTTAAGGAAATCCAGCCTAATGGTATGGAGCTAAAAAAAAAAAAAGCCAGTCAGATCTGTATCCACGTGAACTCGTGAACTTAATTAGCAATGTCTTTTCATGCCAGTTAGAAAAAGAAGCCTGCAGAGAGAAAAATCCAAACCATAAAAGCTCAGCTATGTCTCTTCAGTATGTATTTTGACATATATATATGTCAAAATATATTATCATATATGACATACATATGTCATATATACTAACATTGATTTAAACTTTCAGTAGCAAAGTAGACTAGGAGAAAAAAAGAAAGTGAAAGCCAGTAATTCAAAAGCACATGCAAATGTTCTTTCAGCTTCCTGTTGTCTCAAATGAAGTAAGGCATCTACATCCATTTAAATAGAAAGTATTTAAAAAAATCAAGTATGGACATATCTAACTTCCCTCCCCTCACACACTGGACACAAGACAACTTTCAAAACTCAAAGTCAATTAAAACTTACCAGGACAAATTGTGTTACTCTTAGCGGACCCAACTACTGCATCAGATAAACAGAAAACAAAAATCAGAAAACGGTTTTCAAAGTGCTGCAAATATTTAAATGATGAGGATAAACAATCAATTCTAGCAGCTCATTCAAACTTTTTGTCAAATCCAAAGTTTCTGTAGCTATTGAGAAATACACATAGAGCACGAATGCATGCCAGCTCAGATTATATATTCAATTTACATTACAAAGTTTCAATCTCAGCTAGGTGAAAATAAGTAATCTAATACTTAGCAACAGCATTACCTCAAATAAAAGAAAGTGCCTAATACACTTTTTTCAAATATTATAAAATTAGTACTACACATTTTATTTTTGTAGAAAACGCATACACCGTATTTTTTCTGGACTTAATATGAGAAGATGGGTCAGATGAAATAAAAGTTTTTACCAAATATGTGTTGGTTTGATTTAATCTCTTTAAAGAGTACTCAGAAAAAAAAGTCTGATTTGAGAGGCTCTAATAATGTTAAATTTCTGTTTGTAAAGCACTAGAGGCAAACTAGCGAGTGTTCTTTGTGTGTGCCGAACAGAGATTTCCGAACCTTTTACTGTTACTCAGAAAAATAAAGAAAAGAAACAAGATAAAGGAGTTCCAAGCTGTATTTCTCCCAATAAATTTCTTTCAGCATTTCTATACTACGGCCAAGTGAAACCCAGTCTTTGCAGGTCATCACCTGAGCACACCTGTAACCACTGATGAATGTCACAGCAGTGTTGCAAACTTTTAGAAAAAAAAAAAATTAAAAAGACACTCTCTGCTTTAGAGTAAACATTCTTTAAGGCTACATCAGTGAAATGTATACAATTAACAATACACATCAGGCAGCTATACAGTATACAAGGCACAGCATAAAGATGGGTTATCATTCAAAGATGGAATAAAGGGCTATTTAAACTTCTGCCTAGAGAGCCCCTGTCACTGGGGAAACAACAGCTTTCAGCAAGTGTATTCCCAGCTTGGACCCAGGATTGCAAGAAACGTTACAAGAGGGTGGTGGTGGTGGTGGGGAATTAACTTTACCTTTTTCACATTTATCTTCTGATGTATTAGCCAGAAGCGGTGCAGTAAGAACATGCATACAATGGTTGTAGAAGAAATTGAGAAATTCACTTTTTTCCGTTTTCTAAAACAAATATAACTTTATTAAATACTTGCATTTGTGTACTTCCTTTTAAATAAGAAAGAGTAGAAACATAAGACAGCTTCCAAATAATTCTGTCAACTCCCTCAGGTCTGCCTGTATCTTTTTGGTTGGTCCTGTAACATTACCTTCACTCAAATAAGATACATTTCTTTATTTTGGGAAAAGATCTGAGACACAGCAAACCTGCCCAGCTATCAACAGAAAAGCCCTACCACGGACGCAAATATGCTCTTTCCCTGCGGCACGGGGTCGCTTAGTTTATTAAACACTTACATGATACCACAGACACATTCCTTTTACCAAAAGTTAATGGCAATTTTAGCTTATGTTTTAGCTTAAATTCAGCATCAGACCATATACAACACTGTCAGAAAAGAATAAAAATCTTCTTTTGTTTGTTTTTATCCTCCACCACGCTAACAGCAACAAATACCAGGCTTTTCATTTTGCCAAGAGAGTAAAGGTCTTTACCCCTTTGTGTTTTCTTACATTAGCTGTGGCCAACATATTCTCTGGGTCTATCAGAGTGCGCAACAGCCCCATCAGCTGAACAGCTCCCCCAAGCTCAGGATCCGTATCGCAGATCATCTGCTCAATGACCACATTGATGAGGAGGATGTCCTGCAAAAACCCAAACCAAACAAACCACAAAATAATTAGACACGGTTTCAACAGTGGAGTGGTTTCCCCAGTAAGATCTAAGTGAAACTCAAAAACTAGAAGAGTTGCGTTCAGACACTGGAATTCTGTGAAGCACAACCTTCTTTACACCTAAACTCACCATGAGGCAGGGCTACAATTTTACTACTGTAAGCACAGAGAACACCAACACGCTTAGCAATTTTTACACCTTACATCTATTTTCTCCTACATTTCCACTATCTACGTTTTTGGGATAATTGTATTCCAAACGCCAGAAAGGTTTCTTTTGCCATGTTTCCTCCCGTTTGCTCTAAATCTAGGATATTCAGCAAACTCAGAACACTTTTACTTACATCATCACTCTGCTGAGCCTCTTGCATTACAAATTCTCGGACCATGGATGGACTAAATTCTACTAGATAAGAAAATATATCCGTAGCAGCAGATCTAACTTGCAGATCATCCATTCCCTAGTAAAGAAAAAAAGAGATCAGTTTATTAGAGTAGATCAAGTTTGGTATTTATTACGAAGTAAAGCTTCAAAGAATAGAAGTTTTGAGAACATTTCATTACAAAAGTTTCTGAGAGACACAAGAAAAGTTACGGGGGGGGANAGAGAAAAAAAAAAAAAAAGGAATTTTTTTCCCCCCAGTATTTCACTTCTCTAGAAAGTATGCAAGGATTTCTGTGAATTTGACAGCTCTAACTTAGTCAGGAAACATTTATAGTGTGCTACTTGCTAGAGTATCTAAAATGCTGATGTTCTCTATCTATTATCCACAGTTTATTGATTTTGTACAGAGGATCAACTACACAAATCGGTTTGTAGAAAAGTTTCTGTACTCGTTTATAAGCAACAAGAATTAATAATTTTCCTTAAGGTATGCTGTTTTCTCTGATAACTGTATAATTTCTAAGCCTAAATTATTAATGTAACAGGAAACATTTGGGCTAGTCTAGCCCTGGAAAAGAATAATGAGATTAGGTTTCTTCTAATCACTGAACATCTACGACTTCTCTGTTTTCACAACAGTTGATGTCCTTCAGTAACTTCACAGGCTGTTACTCTAGAATATAAAAACATTAAATATATAGTTTCTGAGTAACAACAGCACTGACATGCAAATTGCAATGGTCAGGCAGCAATAGCTGCTTCATCCAACGGAGGGGAAAAAAAAAATCATCACGTTTTCACATTGCCGATTAAGATAGATTAATCTGCTTCATACCTCCGAAAAGACAGGATTACGAGATCTTCGGGACAGCAACAAGCCAACAGTTCAAGATTATCTAAAAATACTTCTTTGGCATTGTTCCAACAACAACAGAAGAAAACCTCAAGCTGCCACATGAAAAAGGGTATCTTTCATTTTTTACACTACGTTGTCAGAAGGGCTGTATCTACTACAGACTTCTCCATCATGCAAAAGTAAAAATAATCAAAGCAAGAAAGTCAGGTTACTTCAGAAAACCATGGACATCTTTTGGATTCTGAACATTAAGATAAACTTCAACTTTCAGCAGAGCAAAGCCGTCCAGTCAAACTTACACAAAGGTGCTTTGCAGATCTGAAAAGCTGCTTAAATGTCGGTGTGTTTTTAAATTTTACTAAAATCAGCTTTAAGTTTTCACTTACCATTACAATTTCAAGAGCTGGAAGAATTCCCAGCTTTGCCAATGTTTTGAAAAACGCATCTCTGTTCTGAGGTTGTAATGTCTGAGAAAACGCGCAGAATTCCTTGAAGAAGTTAACCTATCAAATAAGAAAAAATAACGCAAAATGTATTTGTTGCAGAAAACTCTTGTGAAAGTAGGAAACTGTTACAACTTGTCTCAAGAGTTTGCCTACTGGCTGATACGTGCTTTCCAAGCAAATGGTATTATTCTAGTCCTTTCTCCTCCAACCTTCAACAATATCAAGGAAGGAAAGTGAAAGATAATAAAAATAAACAAACAAATTTCAGTGGTTGAAATTTGCCTCAGAGATAGTCACTTTGTAGCTATCCTGTCACCTGCATATGAAGGATGTATACTTCTGTCCGACATGGCTTATGTTTTAAAATACCAGATGCTTCCCTTACTAAAAGTAGGATTTTAACAAGGCAATTTCAGCTGATAAACATATTCAAGGCTTAATAGTGCGTAATACATATATATTAAGGGACTTCTGTAATCCTTGGTCATAGGACTTAGAAGATCTTTTTGAATGAGTACAGCACAGTGAAAAAAGCAGTGTTTAAATGACAAACAGAAGCAATATAGTATGTTGAAGAGTACTCAGAAGTACACCTTTAGGTTTAGGATGTCAGCTTAGTGTTAGTACTTTCTCAACAATAATTATTTAGAATAAATAAACCAGAGCTTACCTTTCAAGAAATATTTCTCTAGTGAGTACAAAAATAAAGATTCAGCTACATTAGAAATTATTCTATGGTTACAGAAATACCTTAATGATTGCAGAACCAGAAGAACAGTTTCAATATTTCTACTTAATATCTGCGGTTTAAAGCATTAAAAGAACTACCAAGACCCCTGACTTACCAATTCACATCGTTTGTCATCATCTGTAGCTTCATCTGTTAACTGTGCAAAAACTTCAGACAAAAATTTCTCATCTTCCTGCGTAACACAAGAAGAATATAACTTACATAATGCCTCTTCAAATTTAAAACACTGATCTTTATTGGATCCCAAACTGTAGGAAATCAAACTTAGTTTAAGCTTAGCTGTGATGCCTAATTACAAACAAAAATAGCACAAATTAGTAGATTTGGCAGATAAGGAGTTTTTTTTCTTTTCTCTCCCCACATACATTTTACCACAAAATTTCCAGGGCATTGTTTCAGTGCTCATTCCGTGCAGTAGGAGTAGGTCCAGGAGACTAGAACCCTATGTTATGCTGAGCACAGGCGATGGATTTACGAAAACTGCCTTCTAAATGACCAGTCTTCAAAGAACATGTCATTTCCTTTCCTTGTCTGCCATGCCACCCCCCACCCCAGGTCTACAGCTCTGCCCTACCCCACACATCCCCGTGCATCAAAATTAGAGAAAATGACAGTCTTTGTTCCAGGCCCCCTCACTGCTCCTTGTGTGTCACCTTCCAGGGAAGCAGCTCACGCACTTCTACACTAGAAACTGGCACCCAAGATACAATTTTTCCCATGCTGCATCTATGTCGTTGGCACTACAGGGCTAACATCACACACGTACAGTTACTCATTTGCAGATGTGCAGAGTTGCAAACCTTTTTCAGACCACCCATGCACAGGTGAGTAGATCAACATTACAAGTTTGTTGCAGCCATGTCCCTAGTAACCTTGTTCTCAAAATAAGCTGCTTGAAGGAAGTTCAGCTTTTTCTGGAAAACTTTTTTTGAGAATTCTGTGCTTTTCACATTCAGATCCTCTACTAAGTGATACTTATTTTCAAGTATATATAGGACAACATTTCACTTCTTGTTAAGCATTTCAGTGACACCATTGCTTAAAACCCAAGAGGTACAAAAAACCGCAAGTGAACATCATCAGCTCTCAACTGTTTGGGCACTTCCTGTCCTCTCTGTACATTGATTTCTCTACACTCCTTCACATGGAGAATACTGTTGGCATTCTCTCACCTTTAAATATAATATAAATCTTAAAGCAAACAGTAACATTACAAAATTACGCATCACTGATTCAACTCTGTAACTTTACTTATTCATTGAACAAACACGAACAGAACAGCAGCAATCCAATAAATATATATAAACATCACATTGCATAATGTAAAGGGCGCTTACTTCTCTATTCTTCTGCGTGCAGTCACTAAAATCTGTGTGCTTTATTAGGCTAACATAATACAGAATTTTGACAGACACAAGAATGCCAGCCAAAGTCTTACAAATTTTTCCTGGAAATTTTAAGACGTGGGAAAAGAAGTGCTTTACAAACAAACGGTAACTGGAATCAGCATCAGAAAGAGCGCAACATACAGAGACTTAGTGGCTTATTCTAAGCTTTGCTGGCTTTAACAGTTTAATTAAGCCTACTGAAAAAAATAACCATGCCACAATCAGCAACAGATACGCCAGAAAATCCCTACTACAGAACACTTGGCACCAGAACAAACTCTTCTCGTCTAAGGCTGATGCACAGCACAGTGACGATGTCCTAAAGCACAGGAAGGCTCCAGGCTTGTTTTCCACGCTCGTTCAGTTTCCCACGTGGCTGCCATTCATCAACAGCAGCATTGGGATCTACTGCTTTGCAGCACGTAGAAAGGAGCTTTACTGCTGTGGCAAACACAATCCGTTACTCCTATAAACTGCATTCTCCTAGGGAGCTTTGTGGGTGTATTTAGGGTAACAGGACTTCTAATGTGTTCACCAAACCCAAAGGAGCTTTAGAGTTCTCGTGCCACAAAAAAAAAAAGCTGATTTACACCAGGGGACTGTGAAAACAGTTGTGAACCTGAGGTCCATACAAATCTGTAATATTCCTCAAGTGTGCTATCAATAACATCTCTTCCGTCTGTGCTTTCTTCTCAGTTTGTAATTTTCAAGACAGCATCAACATTATTTGTAAATCAACACGGGTGTCTGAATTACAGGCACTCCTGTGGGTGCCACACACTTTCCCTACTGTGGCAAAGACGGCAGTGACTAAGAGCAGCAAAACAGCAGGTAAGAGGAAATAATAGCTTTCCATTAAGGCACAATTAAACATCCAGTACAGTAAAACATGAAAAATAAATAAGTTTACAGAGTTAAACATCTCTAAACGTAATGGAAAATGATACTGAACTTATTTTAGTTGTAGAAAAATAATATATGGAGAAGAATAAAAATGGAAAGATTTATTTAATACAAACCCATTAACTTTGCAAATAGGATTTACTTTTTATCTTCCCGCTATCAAACCAAAGTAGAGAGAAGTCCAAAAGCCTATTCATGAAATTCTGTAGGTTTAATTTTTTTTCAGTTGTCTATTGCATTCTTTAGAAATATTCCTTATGGCAATGTTATCTCTCCAGTGCCCCTCTCCTTCCGCAATTTTACTGCTCTCTTCTTCTCCTTGACACATCTTCCAATTTCACAGAGACTATCCACACTCAAAACAAAACCAGCAGGTTTGCAATGTTCTGCTCTACACAAATGTACTGTTGTTTCTAAGGACATGGATCAGAAGCAGAATAAAACCACTTTGGTACCCACCATTAGTTTGCACAACAAAATAGGAACTGAAAATACTCCAAGTGTCATACAGTTCAAACGTAGCTCTTTGCTAAGGCTCCTTCCACAGTCTAGCTTAGTTGTCACACACAATTACTTTTAAGCTTGCTTCTGACTACAAAGTATTCAGTAAGGTTTTTTCACATAGTAACATAGCGGTTAATTATTACTTTTGTAGTATCAGTATGAAGAGAAAAAAAAAATGTCATTACTTTACAACACGATCATCTGAAATTAGTACTATGAAGTAACAGCAGCATAACAGGAACGGTTCTGAACATGCTCTTTTGAACCATAGACTCAGAATTTTATAAAGATGTCACAAATGTCCCCAATATATTTTGTTTCCTAAATATGTAAACAAAATCAGCTGAAAATGTATATGTTGCTTGTGAATCAAGAACCTTTAACTGTTTACAACCCATTAAAAAATACTAATATATACACCTGAAACCTATCATTTCAAAAATAAAAGGTATCAGAAATAAGGGCAAGCATTCAAAACATTATGCAAATGTAAGCATGTATGATTAACTTTCATAGTGATAAAGAGCTTTAATGAATTTCAAAACTACAGCTAAAGGTATCTATACACAATCCATCTATATCATATTAAGAATCACTTACCTGTAACATACTGACAATCTCAACTTTGTTGAAGAAAATAAAGGAAGTGAGTGTAGAAAGAAAATTCTCTTCAAAAACAGATGGTGTCGGCAAGATGATGTCCTGAATATACTGTACCCTGTAAGTCTGGTGGATTTTTTGCCTGAGTTCAGAGTCTGTTATAGGAATAACCTCCTTAAATTTTGCTGTTTTGGTCAAGAACTCCCTGTGCCGTTTTGGCTGAGCCAAAGAAGGATCATACTCAAGGCATCCAACAACATCCATAATACACTCATCGGAAAACATCACCTCAAACAGAGTTGCTTTGTTAAGGAACAAAATTCCTCTAATAATTTCATACAAATGATGTAAGCCTTCAGTGTTCTCTAAATTCTCGCAGACTTGGAAAAGCTGTAATAGTTTTTTAATATAGCCTTCATTCTCCAAGGCCAGTGCTAGCTTTTCTCTACGGATGGGTGAGGAGAGGACAGAGGTAACTAGGTCAGCAATCTCTTCAAGTTTGTTGAGTTCACAAGTAGGAAGATCGATCAAAGGACTAGTTTCGGGCATTTCTTCTATATGTTCCTCTTCTGACTCAATGAGGTCCTGTGTGACTTCCACTGAAGGATCCTTACCTTGAACCTACGAAGAGAGCGTGCACAATTATTGTCTCATCTCAAAACGTACATCAAAATAATCAAGTCAGTAATTGCAGCAACACATGCTGTAGTAAGTAAGACACTTCTCTGCCTTCAGCTGCCTGGAACAGCTCTAGCCGTGCAGAGATCCACATTTGCTGCCACTAAGCTCTACAGTCACTCCCATTACCCTCAACAGTACACTTCTCAAAAAAATCAAACCAAACCAAACCCTAAGAGCATCACGAAGGACCACACGTAACACAGGAGTCTCAAAGAATAAAGAGGAAAGAATTTTGGAATTTGATTAAATAGGCTAATGGTTTACATGGTCTGATCACATGAAGGCCTCCCTTTCAGACTGGTCATCAGCTCAGCCCCAATTCAGAACCAATGTAAAACCTAGATCATTTATCAGATGCATATACTTGCAGTTACTAGCACTGGTTCCTTTCAAGAACAGTACTTCAGAACTGGCTGAGAAGACCTTATACCCCAAAACATGCTAAGATTAAGAATGCATCTAAATCTACTTTGCTCAAAGGAAACTGCTATGAAACCTCACTTCTATGTTTCTTAAATTAATAGCTTTACACGGCATTATTTCAAAATCTGAAAAGGTTATGAGAAATCTGAAATACAAAACCCCATGTTTCTTCTTTTAAGCACACACAGGTGCAACTCCCTCGATTTGTTACTTCCAGTGTTGAAAGTAAAATCTAAGCTATTTTATAATAAAACAATGAAGATCAAAATATCTGTAAGACACAGACAGTCAATAAGATTTTGATCTTGATGACAAAAATGTATCACTGACATTTTTGAACTTATACAGCAATGCCACCTCTTAGATTCTCACAGTGAAATATCTTGCTCCTTATATATTACAACACATTTTCAGTTCTGCCACACTCCAACAAGCCAGCTTCCTAAGGCCACTTGGGGGGACGATTAACACATGGTACTCCGCTATTCCCCTTTTAAATACAAACAAACTACAAAAATGCCTATTCACCCGAGTTTCACTATTACATTTCAAAAAGTACAGGATTCAATTATGAAAACAACAACTAGTGTTCTGAATAGTGGCAACTTAAGATCTTACACAGAAAACCATGACCAGCATGTGCTTATTTTACAAGGAAGTTAAAAAATTACAGCACAAATACATGAAGACACAAAAACATCTGGAAGAAACAGAGTATTTAAAGTTAACTGTACCTGACAGATTTTTTCCCAAATTTCATCACAGCCAGCTTTTTCTTGAAAACTCAGTGCTAAATCATAGTTTTCTGCTTCTGACCAAACAATCAGAGTGTCCTGTTTAAGACAAAAACAGAAAAATATTGTTTCTGAAACAGGTTTATGCTGCATACTAATCTGTACTCTGTTAAGTCATGTCTAAAGAAAAAATAATTTTGCTTAAAATTACACTTGTTGCAAAAAATCATAAGACACTGAAATATTAAATTTAAAAATGCTATTTTATGACCATTACTGTACATACTAGAAATTTAAATATACTGTTTTTCATATCCAAAACACTTTGAATGGTACTTTTCTGCAACATACTTCTGAGCCAACAGTCTTGAAAAGGGAATGCACACATTGTGGGAGGTTGAGAAAACGTGCAATATAACAATTTAATTCTTTTCATATTTAACAAAAACAAAAAGCCAATATTACAGTATTTCCTCCCTAGAATGGGTTAAATACAGCCTTATCAATGTGAGAAACAATGCCGAACTAATGTTAAAATAGTCTTTTCTGATTTCAAAGGCATACAGCCTGGATAAAATAAAACTCCTAAGATCTTACTGAAGTTACAAGCATCTTGCCAACAGGTATTTTCATTTGAGATTTTTTTTCTCCGTTACCTGTACCATTCCAATGTGTGCACATGCACATTGTATCTGGAAGATTTGCTGGAATTTCTGAAAAGACTAAAAAGGTGGGTTTGTGAGGTTTTATCAGGACACCTGCTGCAGTACTGTAAAGAATGTAAGCTTGTGCTTCCACATTCAAATACATAGTTTGACAGCCTACAGTAACATCATCTTCATGTTAAAATGTTCAAACTGAACAGCTCTCTGCTAACTTTGCAGTACATTTGATGAGATCCAGCAAAAAACAGCATTCTGCCAAGTTTATTGATCTCCTGAACTGCTACAGCACCTTTTATTATTACTATTTTTTTAAACACCAACCAGCTCTTACTTAATGGTCAATAAGGTAATTTACTTCCTGCATTTACAAAGGTCAATATTCAGTGCACAGATTATCAAGGTTTGTATGTCTGCAGCTTAGGCATCACTTCTATGGTAAACAAAACATTTGAAGTGACATCTTTAAGCTTAGCAACTAAACCCAAACAAACATCTGCCTGGCTTACACAGGCCCAACATACTTCAGCAGCAGCAGCAGGTAACAGATGCTGCCATCGCCCCTTAACACCTTTACCCCAAAAGTACTTCTTGGTTCCCTTTGTGCACCAAGCAACAGGAAACAATGAAGCTGATTGATAACTACCTCTTAGCATACCTGACTACACTAAAAGGTCAACCCATGACATGGCATCATACAACTATCTGGTCACCATCCCTCACATCCACTGAAGACAAAGGGACAAAAACCTAATTAATACCAAGTGATCATTGTTACCCTTGCACCTACTGTCAGTCAGCATTCCTTAATCGTTTTTGATCAAAATCAGGTCAGCCGAGATGATTTAAACAGACCTTTGTTAATGCAGTTATCTGGGATTACATAGGTCAGGGAACACTCATAAGTGTTTCCACTGGCAGATGTGAGGGGACTAACATTTAGGACAGGACTGCTGACAAGCAGCTGGCATGGGACAGTAGGTAAACTCTTCCATCAGCACAGCTATCTGAAAAACACACATCCATCTCAACAAACACAACTTACCAGCTGCTACCATTATTACTCTGGAACATGAAAGAAAAGCAGCATCGCTGATACGGCATTAATTCTTCAGTTATTTTCTACAGGAATCTTAATCTCTCAATATCCACATGTAGTTGTATGTTTTGAGGGGTTTGCCTTTTTTTTTTTTTTTAATAAACAAAAAAAGCCTAGTTTAACATCCTTTCCTTACAGCGACACTATTGACAAATGCCTACGAACAGATGACCTTAGATCACCTTCCTTCTCCCAAAACATAAAGACAGGCCACACTAAAAACAGCATTTGCACAAGCTCAGGCTTTGTTTTTTTCTCATTATTACACATTCCTTGAAGAAAAAAACTTTTCTCGTTCTGAAAAGAAATAAGGTTAATGCACTACGGTTTTAATGCTGTTCATAAGAGTTATTTGTTTATACTATGGTGCCCTATATTACACTTGCACTTTTGTCCTGCAGTCACAAATACCACCAGGTAGTCTCCCTGCTTTCAGGCTCCGATTAATGTGCACAAATGGTACAGCTTCCTACAGCTGACAGGGGATTTGCTTACAGCTGCCCAACCTTAGCTCCAGCTCACAGACAGCTGAATCTCTGTGTTTACAGCATGCCATTTGAGAGTGACCAATTGAACTGGGCTTCAAGGAAAAAATAATAGTCAGCTGCAGGCACTGAAAAGTCTGACCAGCTCCCTGAGCCAGTTCACTTTCAGAGGTTAATAAAAAAAATAAGATCTCTTAAGTACAATGTTATGGGTGTTACAGAACTCCAAATCTGAAACGTTTATCTTGAGATGTTGAAAGGTTGGTCTCTTCTCCCAACAAGCGACAGGACAAGAAGAAATGTTCTCAAGTTGTGCTGGGGTGGTGGTTAGATTGGATATTAGGAAAAATTTCTTCGCCAAAATGGTTATCAAACATTAGAACAGGCCAGCCAGAGAAGTGGCGGAATCACCATCCCTGGAAGGATTTACAAGCCGGACAGACATGGTGCTGAGGAACACAGCTTAGTGCTGGTTTTGTCAGTGTTAGCTTGATGGTTGGACTTGATCTGGAAGGTCCCTTCCAATTCAGGCAATTCTATATTCTGTGAATATAGTGTGAATATTCTATATTCTGTGAATATAGCGCCCTGACACTCAAAATCAACACTTATAGGTGATCTGAGATCAGAGGTGCCCAATGAACAACAGACACATTCATGAATATGTTCTACTTGTAGTCCAGAAGGATTCAACTAAGAGATATTGTGCACTGACTTCAGTAACTGCCTAAGACTGCACTCAATTTTGTGAATACTCTCGAGTTACTGAACAATACTCACTTCAATCTGTACCACCCACACCAAGCAGCAGTTACGTAAGTTTCTCCAAAAATATTGCTGGAAGACTAAAAGACAGCTTCATCAGAAAATAATTGTATGATACCAACATAAAAATCTAGTCCTCTGGCATACACTTCCTGCATGACCTAAGACAACCCCCGAAGACCACAAGCAGACATCTTCCAGGCCTAGTTGCTGTGAGAGACTACCACTCCCACCTACAATACTGCTCCTTCGATGAGCACTTCCTTAATTCACTTAAACACAATGTAAAGACAAAAAAAGTAAGACATTAATTTAGAACAACTAAGAACGAACACAATACTTCAAACCCCTCTTCAGTGCTGGTACCGATTTGTACAATGTCTGCTATCTCACCTCTCCTTGTTCCTACACTGACCTCTCGCATCCCCATGCGCCAGCAGAAGTGTGAGGTGCAGTGAACCAGGCAGGGGAACACATGCTGGTAATAATTAATCCAGTGAAAAGGGGTATTTCAACTAAATTAGTTCCTACATCTAACCAGGAACACGAATACTCATGCTGGCTCGGAAGAAGAGTGAAGAAGCCCCCTGGCAACTGCTCATGTTGGCTTTTATAGCACCCCTGGAAATGTGTTAAATCCCAGCCTCAACCAACTCCCAGCCTGTCTGAAGCAAATTGCTCTCTTCTCACGAGTGATGGCAACTCTGTGCAAAAGACAGTATTTGCACACATTCTTCAGCTCAGATCTGAAAATGGATAGAGCACACCTAAAGGAGAGTTAACATCAGAAGGTAGTGTTCACGGTGAGGATTTCTGTAGCAGTTTAAAGTTGTACAGCTATGCAACTGAAAATTACCGCACTCGTAACTGAGCTGGAGCAAAAAAGCACACTAACAGATTCATCTGATTTCTCACTGAAGACATGCTCCTCTGCTAGTTTTGCCAGGGAACAATAACCTCAAGCAGATGGTGGAACAACAAATGGGTGTGGTAACAACTTTTTAAACTACTCCTGCTAGAGCCTACACAACATACCTGACCCTGCCCTTTGGCCAATATTGGCTTTCCAGTGGAGGCATGTAATTCTCAAAGCCTATGCCCCAAAATCCAGGAGGATCTAAAGCTCTTGAGATTCTCATGCTTTTTGCATACACGGAATTAGAGATTCTTCTATGTTGTGTGCTGAGCAGCCTGGGATGTATGTCCAATCCAAGTTCTGTTCCTTTTGAGAAAGGGGTCATGACTGTAATATGCTTAACACCTTCACAGAATTCAGTTCTGCCTGAAAGCTTGTGACCACAAATACGGTTTGAGAAGGCAGATAACAGGCCTGCCCTGTTCACAGTTAGTTAATAGTTACAGTACTACTTAGCACAAATAGCCTAATATTGGGAATCGCAGACTGACGCACAACTACGTATCAGGGTGTTTTTTTTCTGCAGAATGCTGCTATGCAAGCCATAACTTAAATAAGTCCATTCAAGTAACTTCTATGAAGACACGTGTAGGCAGGGCATGTTTCCTTTCCATCAAGCTACACCATCTTGCAGCTTTCCCCAAACCCAAGGTGATCAGCACCTTAACGAAAACCTGCACTTGACCTCTGGCAAGTGGGAAAGCGCTCTCCTCCACACTGCCGTCCACCTACAATCACCTGCCCTGGGCAGATCAACAGTCTCCAAGTCTTCAGGATACTTACATAACAGACTTCAACACTCATGCAGGGACACTAAGGAAAGCTCACCACTTCATCTCTGGTTAACCAAAGAATCTGTTGCCTTCCCAGCATTTTAAAAAAGGATCTGCTCCAGAGATGCACAGGTCTGAATACACCAATCTTTTAGAGGCAAGACTGAAGTCTCACTAACTGAGAAACACAGGAACGCTACATTAAAGTCTGCTTTTCACTACTCAGAAAGATACATGTAAAATTTGAGGACAAATCTCTCTCAGCTAGAAGCTACATTATTTCAGAAGTTAGACAAACCTAGAACCTATCTCTGGAAATCAATCTTTATCCCTCTTCAAAACCAAAAAGAACAACTCAAACCCAAACTTCTTTGAAAGAGTGAACAATGAAATACTCTCTGCCACAAGGACACAAAAGCATTAGAACCAGTAATAAAAGCCAACCAAAATAAACCTCACCATGAATTTTTCAAAACTACAACTGACAAAGGCTTCCACAAGAAAAATGGCAACAAAAGCTACTTAAGTCACTTGAAATTTTGCTACCAATTAAGTAAAGAAGGCTTTCAAATAATCAGTTGCTTGAAGTTTCAGAAAACAGACTGCAAAAGGAAGCAATTTAAAACTTTGCAGAAACATAATCTGCATTTGTATTTCATTATATATTAATTTCCTCTGCTAAACAGGAGCCAGTTCAAGACTCTTAACTTTCAGAACCCTGCAGAGCTCCGTAAGACTGTCCTCCTTCCTCAGTACAGCCTGTCCAAGGAAAGACTACCACCATCACACACCTAACTAAAACCACCAATAGCTAAAGAACCTCCTGAAAATGAAAGGCTATGTCCAACACTGACTCACTCCTAAGCTTAAACCAGTCAACCTGCGCTCAAAAGTATCTTTCCTAAAATTCTCATAGGAATTGAATTTCCTAAAATTCAACATAACTTCTCATCTTTCCATTGGGGAAAAAAAAATAATAAAATCAAAACAACAAAATCATTAGAAGTTTGTCTCCATGATTTAGGAAGAATTACTGAAATGCTTCTGGATACCAAAATAATGAAGAACAGTATAATACACTGAACAAAAAGGAACAGAGAATCTACTGCAGAACAAAGGAACAGGCAGAAAAAAAAAAACAGTAATAACCATTAGAACAATGTAGGCAGAGACACCAAAAATTAATGCAGAAAAAGAACAAAAAAAGCAATAAAAGCAAAAGATATTTAGTAAGCTATTTTTTTTAGTAGATTAAACAAAAATGACCTATTATAGCTCCCAATTGTTTTACTCCTTTGTTTTGCAGAAGGCTTACTCCCAGGAAATGTTACTGTGCAAGTAAGTCTCTTCACAGCTAGTCCCTTTTACTTAGGAGAGCAGAAGTTTCCAAGGCTTAAAACAAAAACTAAACAGCAACAATGAAAGAAGTCCCACAACGACAGATTCCTTTGTGTTATTTTCAGCAAAAGAACTCAAGAAGTAAATATATTGTAACAGAATTAGCCCAAGTTTTGCCTTGCTAATTCAGTAATTATTTCATACATCCTGGGATGGGAGACAGAAGTTACATGTGCATGTTTTCTTAATTATTCGTCCTGTACTGAGTACAGTATCTACCCAAAATCTGTATAGTCTCTTCAAAGCCTGAAGTCCAAAAGGGTTTTTTAGGAGACACACATTTTAATTTCTAGAATGTGAAGTTTTATAGCACCTACAGGCTTCTAAGCAATTTTTTCCCCCTCTACGAAAACCACTATTGAAAATTCCATGTCATGCTGCTTTGCTTTTTTTTTTCTGAAAAATGCAATTAGTTTGAACGTAAAACGATTTCTGTGCAATTAGAAAAACATCAAACCCAGCAACAATACTTGCCTGCTGTTTTTGATATGCAGTATTTGGATTTATCTTCGATTCTAACAGTAGTGAACCTGAAAAAGGTAGGAAGATACATTTACTGAGTTTAACAAAACAAATACCTTCAAGCATCTTGCAACAACTGCTCACGTGCCAGCCAACATACATCCTCAACGTACTCCACACCTTATCCAGTCCCAGGGAGAACCATTTTTAAACATAACTCCCTAAAATAAACCAGTTAAGACAAAATTCAACATAAATAACCATGTTAAAATGTATTTTTCCTCTTCTAATTTAGAAATTCTCTGTAAGATTCTTTTTTTCCCCTGAAACCTGGTGTGACAATTAGCTTGTTGAAAAACTGTTTAGTAAACCTATAGAAATTTGCATCAGGTAACCTAGTGTAAAAATGTTTTTCCCCACAGAAGCCACGTGGGCCATTTGCTTTCAACTGTCCTTCAGAAGTGAATCATCTAGATACTATAAACCCAGGCACTTTATCTTGTGTATGCGAGTAGTGTATGTATCCTGGCAACAGCTCCAGAGTCATTTATATCAGTCTTAGGTGGTTTATTTAGCACATTAGCACCTGCCGACTGACAAACTGGTGAGCGTGTACCCTCCCCCCTCCAAAAGAGACCCTTAAGATGACTCTAACGTGCAATAAAACACGAGAAACACCAAGCAACTCGATCACTTCAGAATACAACCAATTAATTTCTAAGGGGGGGGGGAGGGGAACACCCAA
>VZRU01003084.1:0-22201 GCA_013398155.1 Pedionomus torquatus
CCTCTCCAGCTCTCCTGGAGCTCCCTTCCAATATCCTCCAAAGGCAGGCAGAAAGGAACTCTGAACCACGGGGCTTGAACCTGTAACTTTACACCAAAACACCACTTTTTTAATTACACTATAGTGTATAAATATATTTTAATTTACTAACTGTCGGGCAAACAGGGACTTGGGTCATTCACAGCTATAGGTACAGGACCCACAAACCTCCCCTGCAGCTTTAGGGCTTGCTGGGGTTTATCCTGCACACAAACACACCCCTGTGGGCTACAGGGGACAAGCCACAATATTATTTTACGAAGGATTTTGCAGAGTGAAGCAGAAGTATTTCAGTCCTTTCCTGTACTGTTCGCCTGAAGTACTGGCAAGTTATGTCAAGCCTCAAAAATGTCATGAAACTGCTTTTACGCATTCAGAGGTCTTAAGTAAAAATCCTGGTACCTCCTGCTTATCAGAGCCAACTGTGCTCAGGGTCCCTTGCCCCCCCCCAAAATAAAAGCTGGGACTTGTCATATGAGATCACATAATCTGCTAGATAATGTGTTTGCTGGAGGAAGAGCAGTTTTAACCTAACTGATGAGATATATGCTATAGGTGACCAAAAAAAAAGGCACAAGATAGGAAAACCCCATGGTTTTAATTCTACAAATGCTCTCTGCCTCTTTACAAAGTATTCAAAATATCTGCCTCAAATCCAGCAATGGGAGCCAGGTTCAGCCATTCAGTACTTATTTTGCAAAAAAGCCCTTGTATTTCCATATTATTTTTTTTATTTGCATAAAACCCCTTTTATTTCCAGCAAACCTGAGCTCAGGACTGTGCAGTCTGCACTTGGACAAGCAGAGAAGGGGACTGGGAAGCAAAAATGCCTTCAAGTTAACGACAGTGATAATCTGTGTCCTGTCTGAGGCAGGCAGGAGAGAGTTTGATACCCAGAGTAGCAGCAGCAGCTCATCCCTTGCACAGTGCAGTCAAACCCAGCCTTGAACAAACAGCCTACCTGGG
The DNA here is from genome assembly GCA_013398155.1 of Pedionomus torquatus. Lineage (NCBI taxonomy): Eukaryota > Metazoa > Chordata > Aves > Charadriiformes > Pedionomidae > Pedionomus > Pedionomus torquatus. The sequence goes on from VZRU01003084.1 coordinate 1,006, forward strand.
GATTCCAGCCAAACCCTGCAGAGCGTGGCTTCATTTGAACAAGGACGGGCGAGTCCAGGTTTTCTGCCAGACAACTGGATGCTATTCCGCTCTAGAAAGCAATGGCAGGTTTTCCTCACAAAGAACCCAAGTTTCTGTTTGAACTCTTCACAAAAGAAAGGTTGGGCTGTGAACAACAGAAAGGACGTTACGTTTTAACACAAAAACTACTATATACCCAACAGAAGAACCACGGTGTGCCTCTCTTTTTATTCTTTATTTTACAGTTCACAATTAGAAAGCTACTGAGAAATTACACGTTCACCCTCCCGTCTGGGGGTTTTTAATGCCTCGGAGTCGTGCTGCCAGTCCCACCTCATCCCCGGAAGGTGGCTTAAGGTGCCAGCAGGTTACACGTGGCTGGCATGGGTCGCTTGGCTGCTCTAACCCTTCTGCAGGCTGCACTTCATGTGGGAAGTTAACGGGCAGCAGGAATTATCCTTTAAAAAAACATGTTTGAAATGGAAAAATACACTGGATATCATTTTGAGGTTATTTTCTAGACTTGCAAATGGCACAAATGTTCTTTAGGGGCTGAGGGAACAAACAGGGCTGAAGCTCAGCCAGGTTGTATTTGCAAGGAACAACTGCCCAGACTGAGCACTTTACAAGGCCTTACATCTTAAGCAATTCTATCCTTTTACAGAGCAGAAAGATAAATTAGATCCCTCCTCAGCCGAGCATTTCAACATCTGCTTGACTCTGTACACAGCTGCAGCCACCAACTCAGATTTTCACCAGTGCTACCCACACTCCTGCTTATTTTTCTTTTTTCTGCTCAAAAGTTCCTAATTTTGCAACTTTTTCTGTTGGCCTCCAACTCTTAGCTCAACCATCTTCTTTTTTAAAAAAAAAAAAAAAATCAAGAAAAAGATGGCACACACGGCATCGGCTGAGTTTCAACAAGCTCTTGGCAAAAGAAACTCTATGGAAAATACCAGGAGTTTCCGTATCAAGTCTCGCTGAACATCACAGGGGCATTATAAAAAAGCACAGCAGGGCGTGAACCTTCTTTAACCAAGCGCCTCCAAATCACGGATCATGGTGGGATGGAGACTGAAGAGCTTTTCCAGCTGGCCCAGACTCTCTGCTGCGGTGAGGATCGCTAGCTTCATGCAGACCTGGAGTGGTTGCTCCTCGAGGGGACACGTTCTCATTCAAAACCCACAAAAAGCCACCACCTTGGCGAGGTGGAGGAGAACAGCGTGTTACAATGGTGCCAGATTGCACCAGGGGGCATGGATTTTTACCCACAGTAAATTAAATGGCCAAATCCTGAGATGAGGCTACTGGAACCAGAAGAAACTGGTGACAGATGAGGAATGGTCAGAACACACCATGAGCACGTATTTATAAAGAGGAGGGGGGAAAAAAGAGGGGGCAAATTGCCTTTGTTTCGCCATTACAAAGGAATGTTTCACCAGTTTTCTCCTTGTATCCCTCTACAGTTGCTCACCTTTGGCACAAGGAACTCTATGTATCACAAGATTTAATTAATAATAATACTTCATATCAACACTCAGCACTTACATAGCGCTTCTCATATTCAAAGTGCTTTACAAAAGTTTGTGAGTCCTCACAACACCCCTGTGAGGTAGGTAAGTATTATTATCCCCATTTTACAGATGGGGAAACTGAGGCAGAGAGGTAAAGTGACTTGCCCAAGGCTTTCACAGAGAGTTGAAACTCATGACGCAGTGGCCCAGTTCTGGTCTCCCTTATGGTGGTGTAACGCAGGTGAACTCCCACAGAGCTGTACTGGTGTAAGCAAAACAATCCAACCCAAGCTTCTCTGGCTCCCAATCCTCCGCTCCAATCAAACCGACCATACCTGCTCCACCTAAACCAACCTTCCCAAACACTACAGAAAGTCCAGAGCTCAGCAGGAGCAAGTCCGCAACCTTAAGGCAACGACATGACACGTTAACAGCTCCCCAACTCTGCAGCAAGTCGGACTACACGCGGGTGTGTTTCTGCCACGCTGCAGGAGTCTTGAGACGACTCGAGTGGTCTCCAGCTCTGCATGTTATCAGCTTTGAGGCTGATTTTCTCCTCCCTCAAGTTAGAATAAACCTGGAGCAAAACAATGGGGCTGCACCAGTGCAAAACTGGTATGAGATCTGAACCAGACCTTCTACCTGCTGCTTTGTAGGCGAATGCCCCTACTAATACTTTTCCATTTTGGACAGCTTCAGCGTGGTTCATTTCACTCTCTCTCTCTCCCTCTCTCCAAGTCTGCATCCCTGCACATAAACAACCTTCCAGCGTTTCCAACTCACCAGCAACCAGCATTTAAGAGCACCGTACATCTTTCTAAGACCGATCAATATTTCCAGAAAAGTGTCAATGCATGCAAATATCACATACAAAAACATCGAGAGTGCTGGGAGATGATACCAAGGATAGAGGTGATCACAAGACAGCACACATTTAGTTTTATTAAAAATACCAAACTCACTCTTACTGCAACTATGCCATTTAGATGATCATTCTAACCTGCAAAAGTACAGGTACTTTTCCTCCAACTATTTACCTACCTACCTAGAAAAAAAAAAAAAAAGAAAGAAAAAAAAAAAAGAGAGATATAGCAAGCACACACATTTATACTTCCTCAAACTTCCAAAAATTCATGTGAATGGGAAAGGAGGGGCTGGGGTGGTGGGTGAGGTCGTACACTAGGTTTAGGCAGTGGAGTATGAAAGAAGTAGAAGATACCACATGCATCATTACCATCAGTAATCAATCTGATGAAAATAAACCCAAACATTAGATGGATTCATGTATGACATCCACTGAAAATCTCAAACCCTAAGCACACTGAAGCTGGCAAACATCTTGTGCCACTTCACCTATGTCAAGACACAGCATCAGCAAATAGGATCAAATAAACCTTGAAAAGAAAGTAAAAGGAAGAATAAACCAGCCTGGAGACAACAATCTTCCACAAACCACTTCCCTGCATTATTTTCAAATACATTTTACTCTTAAGCAGTTTCAGAAAGGAGTGGGGGAGAAAGAGACCCACTACTGTTTCCTTTTAAACTGGCTCAGCACCAGCACCAGCTCAGAGAGAGGGAGAGAAAAAGAATTCTTCAAACGTGATCCTTGGTCCTCGATTAAAACATTGCCAGCCAGCCGACGAAACCCTAAATTGCCAGAGGGTTCGAAGTGGAGTGGACGCATGGTGCTGCTCACGCTCCTCTTCCTTTGCTATGAAATCTGCTCCGTGGGCCTCATCTGTATATCTCCAATCTAGAAGAGACCAACAGAGGATTTTACTGGAACACCGGGGTCCATTTTAAATCCTGCACCAGGCACTTCCACTGGACCGTCACAGTGGCAAGCTGAGCACGAAGAAAGCGCCTTTGACTAGAAATGAACCTGCTCAGCTGAGATATGAGCAAGAAATAAAAGTGACTGCGAATGCTCTGCTTTCAGCAGAAGGGATAAAAGCACAAACACCGATGACAAACTCTCCCAGTTCAAGTCTTCAGTTTGGTCCTGCTCAGAAACACTGCCTGATCAGCCACGGGCAGGACTTTTTATCCTCTGAAGACAAGATCCAATCTCAAGATGGCCACATCTTGCTCCAAAGGAGCCGAGTTCACATGAGGAGCTGCTAAACCTCTCACGATCAAAGTTTGCTTTTGCAACTGGAACTTTTCAGTTGCCTGTCCTAAACTTTGACACTGCTCCTGCCTCCTCCTGGCTCCAGCTCAAACCTGGTCACTTATTTCTTTGTTTCATAGGAGGCAAGTCCTTCTGGCAGCACAAGTGTCCTGGTTTGAGGTAAAACAGAACTGATTTTATTTTCGGAAACTTTACTTTTCAGCTAAGCCCCTTCTAACTAACTGAGCTCCCTCCCTTGAGGAGCTACACAACCCTTGGCAGGATCAAGCCCAACACGTTATTTGGCAACGGGCAGAACCCGACCCAGCTGCAAAGACTATCAAGCAAATTCCAGATGGCACCATCCAAAAGGGCAGAACTTGCCTGTATCCTTCTCCCTGCCGTCCTTCTCCAGGGTCAGAGCAGCCTTTGTTGGGTACGTGGGGCTGGGAGCAGCCCAAGCAGCGCAACCCCAGAGCTGCCTTAAGAGATGTGTAAACAAACGTGATCGCTGCTAATCCCCAGCCCGGGCTCTGCTAAGCAGGCAGCTGATGCAGTGGCTGCAGCACCGATTAGCAAAGGTCGGGGCAGCAGTTGCCCTCCTTTGTCTTCAGCCACCCACAGCAGAGTCCTCCGACCCAGCCACAGCCTACCTGTACATGAGGTGGGGCACTGAGGACATATATGACGGCATTTGCCATATCTTCAGCTTTGAGACACTGGAAAGACAGGAAAAGAGATTCTTAGTCAAAGAGCACCTTGGGAAGTTAACCACAAGCCTACCCCTTTCCTAACCGTTTCAACAGTGCCACTGGGGCATGTCAAAAAGATGTAAGAAAGTGGGGAGGGGGGGGAAATAAGCCCTTAAAAATTGCTTTTAAGCAATTCATGTGTCTGGTGCTGATATTTCTTCACTTGCTGTGAATGATTTTAGTACTGGCACAGGAATTCTGCCAGGTCAGGCATTGCCATCCTAATCGACAATTCCCAGAGAAGCACAAGGGTTCCTGTGCTGCTAAGGCACACACAAGACAACACGCTCTCACGTGGTGGTGTTCTTGTGTAGGCACGTTTGCTTATTGTATCTTCCCTTCAGTAAAGACATCATAGCCTGCAAAACATCTTAGCTGGCTTCTATTTGCTCACAGGAATATCAAAATAAAAGGAAAAATACAGGGAGTGGGAAATGGAACCAGAATGAAAATCTACACAGTGCATAAATATCGGTGCAAAACCTGACAGTTGAGTGCTGAGACTCTGGGGATGCTGATCACACACTGGAAAGCACCTGCAGAACTAGTTCCCTGTGTATCAGCCAGGAAAGAGACTGTTACACTATAATCAGAGCTGCTTCCCTCTGTTTCCATTGCTCCATGTCCTACCCGAATGCTCTCATAGGTTGCAGCAGCTCTCTCGGGGTCATTATCGTGAAGTTTAAAAGCAAATCCCGTTTCCACCAGTCCCGGAGATATACACTGGAAAAAAAGCAGAGCACATCCTAATAGGACTTGCAATTCCCCTTCAGTAAAAGGAAAAAAAAAAAAAAACAAAAAAAAACAAACAAACAAAAAAAAGAAGTGAAATTTTTAGCACTGAAAAGCCCAAAAAACCCAGTTGCCTTTCTACTGTTCTACTTCCCCATCCTTTTTCTAAGGGAATAGTTCAAGAGAACAGACTTTGCCTTAATGGCTGTTGTGGCAGGTACCTCTGGGGAACCGCTTGATGGGTACTTCCCTCTTCATGCCCCAAAGGGGCAGAGAAGCAGAGAAAACAAGGAAAAAGCTTGCAATACCAGTTAACTTCTTCTGGACACGTCACTTCTAAGATGCAAGTGACTGCCATGAGCTTCCCCTGCTCCCAGACAAGCAACTGGCTACTTAGTGCACCCAAAAATTTTATTCCCCAACACAGCTTATTGCTGCCAGGCCTTCTGCCCCCCCAGTCTCTCTCTGCCTGAGAAAAAGAGATGGCCAGGGACCGTTGGCCACACATTCCTAGTGTGTTGAGCGCTACTTTTGCATTGCCTTGCCTGTCTTGCAAAGGGAAAAAAGCTCTGTCCCGTAAAACCCGTCAGCTCTCTACCACCCACAACAGCAGGAGAGGGGACGAGAGCCCGCAGTACTCACTGTAGCTCGTATGTGGGTCTTTGCTTCTCTGAGCTCTTGCCTCAGCCCCTCCGTGAGGGCTGTGACCGCGTACTTGGTGGCACTGTAAAAATGCACCACCGACTGGGGCACGACGCTGTGGCCGTTCATGCTGAGGAGAGAGCAGAAAGGAAAGTGCTGAGAGGTGGGAGGCAAGGAGAGTGCCGGGGAGGAACCACGAGGATATTCAAACCCTGTAATGAACACAGAAAGGGATGCTAACGCGGTGGCTACATGAGGAATTCCCCTCTCCTGTGGGAAACGTGTACCGCCAGAGGCTCCTCTCGACACAGCTGTTTTCTGGAGCTGGTGAAGAAGTTTCAATCATGGAATATTAGAAGGGTTTAGGTTGGATCTTCAACCTGGTTGGCGTTATCCTCTTCTGCCTGGTTTGGTCTTCCTTGCGTTTAAACCAGCAGGGTAAAATAAAAGATAAAAAACGTGGTTTGAAAAAACATCAACCATGGCAATCCTCAGAAATCTCCCTCCTCGGGCACCATCAGCCGACTCCAAGGTTAAAGCTCTAGTGCTTAAATCCTCTCTGGGAGGCAGGGAGGAGGAAGCACACATGGCTGACTCCGCATCCCCCTCTCCCGTACCTGTTAATGTTAATGATATGCCCATCATCGATGTTTCTCTCTTTCATGGACTGGTAGGCCTCTCGGGTGCAGATGCTCACAGCCATCACATTGACCTGAGGGAAGAGAAAAGGAGGAGAAACTCGAGACCCGCAGCCCTGCCTGGCACCCACCGACTCATCCCCCCAATACTTGTCCCCCAAAGCTGCGGATGAAGGTTCCAGTCCCAGAATCACAGCAATTCCTGCAAACGCCAACAGAGGGAAACGCACATTCACACACCAGACATCACGCTGTGACCAAGCTCAGGGCTGCAGTGACAAGGGGTTCCAGGGGAACAGGTACCCAGTTCTGCGAGACAGCCTTGGCCTCTGCCATAAATAAATAAATTTAATTGTTTTATGGGCAAGTGTGAGGGTAGGGTGCAACGGAAAGGAGAACAAACCCACCTCCCCACAGTCCCCCCCATCTGTCCAGGAGACAAAGTCATTTATTCTGTACAGCACTGAGCACACTGGTGTTTGGGCAGCTGATAGGACACTAACAGCAGGTAATTAGGTCAGCTAGTTAACGAGGAAATCCCCAGATAGTGCCTGTCAGAGCGCCAGGCGCTCAGAGGCACTGCAAACAGGCCAGCAAAGACATTCCCGGGCACAAATAAAGCCAAAGATCACCTTGTGCCACCGGGAAGGCCAGAGTGGGCAAGTAACCCTGGAGATATGAAAGCCACCAGTCTGTCACACTGTCTGCTGACATTCTCCTCAGCCCGAACTGGCTAAGGCAAGGAAGAAAAGAAAAGACACTGTGTTTTATCCAGTCCTTTAGCAGAGGATCCAGAGCTCTCCAGTCTCTTGCTCTTTGGACCAGCACGTCCCAGCACAGTGTGGCTCAGCTAAACTCAGCCGTGGTCTCTGCCATGTGCCCCCCTTAAGATGCCCTGAGCATTTGCTGACCATAAAACACAAAGTTTCCAGGAAGACAGAGATAGGGAAATTGTCCCAGCTGGAAAACAAAGCACCCAGAGGTGTGTGCAGGACTGATGAGCAAGCTGTCTCTGCAGCAGCGCCAATTGCTCAAGTTTATGGTGGTTTAGATCTGGAAAAGTGGCTGAAAGGTAGAAAAGTGTTTGCGAAACCCTCTAGAAAGGACGTAACCGTTTCAAGGCAGGACCTGCCGGCAGGTCCTACCTAATGGCATGTCACTTTGTGAACTGAGCAGGCCAGACAAGCCTAAAAACACCGCTGTGAACTAAATATCCAGGAAGAAATAAATTTCTGATGAATCAGAAGTCAGGTGCGACTATAAACGGGAGGAGCAGCGGGAACAAGGCCACGGGGAGAGCGAGCAAAGGGTACGCGAGAGGGCTGGCTATCATCCCTGAGAAACTCATAAACAAGAACGGGGGAGGCTAACTGGGATTCGCGAGCACAAAAGGACATGCAAGAGAGGAACATTAGTTCGGAGACCAGAAAATAAGAGGCAGAAAGGGATGGGTTTGAGAGATGTAATTACTGAGCAGCACACAAAGGACGAGTGGGGTCAGCTGAAGAATCTTCCGGTCACTGCTTTTGTCTCAGTTGTTATTTCTATTCATTACTAGAGGCCACATTACAGGTTTTTGTCTTGGTGACAGACAACCAGCCTAAGTATCTGATCTTAGAGAACCCAAGCAACACAACATGCAGAGTCACCATCCTCATCCAAACGCACTTTGGTTGAGCACACAGTCACTGCCGGATACCTCAGTCATCATCACACCTGGAACTGCGGAGATAAACACCCCGGCACCAGGTTGAAGATCTACCTTGGCTGTGCAAGGAAGAAAATTAGCAGATACACCAGCCAAAGTGGGGCTGCACAACCGCCTCGGCAGGGGAGCAAAGCCCAGAGCAGGCAGGGCTTTTGGATTTCCCAGTAAGAAGGTCAAGGAAAGCAGGAGTAACCCACTCCAGGCTCATCTATTAACCAAGTTCTTTCAGATACAGGTTTGACAGCTCTTAGTATAAAAAGCCTTTGTGACAAACAACGTCCCCACTTTCCTCCCTGCCCCAGGACACCCTGAAGCCACCAGGTCTTCGGAGCAGTCTCTCCCCAGCTCCACTCCCATCTCCAAAGGCCACTAGAGGGTAACATCAGCCTAAAGCCCGAGCCCTGCTCCAAGGCTGTGACTCACGCTGGGCGATGCTTCCTTGCGTGGGTAGAGTTACAACATTTTGACAACTACTGGCAAAGCAAAGATACTAATCAACAGCCACATGGGAAAGTCCAGAGCCTGTACGATAAGACACCCTGGTACAACAAAACAACTGACTGGAAGGCAGCTGAGCAGCCGAGATCGCCTCACTGCCTTCTCCCAACGGCACCCACAGGATTTTGGGGTGAAATCCCATTTTGAAACCTGGAACAGGCACTCAGGAGCCTAAGAACACGCCTGGAAAACGAGCAAGTCTTAGGGCTGCATCACTTGGGGAAAACAGTCTAAAGGCTGTTGTTACAAATACCCAGGCAAGACGTTTCTCAGCCTTGTTCCTATTTTAAGAACAAAAGGTTCAAAGGTCCCTTCGCAAAGATAGCCAGCACATCTGCGCTCTGCCGTTGCACAGCGTGCTGCACGAGGCAGCAGGCCTGCGACTGCCGCCTCTGTGTGCCCTAATGCAACAGAAACAACCGAGGCCACATTTTCTAGTAACTAATGAGTTCCAATTGCCAGGTTGGGAGAACATAAAAGATCACGTTCCCGGAAGCGCCGAGCATTTCACTTCCCAGAATCAGCCTTTTCTAAGGCATCAAAATGAGTACCCCAGCTCTTAAGCATGTATAAAAAAATAGGTTACAGAAAACATCTCTCTGTACAGATGGTATATATAAAAAAAAATTTAAAAAAAGGCAAGAAGAACAGAGCCTCGCTGGTCAATGAATAACGCCAAGAAGAATCAAATGCATTTTGTGTCTAAAGGAGTGAGAGGATGTGTGCTGCAGCCAGTCCTTTGTGCCCTGAACAGTGCAAATGGAAAGTTCAGCTTGCATTCCTGGCTGTAAAGGTCAGTGGGTAAAACGTGAAGGAGCCGTTCAAATCCCAGCGCCCGGGGTCGGTGTGTACACAGCACCCAGCCCTGGCTACTCCCCTGCGGACGGGGGGAGAACGGCTGGAGGACTTTGCTCCAGCCTCGTGTCAAGCACAACCTCACAAACAAGCACAGAGAAAAGGGGGGTGTGGGGAGAAGCTGTGAACCCAAAGATGAGGGGCTCCCCCCCCCTCACACCCACCAAATTCCCCAGCTGGCAGCAGCTGGGCTCTGCGCTGCTGTCAAGCCTTGTAGATGCGATTCCTAAAGTGAGATTCCTGCAGCCCAGGGAGATGCAGCTCCCTCTTGGGAGCAGATACCAGACAATAAGGAACTGGAACATTAAAAACAAACAGAAAAAGCAAAATAGGAGGAATAAATAAATAAGATGATTGTGACTATTAGATGTATAGCAAGAAATTTTATGGAATAGGTATACCAAGAGGAGAGCCTAGAAGGAGAGGGGAGCCTCAACGCTCATAAAAAATGCATGGAGACAAAAATCAATTTACCAAAAAGAAAAAAGTGCCTTTAATTTAAGGCCTTAATGCCTCCTAAATCGATAGATTGATGGCTGATTAGAAACTTCTCCCACCGTGCAGCCCAGCAGCACACTGAAACTCTCCAACGGCATCTCTCAAACCGCACTGCTCACTAACACCTCTCTCCAAGGGACCTTTGGAAGAAGCCTCCCCGCTCCCGCTCAGCTCCACAAAGCCCAGTGGCCCGTGAAAGGTGCTGGCAACCTTCCCCCATCCTGACCCTCCAAGAGCTTCCGAGCACTCAGGGGAAACAGGCCTGGCCAGTGTTTCCCTGGGGCTGGTGTGTGCCACAGCGGGGAGAGCTGTCACTGCAGCTCCCTCCCCAAACCCTGCTGCCGCGCTGGCCCCGGCACGGCTCAGGGAGAGAGATTTCCAAGCACAAAACTGGGAAGACGCAGCAAAAGGAAAAAGCCAGAGCTATTTCTACCACTAACCAACAGGCTAAAAAGCAAAACCCAGGCTTGTCAAGCTGCCTAGGCTGACGTAGGTGAAGCATTTGGCTGTGGAGGGTCCCAGAGCTTTACCTTCACGTTAAAGGTCCAAGTGTTAAAGAATTACATGCAAGCCAAGAGCAAACCCACCAGCTGCTGGGAAGCTGGTGAGAGGGCAAAAATCTGCCAGGATATGAAGATATATGTGTGTCTCACTGCTACAACAGCATTTTTGCCAAGCAAATGAGAGTAGATAAAGCCCTACACATCACCTCTGGGGCTAAAATATTCCCCCAGCCTGATTTCCTGACACTGACCTTGTGGAGCCACCACCCTGCCTCTCCTCCCACCCCATCCATCACCCCAAAGGGTGCACACAGTAGCACCTGCAAGGAGAGGAACCTCACAGGCTCCCAAACCCCGTGTCAGGCCACTGTAAATACCAACATGGGACTGTCTCATACAGGACAATCTCCATTCCAAAATCTTGCTCCCTAAAACCAGTGGAAGGTGGCACAAAGGGAGCATTCCTACTTGAGCAGCCAGGGAAGGGAGCATGGAGAGGGGAAGGACCTTCAGCTGGCAAAAGCCATGTGTGTGTGTGTCCCCCCAGCCCACCTTACAAAGAACAAAAGGTCAAGAGAACAAAGAGAAATGAGCAGGAGGGACACATAGCATCCATGGAGGCATCCACACAAGATGTGATGACAGCAACTAGGAGAAGGAGCCTGCAAGGCGCAGGTGACCCATGGGGCCAGGCTTGCAGCGAGACAACACTGGGAACTGCCCTGCTTTACACCAACTCAGCCTCAGCTACACTTCACTTAATTTTCTTTAAAGACTCCATGGCAACCGAGGACGGGAAGATGCGGCTGTGCAGTGACCCAGGCTGGGCAACCCACAAAAGCCTGGCCAGGCAGACAAAGCTGAGCTGAGCTTGCTTTGGCTGCCGTCACAGCAGCCAGCAGACGGGCCAAAATCCTAACAAGAACTTAATTAGCCAGGATATGGCAGCTCTTGCCCTGGCAGCAGGAGTCTGAGGCCTTGATGTGCCTCTCTTTTGCTTTACACCACCCCTGAATCTGTTGCTGGATGAACAGCCACCAGCTGCCGCAGGAGCCAACGGATCCCGGCTGACTTCACCGTCAGGCATAGTGGCCCCGAGCCTCCAGCTTCAAGCAGCTTTGTCAAATAGACACGTCTTTCCCTTCACTAGGACAGGCTCTCACAGCTGGTTTACTCAAAGCCATGAGTCTGACTCCTCCTCCTATCAGGATGATGCTGGCATGCACGAATTAGATACTATAAGAGGGGCAAGTCACCTTCCCGAAAAGCTCTTGTTTCAGCATCTCCCTGGGCAGACCTGCAGGAAGGACGGAAGAAAAGGACCGTGGCAAGGGCTCACAAACTGGCCTGGGGTCCCGCAGCCGTGGCTGCCATCCCTATGTGCGGAAAAGGGCCATCGCATAATGACGTAAGATGGAGGAGTCCCAAAAAGATGCACAGCAACACTTCAGGAAAAGCAACACCCAGGGAGAAGTGCTGCTAGTAAACGGCACGGACCGTTTGCACAAAGCCCCAGTTTGGCGTAGGACATTGCCTCCTTCATAGCCAGCATTAACCACTTTATGGGCAGAAAATTATGCTATAAAGACAAAAAGCATTACAGCTTTTTAAGCTGAAAAGAATCTGCCCATTTTACAACCCACTGCTACAACTAATGGGATTAGCTACAAAAGCCAGTGCTTGGCATTCAATTTCCTATTTTATTGAAGAAAAAAAAAAAAAANATTCAATTTCCTATTTTATTGAAAAAAAAAAAAAAAAAAAGTGAGGCTCATCACCCTTTAGAAAACCATTGAGCTAAAGGAAAAATGCTGCTGAAGGTATTGAATGTTTTCATACGTCAAGGTGAAGGCACGTGGCACAGCACCGCATGAGGTCTTTTCCCTTTTCCATCAGCAAAGCCTGGCCATGTCAGTGGCAGATGGGAAACAGGTCCTCAGCTCCGCCACACGTGAAATAAGCAGATGGGGACAACGGTGCTGGTGGCCAGAAGAAATAAAAACCCAGCACAGTTCCTGCTCTCCCAGTGGTTCTACTCACATCTATCATGGTCCGCCAGCCCTCCGTCTTCCCCGAGAGCAGGGGCTCTGGGCGAGCCAGCCCCGCGTTGTTGATGCAGACGTCAACTCCTTGATGAAGGGTCTTGATGGCGGAGAACATCGACAGGATCTCCTCTTCGTTGGAGAGGTCGCACTTGTACGGGATGAGGGTCCCTGGGTAGCCGGCGCTCTGGCATTCAGCTGCTAATTTCTAGGGAAGAGGAGGAAGAAGGAAGGAAAGAAAAAGCCGTCAGCCTCCTCTCCTTGTGGAGCAGCTTATCCAGCCATTTGCTTAAAATCACACCCCAGGGCAAACAAAACACGGCAGCTTCCCGGTGAGCCCATCTTAAGAGCAGGAATCATTGTAAATACTAATTAAGAAAAAAAGAAATATCGATATAGATGAGAGTCTGAGCCCTTTGAGCCTTTAAGTTATTAAACTTGAGGACACACTCTGTGCTCCTCCGTCACCCCAGGCAATACAGGTCAAGGTGAGCAGGCGCGGGCAAGATGCAAATAAATACTGCTGCAAGTCTGCCACACGGATAAAGGACGCGGCAATCGCATGCCTGAGAATTCCTCATTAGCCATTACCAGCAATTATCCCAAGCATCCAGATCTTTTATAAGATTAGATGATATAAAGCAAATGAAAGGCCAAGAGCTGCTGCTGGCCGCCCGTGTTAATGATGCGGCAGCCACCGCACCAAATCCTCTGGAGGATGCCCTTTACCCCCTGATGCTAATGAGAAGCAGCATCTCATCTCTGATGTGTCACATTAGCGACAGTGACAGCTTCCAGCGCGAGGCGAGAGCCACGTGATGTCTGCTTTCTGCGGAGAGATGGACTCTGGCTACAAACGTCCACCAAATCACTCGAACCCCGCCATCGCCCGCGGCGGTTTCACCGACGTGACATTTCGGAGGGTGCAATAAAGCCGCTCTCTTGCCAGAGGCAGCTTTCCCACTCCCTCCTGGCTCCTCCCTGCATACCAAGGACTGCAATTCACAGCCCAGAAAAGGAGGAGCGAGGTCCAGCACAGGAGTGCCCTGACTGAAAGCAAAGGATGGCAGGACGGTGATTGCACATGAAGGCAGCTCCAGAACATCCCAGCTCCAGCCAAGCGCCTGCCCTGGGGCTCACCTGGCCTCCCCCAGAAACAAGGACGTGGGGAGGCAGGGCCACCAGCCACAGCACTACCTAAAACATCACCAGGAAGCTCACAGTGGAGGGATGCTGACTTTTTCTGCCCGCTGTGAGGTTCAGCATCACCTCCCAGTCTGGTCCAGCTCCTTCTGGCCCTCCAGGAGGATGCATGGAAAAATTCCCACATTTTGGAGAAGGCATATGCTGAAACCACCCCCACCATCTGTACTGACGTGGGGAGGAGGCTGGAGAGCCATGCTGGCCTCGGACATGGCTTGTTCCAATGAAACTGAACAAACCAGAGCACTGAAGGTGCCTTTCTCCCAGGGGAGGCCAACGAACCCTGCGGTCCCCTGTCCCTTTCACTTAGCAGAGCTGGTCTTTTGGCAGCTGCCGCAGGGATAGACTTGTCCCCCAAAACACCCAGCATTGGTGACATTTGCAGAATTTGTTGGCCAGCCTGATGTTCAAATTCTGAAATCAACATTGAATAAAACGAAAAAACCCCATGGAATCTAAGAGAAAGGGGAAGGAGAGTAAAATATCAGAGACAGCACAGCTCCTGCTGCCCTGGGGCAGGCTGGCAGGAGAGCTCGTGGAACTGCATCAGTTCACAAACACTACAGGACCTGGCAAATGCCAAACCACCCACCCAGCTGGCCTCCAACACATGCCATCCCGCAGATCAGATGCCAGCCTGCCCAGGAAACCTGCAGGTTCTGATCCCCCAAGTTTTGTTAGAATGGGCTCTCTGCTCCCTGCCCAGCACAGCACAGGATGGCTGCATGCCTTGGGGCAAAACAAGGAGGGCTGGCAACTCAGAGGCCACAAAGTCCAAAAACAGGGGAGAGAAAAATCCACCTCCAGATGTAAACTGGCTCCCAACTCCGGATCATAAAGTGTGTTCTTCCTCAGTGGCTTTTTTGGGTGATGGACTTTCTCGTAGCCAAGTTTTACACAGAACAGGGCTGAGAGCATCCTCATTGAGAGAGGGATAGATAAGCCAGGAGCTCCAAAGCCTTCTCTGCACCCCAAGCACATTCATTTTAATTACTCTGGGGCAAGTGGCTCTGGTTGGTAAATGATTTTCAACTGCAGAGGTGGGTCAAGTGCCCAAACAATTTTAAGCTTTTCTGATTTGCCTTTCACAGCAATCCACAACCTTCCTGGACCACAAGCTGAACCCAGCCCAGGTCAAAGGGTCTGGTTCTGAAGCCGCTCTCTTTTCCGGGTACCAATTCAGTGAAGGCATTGCAGTAACACAGGAATTATTATTATTGCAGTCACAGCACCAAGCGAGAAGGGGACAGACATGCTGAGTTCAGCCCGGAGATCGATACATCCCAACAGCATTACGCTCCCCGGAGAGCTCTGCTCGGGCTGAGCTAGACAGTATTTTTGCCCAAGAGAGAACAAAGGTGCCCTCGGGACCAAATTGCACCTCTCTGTACCCTCCTGGGGCTGGTTTCACTTTGTTTTACATGCCATCTTGTTGATTATGTGCTGATAATAGTAGAAAAATATCCATTTTTCTTTTTTTTTTTTTTTTTTGTTTTGAAGATCAGAGTACACAGTTGAGAAAACAGTGGGGGGGGGGGAATCCACAAGCGCAGCATTTAGAAAATTAAAAGCAGCATGAAGGGCTGCTGGAGGGTGCTGAACTGCTCCAGCGATGGGGCCTTGCTCCTGCAGAGGAGGAAAGACGGGCAAGACGGGCAAGGGACCCTCAGCCACGTTCTTCATATCCTGGCACCAAGGTGACAGCTTCAGAGCTCTCTCCATCCCACTGCCCAAACTCCACTAAAGGATCCATCCCACCCAGTATTTGCTTGTAAAGTATCGTGGCTCATGTCTACCACTTTTTCTTCCTAATTCACCAGGTCTTGGCCAGGAGTATGGCCTTAATTTACTCTCGGAAGAGGGCTGGCAACCCCTGCAATTGCCAGGACGCATTGATTTTGCTTGATTGAAAAAATGGTCCCCAAAGAGGACTCACGCCAGGAGAGCTGTGTGGAAGCAAGAAGAGCCCATCAGCATGGATGGGAAAGGACAGACAAGCTCATCTACAGCCCAGAGGGAAACGCTGTGTTTAATATCTCCCTTTCCATGTTCAGCTGTCACTTTTCACTATTCGGTGAAACCTTCAGCTGCTCAGCAGAGCTCCTCAACAGAGGCAGACAGGGTCTGAACACCACGGGCTGCAGCACAGCAACCCCGATGAGCGAACAGACAGAGCAAGGGGTGCTCTGGACGGCGGTGGTTGTCGTGGTGGAGCTGCCCATCCTGTTTTCCTGGTCAATCTCCTCACATTATGTCTTAAATTGTGAAGAGAAAGCTCTTTCTCACTTGGAGAAAGGCTTCTCTGCCACAGCTGACCAGAGAAATCAAATACCTCTTGAGAGCCTTCTTTTCCTGTCTGGTGTCTACCCGCCTCAAACGAGACTCAACATGGATCCTTTCATCTCTCAGGCTACACTTGTGTTAACAAATTCTCTTTGAAAATGAAGTGCTGAACACCACTGACATCCAGGCGGAGCCGAACGTGCTTCAACCATCTACAGATAAAGAGTATTCGCAGGCTCTTCAAAGAAACATCAACTGCGAGAGAGTTTGCAAGAGGAGACTCATGTAAAGCACCTCTCTGAATTAGGGAGCTTGCAGTATTTTTTTTTTAGAGCATCCATTAAATCTTGCAACTAATACTCATTCCACTACTGACATGAGGAGGAAAATAATTTAAAAAAAAATAAAAAAGCTTTATTTGCAGACTTCATAAGCAGCGTGAGAGTGACCACATAACACACCACCAGAGAGGGGCCAGTGCACCTCCAGCAGCCAGAGATGAAGATTTAAAACAAGACCTGAGCATCTCCATACCACGCCGTTAGCACTGGAAATGGACAGCCAGGTGCCACAGCTACTGGTACAAACTGGGATAATGCAACATAAAGAAGAAATAGATAGCCCCATCCACTGCCAGGGATGCAAGCCCTCACCCCTGCAATTCGGATACGCTACCCAGCATGGACCAGTACCCAGCAGGTTCTGCAACACCCGTGAAAGATCAGCTTTCCACAAAGGGCGTCCGAACTACCGGTGCGATACGACGAGCCCATGTGGGGTTACGCGCTCGTTTCACGGGCTGCCACGTGGCTCGTGCTTAGACACCCATTTTTCCATCGACATCACAGCGATTTATCTCAGCTGCCAGCAGCGCTGCATGAATGAACGAGCTCATGAAAAGAAAAAACAAAAACCAACCAAAAACCACCAAAACCAAACAAAAACCACCTAGCACCTACCTACGCGCAAGGAAGACAAAGGAGAAAACCCAGTCGTGCTGCTTATTATATACTAACCAGCTGTCTGCTTTTAAAGGGGGGTTGGAACTCGATGATCTTCAAGGTCCCTTCCAACTCTAACCATTCTATGACTCTATGAAAGGTCTAAAAGGATGCCTCGCATTTATGGGAGGTTTTCCATATGTTAAGAATACATCAGTTCTCCCAGGAAGGGGTTAACACGCCTCGTGGATACGACACTTGGAAAGGGCTCAGCGCCACGCATTGAAATTCAGCCTTGGTAAATGCTTTCACAAAACTAATTGATATAAACATTTAAAGAGAGTCTTAAAGGGAGGGGGGAATGGGGGGGAAGAAGAGTCACGTAGGGCTTTATTTGGCAAACCATCCTATTAACTTCAGACAAATTTAGTTCAGAGAGATTAAAGCCAGAAGAAACCATTAGGTAATTTTTAATCTAACCTGCCATTCATCACAGGTACTTGCATCCTACTGATTTAGCTTATGCTTAAATACAGAGCCGTACCAAGAAACCAACTGGAAAGAAACCAAAGTCACCCCAATTACGTTGGCTATCTAAAGGAAACTAAGGAGAAAAATCCTAATGAACAGCAGCACAGTTGTGAAAGAAAACTGGGGGCTTACAAACCTTTTCATTTGACTAATGGGCAAGGTGAAGCTTCTTTTAATTAAGATTTAATACCAGTGCAACAGCATAATAGAGGAAGAGGCATATAGTGAATAAAGCACTAGACTGGGGGTTATTTCCATCGTGTGCTCTGTGACCACGGGCGAGATCCAGAGCTATTTCCCCATCTGTAAAAGGGAGAGAGAATCACATCGAGCCCCTCCCTGGAGCTGCCGGGTACCTGGGGCTTTTTGCCTGCACGTGACCCAAGGACGGGAATGACTCCCTATTTCTTTCAGTTCCTTTTACCTGCCTCCAGGTGCCCAGACAGGGCCTCCAAGGGAGTCTAAATGGAGTTTTCAAATGAATAAAGCAGCAAAGTGATTCTCCTTCCCTCTCCCGAGCTTAAGTCGATGCTTTTTGCGGATGCTTTGCCCATCACCGCTCCTCAGCTCAGATCTCTGTCTGTTCCAGGACAGAAGGCAGAACAGTGGGGAGGGGGAAACTCACAAAATAAGCTTTAAATGGAAAAGCAAGCACGCAGTACTCAGCTGGGGGCACCAAGACCAAAACCTAATACAGGTGAAGGACTCACACCAGTTTCAGCCCATTTACCTGAAGCGCATCTCGAGTACAGGCTGCCTGATCAGGAAGACTGAACTTCTCACGGCTGCTCCAGAAACCCACCACCTCTTGGCACAGGCAAAGGAAAAAATGGGCTCAAAACTCAAACAAAATTTACGTCCCTGTACGCACTTTTTCCCCCACTCTGTATCTACGCGCTGGCTTTACAGTCCTTGCAAAGACTCACAGGTGGCACACACAAAATCAGCACTCCCATAATAAATAATCCAGAAAAAACAGATCTCATTTTTGTGGAAGAGAAGGGAATAAAAACCCTGGGGAATCTCTCGGACCTCTTTGCTGTTTAGCAGCTTCCAGCAGCGAGAAGCAGACCATGGAGAGGTGTCAGAGGGGTAACAGTCCCAGCCAGGTCACCAGCAAGGCCAGAGAGCACAGCACGGCAGCCCTGCCTCCTGCCGGGCTCCTCACACCTGGGGTGCTGTCAGGATTTACAAGACAGCACAAAATGACCTGTTGGCATCTCCCCAGAACAGCTCCTGGATGCTGCCCAGGCTCTGGACGCTGAAAATCAACACGGTACCTGCTCTTTGCCCAGAAAAAACCCATCCCACGGGCTCCAAAGGGGCCAAACAGCATCTCCTGCCCGTGGGTGCACTCTCCTGCCCTGATCAGCCACAAAGATGATGAGGGGCCTAGAATATCTCTCCTACAAGGACAAGCTGAGGGACTTGGGTCTTTTTAGTCTGGAGAAGAAAAGGCTGAGGGGGGATCTGATCTACACCTAGAAATACTTCTGGGGTGGGTGTCAGTAGGATGGGGCCAGTCTTTTTTCAGTGGTGCCCAGTGACAGGACAAGAAGTAACGGGCACAAACTGGAACATGGTAAGTTCCATCTAAACACAAGGAGGAACTTCTTTCTGTGAGGGTGTCAGAGCCCTGGAAGAGGCTGCCCAGAGAGGTGGGGGAGTCTCCATCCCTGGAGACGTTCAAAACCTGCCTGGACACGTTCCTGTGCAACCTGCTCTGGGTGGACCTGCTTTGGCAGGGGGCTGGAGTAGCTGATCTCCAGAGGTCTCTTCCAACCCCAGAGCATTCTGTGATCCTGTGGCTCAAGGGAGCCACTCAGCTGGTTCCATCCCAGGCACTGAAGCCAGGCTCCTGGCTCAACAGGGGTCTGGTTGAGTGGTCATGTCTTCCCAGTACCAGTCATCCTCCCAGACTGTCCCAAGTTCTTGCTGCTTTTTTCCAAGCCCTCTCTGCTCCCTGTGCTTTTTCAGTACTTAAATGTCCAAGATCAGGGTTTTTTTCTAGCTTGCTTAAATTTCCAGTGTCATACACACAACCCAAATTACTCCATTTACGCTGCCCTGAACATCTCTGCTACCTTAAGCCATTCAAACAATCGTTCCTTCCGTCAAGGCTGAAGGCCCTTTTTTTTTTTTTTTTTTTTCCTTTCTTGTTTTTTCTTTTTTTTTTTTTACTGCTTGCTCAGATCACGTTGCTACGGGCTGGCGTGGGGGAGGAGGAAATACACTGCTCCTACGATGACAGCTCATTAGAGAGATATCTCTTGCTTATTCTGTGGTATGACTACCCTAAAACAAGCATCGTAGGTGCCTGCCTGCTCTTCAGCTCCAACACGCATAAAGCGGGTTCCCACGCAGCCCAGGCACGTAGATGCTTCCTTTCTCCAAAGAAACTAAAGACTCTTTATCAAGAGTGAAGCTGCTGTATTGCAGCTACCCACAGACCTCCACCAGCCCTTGGCTGTCTTGGCAAGAGGGGTTTGAAGACCACGGAGCTCCAAGACGCCCCAGCATCTTCGCAGTTCACGTCTTGCCAGCTGGATCACCGCCTGCTGGAGTGAAGATTTCCAAGGCAACCTGCAAACACACCACTGGGAGGGCAGAGCCGAGCCCGAGCTCCAGCCTGACACCCTCAGATCACGGCACATGCCTTTTGTGTCACCTCCACCGCGGGTGAGCACACCTCCGCTACGTGCAGGAAGTAAAAAAAAAAAATTTAAAAAAAAAATGTATTTTTAATAAATCAAACTCCACCCAGTCTTGCAGCAGTGAAGGTCTAAGATGCCTAGTGACACCCTGAAGACCTAGGGTGTGATCAGAGGTGCATGGAAACCAGCAGCCCACACTAAACACATGTTGCAACCGAGTCCATCACCGTACCTTGTGGGCAAGACTCAGGAGCATTCCTGAGAACAGCCAGGACCTGATCCCAGCTCTGTCACAAGCTCACCTGGGGTTTTTTCTCCCTTTCCTAGCCCCAGCATCCCCACCTGAGAGACAAAGAAGCAGCAGATGATAACCTAGCAGTGAGCGCTCTCCTTGGTTGGGGGGCCCAGGAAAATCTGAGCATTGATTGCAGCCTCTAAGCTCCCGGAGCTTGGCCAAGCCCTGCACCTTGCTGTGACACCAGGGGCTGTACCAGGACCACCGGTCTCACCGTCGGACTCAACACCCCACGGCGCAGCCCCGGCTTCTCTCCAAAGCTCAGGACACATGGGAGAGCATGAGAGCGTCCCTGCTGCGAGGGCTGTGGCCCCCCCACACTCCTGCCTCAACCAGCTCCCATCCCGCACCCATGTAACCATCCACGGCTCCTCTTCCAAAAAGACAGATTAACACACGCTTGGAAAGGGGCAAACCCTCCCTCCACCAGCTGCCAGTGCTCCCCCCAGTACCAAAATTCAGCTGAAAGGTCCTGAATTTTAATACATCCCAGATTTACGACCCGCTGACAAGTGCGATGAAGGCTCCCGCGCGCCCCAGCCCTGATCGGAGCAAGCAGCAGCCACAGCAGGGATCACCAGCTGCGGGTGGCACGATTAAACATCTGTACCAACGCCAACGCTGACGCCTCCAGACACCTTGGGCTCAGCCTCCCTCGCTCCTACACCGATGCTAATCCCTGGTTAAGCTGAGCAGGGCTGCGGCTGATCTGCACGAGTCTAACAGGGAGACAAGGAAACGACGATGCTCAGAGAGCTGGAGCCCCTCTGCTG
>VZRU01003085.1:6201-36318 GCA_013398155.1 Pedionomus torquatus
CCCGCAGGCATGAGAGTGAGTAAAAGCCCCTGTCCCAGAAAGGGCAGAAAGGCCCAAGTATTGAGAGGGACAGGCACAACCCGACGTTGCTTTTACATCCCATCCTCACCCCAGAGCAACATCTCCGTCCGCTGCCAGGTGTTGGGCTCACACGGGGAACTGATTTTCAGGCATGTACGTCCAGCATTAAGAGGGGAGACCCACCTTCCTTCCTGGCTGGAGCCACCAGACCTCTGCCTCCACGTTTAGGCACCAAAGCCTTGTGGTCGTTTTAGAAACAAGCCAAGAAGGAAGAAGCAGCATCACTACACACGGCAATGGTGGAGTAGAAACACAGCCCTGAGGGGAGACTGACCCAGCTGCAAACAGTCCCCAAGCCAGTGTGGGACGTGCCTGTTCACAAGTGTTTTTCTTCATGGAGAAGGAAAAAAACTTGCCCTTTCACAGCCTTGGTTTCTAAGCTGACAGCTACAGGGACAACCCTCCGCCTGTTCCACAGTCAACAGCCCATAACCGGCAGTGACACTCAAGACCTTACCCCTCGCAGATGGAAAAAGCAGTTCATCCATCACCGAGCCAGGAGGAGGAACCCACCTGCTGAGGAACATCTCTGCCAGGTCACGGGTATCTCCTCGCTTCCCACAGGAGGTGAGGGGGGCTCAAGCCCTGCACTGCCCCGGTCATCTCCAGGAGGTGTTAAGCTGCCCAGCACCCAACCTTCACGTCTCTGAGGTTCTTTGGAGAGGGAGAGCAAAAAACCAGTGCTTTGGGAGGTGTGTGGTTGGTATCCAGAAATGCTGCCACTTGAGAAACCACATTTGTGCTCCTCAAAGGCCCAACATATGGCAGGAGTTACGGCATGCTTTATTAGCCGTGCTTTACTGTTCTCCCTAAGTCTGGAATGACTGTGTGATTGGATACAGAACACTTCATGTAAAGGAGCAGGGTCAGACGTGCCTTTAGCAGCAGGAAATTAATGGAAGGGATTGGCGGAATGGAAGGGGTCACACATTCCCAGGGGACCGCACTCCAGGAGCTGCAGCCACACTCTGGCCTTAACTACCAGCACTAAGGCAGAGGCATTTCCAGATCATAAATCCGTGATCTTTGGTAGTTTAGTGCTCCACGGCCAAGGTTTGTTCTCAAAACCAATAATCTGCCAAGAAACACACTGGCAGAATTGGGCTGCATCACCAGAAGCACAAGATCCACTCTGGCAAAGGCAGGGCTGGGGCCGTTGACACCAGGGCAGGGACTCCGCCGTACGCCCTGGCACACCACGAGGGAAAGCAGTGAGAGCAGTTCAGATCTGAGGTGGGTGCGAATGTGAAGGTGGGAGGGGAAACATGAAAAAAACAGGTGTAAGAAATACAACTCTCAGCCTGATTCCATAAAGAAGGGGGCTTACACGGTCACACCACCTCCCCCGCCTCATCCCTTGCGTTGGTGCACAAGAGATCATCTGGCACAAAGCTAAGTGGAAGGAAAAGTAAAATAAAATAAAGTAAAAAAAAATAAAAACCACGTGCTTACTTTCAGAAAGGGAAAGCTGTGGCCAGGAGGGCAGAGAGACCTCGTCAGGGCTCAGGTCCTTACTCCTGCCGGTTCCAGCACCTACTCCAGGGCAGGAGCTGTGCCGGGTAGATGCAGGGGGAAACAATGGAAAACAGGGACAAGGGAAGAGCTGGGAGTTTGTAGCATGAGGTGTGGGGGTGTGCGCCTCCCATCTTCAGGGTATCTGTTTCTAAGTACCCAAAAAAGGGAAAATGAATTCTCATCGTGCAGTGGAAGACAGGCTGCCACACGTCAGAAGGGTGGAACTCACCCGCTGCTTTCCTGGGGAATGAAAGAAGAAGAAAAAAAAAAAAGGCAGCAAACAGAAGTAAGTTCACAAAACTTTCCTTTTTATTATTTGAAATTGGAAAAGGCTCCTTGGGTAACAACGATCAGGTGGTGGGTAACAACGATCAGGTGGTAAAAGTAACACACACATTTTGCTCAGCTTTCTGATACCTGGGATGAAGTAGGCCAAGCGCCGCAAAGTCACATCTGGCTTTTAGACAGCCCATTCCTCCCAAATCCACAGCCAAAAGGACAGGCAAAACCCCACCCCTCAGACGGGGGAGCAGACAGGGCAGGCGAGTTGTTTAAACTACGGTTATCACACTCCACACGGATGTCTGCGGCAGGAAGCCAAACTGTTTTTATGTCAAATAACATTTTAGGAAGAAAAGCTCACCTTTCCCCTCTGCGCTGCCCTTTGCACGAAGCAGGGACCTGGTGTTTCACCCTCAATTTTAGTAAATACCACAGGGTACTTTATAGAGACTTATTTACACTCAAAAGCCTACAGAGGATGCCCAGATTAATTCGGTGTCACATTAAAGGGGCTAGTGCAAAATACACACGGAAACAGCATACACCTGCTTAAAGGAAGTAGGAATATTAATCAATGGGGCAAAAAAAAAAAGTGCAGATTGCTTTAATTAAGCTAATGAACACTGTCGATGCGAGTGCTCTTTCCCTCAAAAATTAAAAAGACCGCAATACAAACAAAACCCAGAATCATACGTTTTAATTTAGCAGACACACACCAAAAAAAAAAAAAAAAGTCAGTGGCACTCACAGTTTGGTAACTGATCTTCTACTCCACCGCCTGAGCACACACCTCAGACCTTTCCCTGGCCCACCGGGAAGTTACGCCGTCCGAACGGCCCGCGGCGCCACGGCCAGCACGCGATCCTTCGGCAGCCGAAGGCAACAGAAGATGATCTGCCACGTGAGCACCCAGCAACAAGACAGAGTTAATACCTTATCATTTCCTAAACTAGCAAGTCGAGGCTGTAACAACCCGTTTCCACACAACACCCAGCACTCCCATTAAGCTCCACTAGTTTAAATAACATAAAACGTCATCCTTGCTTAAAAGCAGACATCGAGCCAGCTGCATTTTGTTTTTTTCCCTGGAAGTGTACATTTCCAAGCACACTTGCCCAAGAATTTGCTTTCTCCCCAGTACAAGCTTCCTAAATAACTGCCATCCGACCTCTGTTGTCCCACTCCAGAGCAGCCGTGGCTACTGTTCACTCCAGATGGACACCAACAGCCAAAGTTACAAATAATTCCATTCTTTTTCCTCCTCCTTAATAATAATAATAAAAAAAAAGCCTGACGAGTCCATGTGGACTGCAATGAGTCTCTTACAACCACAACGCCTGATCACAGCACATTTATAGCCATGAAATCAGGCCCAACACAAACAAACAGGCTGGATGAGGATCTTTTGATGCTTCTGTTTTCCAGCTGGCCAAACCCGGGTGTTTTGACAACACTGAAAGCGTGACCAAGGAGCACAGCACAGCCCAAGCACGTAAACCAGTCACTCGCCCAGTGCTCCCGAGCTAGAATTAAGCCCTAGGTCTTGCTGTGGCTACTGGCGGGCAATACTGATCTGCAACCTAATTGCAAGCACTCTGTTTATTCCAAAAGGCTTCTGCCAAGAAAGTATTCCTACCCCCGACAAGTTGTTTTACATCTTCCCCAGCACTTTCCACCCATCTGGGATAAAGCAGCGAAGCCACTTGTCCCCGAGATCTTCTACAGAGCGAACAGGACACGGGCCACGTCAGCACCAGAAATCTACCACCATCTGCAAGGCACCGCCACACGTTATCCCTGTCAACAGCTCACAGAAATATCCCAACAAGCTGGTCAACCAGAGCTGAGGAAAGAAGCGGGGTAGGCACCGAGACATACTGTGCAGGGGAGTGGTACCGCCCGTACCAACCAGGAACAAGTACGGCAAAACGCTGTGCCATCAGCACGGCTCCCCGCGGGTACCACCAGGGAGGGCAGGACCGGGGCTGTGGCTGCATCCCCCTCTCCCCAGCCACAGATGATGCTCAGATCCTAAAGCACCATCATCACCTATGCCCGGCTGCACTCCCTCCTTGGTTCCCCTCTCCCAAAGCTTTCAGAGCTGCACCTTGTTAACTCCTCCTCACGTTATTCTGCTTTTCTCTGCAAGCACTGATGTAGCCACGCACAAAGGAACCCGCAAAAAGCACAGGGAGCACCCAGAGCATTCATGCCAGTCTCTCCAAATTCACCGCCTTGACAGCTTCCTTCTCCTGACACCAAATCAGAGGGAATTCTCTTCTGAAATGCCACAAAAGCCTGCCAGGCTTTGAGGAGCAGAAGGTGAAAAGGCAGAAGAGAAAGATTAATACAAGACCTGCTATTTTCATTACCTTTGCTTTACACGGAATAAAGCCACGGTGTAGGAGCACGTTTTGCCTTGAATCGGGACTAGCACATTCTGACATTTTGAGGCCAATCAGGTGCACTATAAATAAAAAGATGCTACACTACAAGAGACAAAGCTGAGCTGTGAAAAGCTCCTGCAGGGCATCAAGCCCCTGCAAAGCCTTTCTCTCCAGCCAGCCAAGCAGGTCTCGCCTTCGGGAGGGAGACCCTTAACACTGCCACTGAAAAGGTTCAGAAGGGACAAGCTACAAGCAGAAGAACCATCTCAGCGTGAACAGCCGCTGCACAACCTGTGTCAACAGCCAACCAACAGGTTCTCGTCCACGTGAGGCAGCAGACCTGCGTTAAGCACAAAGCAAAACACTCCTACCAAGTGCTGCCCATGGGTTTCACTCCCCAGCAGGACTCCTGATATCAAGAAGAATTTAAGCTGCAGGTAGCAAATCCTAAAAGCATTTTAAGCCCCATGCCTACACTGCCTATGAATGCTCAGCCGACCCAACACAGCAGGTTCCAGAGAGGAGAATGGCTACAGAGTCAGCGTCTGTACTTGGGAGACAGTGACTCGGGTCTCAAGCCAAGTGCTTGCAGTGCATTCAGTACAGTCTGGACTTTCCATCTTACTTTAAAAGCAAAAAGCAAAGGCAGTTATATAAAACTTCAGGATTTTGTTCCAGGGACACTGACAGAAGGAGGAACCCACAAGCAGAGCTACGGATCCATTTGCGGCTGAGGCCGAGCTGGTTTTAGGGACAAGTTACTGAAACAGCCGCCCAAGGGACCACTCTCATCCCTTCGGGCTGTTAGGGAGACTAGAAAGCAGTCAACAGGCTGGCTGCACCAACCTAAACAGCAAGCTCCAAGATAAACTGGCCACCTAGATGCTGAACAGATTCCTAATGTCTTCAGGTATCCCTGAAAACCACACCATCAACCTGGAAACCTGTCTGCAAGATTAAGCACACGCTCTCCTCCGTGTGCAGGAGGAGCTCAGCAGCTGCAGGAAAAGGCCGAGATCCCCAATTTTAATGCTTCACTCACCCCTCCGCCCACACATCACACCTCAGAGAGAACTGCCACCCTTGCCCAGCCCTGTGTGACTGGGGGCGAGATCTGAGTCACCTCTTCTTCCCTCTGCTGATGCTGTCAGAGACACCTCCAACAGGCTGCTGAGAAACAACCTACTTTTTCTAGCTCATTCACTGCAACAGTAATAGTGTTAGAGGTGAGGATCTGAAGTGCTGAGGCAGGTTTTCCACTACTGACAAAGCAGTAGGAAACAAAGAAAAAAAGTGCCCCAAATCACCTTCAAATTCCCAGAGGTTTGTGAAACTACATCCAAAGAGACAGGAATTAATCCTGTGAGTGACGTGACCTTCTGCTCAAAGTCTCTGCTGGAGACTCGGTTCTCACACAGCTTGAGGGAACACTCAGGAGCCAGAAATGGCAAAAAGCCCTTGTGAGAGAGTGAAAATAAAAGCTGCTCACAGTCAGGGAAACTAGGCAATGACTGAAACTTTTCCTCTGAAGGGGCTTGAATCCTCCCACCACAACATACATACAGACACGTTTACAAACCAAACCCTGCAGATGGAAAGGCAGAGTTTTGTTAGACACTGGAAGAGAAGAAACCTGGAGTTCATCATCACAGCCAGAGCAACTGCCACAAAGGATGCATTTTGCCTGTAACCAAGAGCTTCCCTTCAAACAGCTCTCTCCTCTCCATGCAAAGATCTCTATCATCTCTTCCTACACAGGATTAACACGTGCTGATGCAAACGCTGCTGGTTTATAGCACAACTCAGTCTGTAGATTAGCACTGAAAGGCATTTCCCTGCATAGGACAGCCTGTGAGGAATCTGCTTCCTCGCCTGCAGCCCAGACTTCCCAGTAAAGCTCAGATCTGCCACACAGAATGCAGGTATCATGGAAAGACATTAACCCAGGAGCTTTCTGTGCAAGCAGCAATCATCTGGAATGAAACAAGCGTGACAAGAAAGGGAACAGAAGGGTCCTGTGAGCAGAGCAGCAGCACCCACCTGTCAGCACCAACTGTAAAAGGCGCCAGAACATGCCCCAGCAATATTAGGAGAATCCCTCACCACTCCTTCAGACTGCACAGGGCAACCTGATACAAGACTGGCACATAACTGGGGTCACATCAGTACCAGTGACACTGCACCTTCTGCTGCCCATCACAGACAGGAGTCAGGAGGCTGCATCTGAGCTTATTTCACAGTTAGTTTTCTTTTTTTCCCTTCCTTTACATTTTCAGGCCCAGTTTAAAAGATCCAAGGTGAACCTTTCGGCTATAAAACCAGTTCTGAACGCACCAGCTTGTGCATTTCCAGTTCCACATCTAGCTCCTATAAGAAAAAAGAATGACCTCCTCTACGCTCAAGGAGACACCCAGACCTGGAGCCCCAGGGAGAGCACATCCACCGAGGTTCAGAAGCCAGGGCAACACCACACACACAGTCATTTACAGCGGGGAATCTTCCCCTTGCTGCCAAGCTGAGGAAATTTCTCAAAAGGAAACCACCCACTCCAATTACTAAGCCAAGGATGCAGGTATTACACCACCTTCTCCTGATCACACTGCACCCAGAGAAAGGTTTCTGGAGAGGAGGACGTGCTCGGTCACTGCTGACACACTTTATCACTAAGCAGCCAGCCAGTCTACAGGCAAGGGACCACAGGGGTTTCCAGGAGGGTAAAGCAAGTCTCCCAGGAGGACAGATGAGCCTACAGCACAGCAAAGGCTTAAACGAGTCCCTTCCATGAAGAAGAGCTCTTTCCATGGGAAACTGCTAATGGTCAGAGCAGAGGGTTTGTGTCCATCCAGTCAATTAGATGTTCTTCTGATCCAGCTCTGACCTCAAGTCATTTTTGTTCCAATACATTCTTTCTGCAATAAGAAATGTCTATTCCCTCCGCTGCAGGATCCCTTCAGCTATACAAAGCTATGTTACAGACCGGGTAACAAGGACTGCTAGGGAGCAGTGTAGGGTTGCAGGGAGCGAAGGGCAGTCATGGATATTTTAACCGGGACGTGTACATTTGGGGGTAAAAAGGCTTTATTAAAAGTGCATGCTTTTATTCAGAGGTACCAAGAGCAAGGAATCCCCATCCCAGCCCTGGTGGGGGAGTGCAGCAGCCTTTGCAACCCCTAGCCCTGTCCATCGCAAGTCACCCATCAAGTAGCCAGCGACTGGATGTTCTTCAGCATTTCATCAAAAGCCTCGCGGGAAGGCGCTTCGGCGTTCTGGAAGGAGACCTTGATCCGGCTGTAGAGACTGAAGGACTTCAGCTCCAGCCAGATGAATCCAAAGCGATCATCATCGAAGAGAACAAAAACACCCGGTGTTCGCTCAGGGCTGGTGAAGCCGTGGCCAGCAATAAGCCCTGTTCCATAAAAACTGCAAGGAGAGAAGAGCAGGGGAAAAAAAAAAAAAAAAAAAAAAAAAAAAAGGGAGAATAGCCATAACTACCTAATATTTAATAAAATGAAATAGGAAAAAAAACAACCAACCAATGAAACTGTGATCAAACCGCTGTCAAACCCAGTACCAAGTGCTACAGAACAGAGAGTTTTACATTTGGTCAGTTCTCATCACACAGCACAAAACGCTGTTGGTACCATTTTAAGAAAAAGAAACTCTCCATTGCTATTTGGAGGTTGCTGCTTTTAGCTATTCTAATTAGCACCTGCATACCAAGGCTTAATTTCTCTGTAGTTCAGCCCAATAATCCATTTGAGATTTACTGCTGCGACTCAGGGATCAACCCAAGCCCAGGCAATCCTCACAGAAAAGGAAAGGCATGTTGTGAGGCTGGACCAGAGAGGCAAACCTTGCAACAGAACTCAGGAGAAGGGAAAGAAAGAAAAACCTAAAAAAAGAAAAACCTAACTGGAGCTGGGGAGGAGTAAAGGTCAGCCTAACCTCCAAGCAAGCAGCAGGTGGAGCAGGGTTTTATTCAAACACAACTGGGTTGCGACAGCAGGGGCCTTTTGGGATTAACCAGCTATTGGTAGGTTTTTCCGTGAGCACAGATGTTTGGCTGAAGGTCACCTTCCTAAGCCTCAGCTTTTGGGCTCTTTTTCCACACTTCATTTAGTACACACTGCTTCACTGACTCCAGGTCCCATTCAACCAAGCTCTCTACGTATTTGCACCCAGTGCTTAAAGTGTTCAGCACCTTCCAAAGCTGGCCACAAGGCACCAGAAGCCAGGGAGGGGTGGCAGAGAGCGCTGCTTTCCCACAGCCAAAGAACACAAATGATACACACAGAAGAGGGAAACGTCTTGAAGACATCTACAAATATACATGCTGGGCAGCTCTGGGAAACAAAACACACACCCCAAAAAAAAGGCAGAAGAGTGTTGCTAGGTTCAGAAGTAGCAAGATAAAATCTAGCAAGGAAGCGGGGTGGCAGATGACAACATGGTAAGAAAGAGGTGCACAGCAGAGTGGGAGACAGAATAGCACTGCCAGAAAATGTAAGCAAGAGGGGCTGGGAGAGCCACATGCAGGTAAAGGGCAAGCAAAATGCAGAACACGCCTCAAAGACTCTCCCCTCTTCCGTTTCAAGAAGTGACTGTCATGATGAGGCTACAAAATCAGTGGTCCCCGTTACCAAATTCGGCAGGTCCGGGGATAGTCTTCATTTCTCGATATGACTCCCATGGGCAGCACAAAAGGCTGGGAAGCTGGTGCCTTGTTCTGGGTTGTCCCCTCTGCCCCAGCTGCAGTCTCTTCCCCCTCAGCGCCTTCTACTCCCAGGGGTTTTGCGGCAGGCTGAGAGGCAGCCTGCTGGGAGCAGTCATCTTCCTCCTGCCGCTGCTCCTCCTCCTGCTCTTCCCGTCGCACCTGCTCCTGGACCTCCAGAACAATGCGAGACAGCTCACTGAAATCACGAAGGTTCTCAACGTCTGGAAGCTGCAGAGGATGTGCCAGGTCAATCTCCACAGTCTGCTGCCCAGCTGGGATGTTGGGATCTCCCTAGAGACAGGAAGCAACAGCATGGCTGCAGAGGCGGCATGCTACAGAATTCAAACCTGTATGCTCCCCACATCCATCACCTAATTTCTACATAATTCACCCTATTCTACAATCACCCTCAGATTCTGTTCATCTTTCCCTGAGCTGTCTACATCTCCTCTGCTTTCCCCACCCCGAAACAGAATTTTAAGTCAAAAGCTCTGAGCTAGGCTGCACTTGCAAGGGTGAAATAAAGCCAAAGCTGCAACTACATTTTGTCAGAATCCCTGCCTGCAGGGAGGAAGGAGCTCACTAGCCCAGCTTCAGTGAAGAGCTACCAACATTTGGTACCTGCTCCTCATATACATGCAAGTGATCTCCAGTGACCTGCTACCAGCTGCTTATAGAAAACAGCTGGAATGGAGAGGAAAGGAAGAGGGAACGAGTCGGCATCGTGAGAAACTTTGCAGAGCAGGTCTGAGCTACCCTCCACGTGTTAAGGTTCATTTGATACCAACAGTCCCCATGAGGAACAGGGTTTGGGGTGGCAATAACTGACTATTTCCCGGAGATCTCTCCTATTTTTCCATGACATCAAGAAGAGAGTGCTTTGACAAGCATCTGAGAGAAAGGAAAACGTACTCACAGTGATTTTAGTCCCCTTCGCTTTCTTTCCATGAAAGCTCAACATGACAATCTCCAGCCCATGGCTCCCATATGTTCCTTTGAAGAGACCTGGCTTTATAAGGTCATCAGGGCTGCTAGGAGGGAGGTAGATGCGTCGGTACGTCAAGCAGTTGCTGTGCAAAAAACCCAAAAGGTTAGAGAGGTTAAAAGAATACCTTGACATAAGGAATGTGTTTGCAGTCTGCTCCTCCAGGCAGCTTTGGGCTGTCATCGAGAAAGAGGTGGGATCTGTCTTTTCAGCAATACCAACAAGTTTAACAGGTTCCACTTTAGACCTACAGAAGTGCTCCCTCCCGCCACTGCTCTGCCCTCCCATCCTTGTTAGCACACCAGGAGGCGCCTGCAGCAAGGTCACAGTAAACCTCCTCGCTCCCTGGGATTCCTGGAGAACTAAGACTGAAGCATATTTAAACATGTGCTACAGCGAGGTGGCTGCTCTTAGAAGTTTGGAGTGATGGTTAAAAAAAAAAAAAGTTCTCAGAGATTGTGTGACTTCTGCCTAGCACACTACAAAGCATATTGCTTACTAATAAGCAGATAGCTCTGTCTTTAAATTAAACACAGTTAAATGACCCAAAACCATCCTACTGGGCATAGTCATTGTAAAGAATTTGGAACCTTGTTATTACCACTGTCATTACATCACATCTCAGTAAAACTGGAAAGCATTGTGCTTCACCATATCTCTCCGGCTGCCAAAGTCCCTTGAAAGCACCCCCATCTTCAAAACAACCAAGCCACTGCGCTCTCGAAGCTGCAGCAGTCTCAATACTCAGAAGGAGCTGCTGCCCTTACTCATATTGGCTGGTGTAGATGAACTTCATTAAGATGAGCTCTTGCATGTGTTCATGGAAGATGTCTTCCAGAGTCCGACCCCACTCTTCCCTTAGCCATGTCCGGAATTCCTGCAGCACAAAGAGAAGAGAAAAGGGGGAAGGTAAACACATTTCATTTGTGACCATGATGTACTCCCAACATGACTTTGCCTCGTATCACAATTTGCCAGCAGAGCCGCGGCACTCATTCTGCCAATGACAGAGAACTGTGGCTGGATTTGGGAACAAGTACACATTGCTACACAACTGGCTTGGAAATAGTAATAACAGTAAAAACGATAACTGCCCTACACCTGCCACACAGGGCTCCCATTCAAATAAATCACAGGTAGAACCAAGCCGCCTCCTCAGAATAAAACCATAAACGTCACCACTTACTACAATGTTGCTGATCTACTACTTCTTTATGCCCTGACCTACCATACAATAACTCATTTGCGTGCCCATAAGATGACTCCTGTGCCCTATTCTGGCATGTTAAGCATAAAAGGGGAAGCTTTTGAAAGGCACTGAAGATTTAGGATGTCAAATCCTGCTGATTTAATACTGATGCATCTAAATCCAAAGAGTACTTTGAAAACATCTCCTGAAGTACTTCTACACCAGCTCTGACAAGTTAATACCCTACCACGAGTTAGCGTGATAACAGCTTACACTAAGATAGCAGCCTACCAAGCGATATTCCAAACCTGCTTGCTTTATCTTCTAAAGCCAGATCCTCCAATTACCATAATTCCACGCACACTTAACGCAGTGCTTTGAGCGTATTAAAGCATTTCTCATCTGCTACAGAACCAGAAAACACTTAACTAAACCTTTCACCCAGCTGTTTCCCATTAGTAGAAAGATATTTTAAAGTATTCGTTAGAAGCAACGGAAGTGTGAGATTTGTCACGTTTAACTAGCTGGCAGCAAACTACCCAGAACAGGTATTAGCTGAAGGTTTTCATCCTGACATTTATATCTGCACCTTAAAACATGTAGTTTTAGTCAGGAAACTGCTGTGCTGGGTACCACTGACACAGACACGGGATAAACAACTAAATGAAGCTTTTAATTCCTTACCCAAGATGAAAAGCAGCAGAAAGGCAATTCTGATTGTCATTGTGAAAGGTGGGAGGTGATTCTCCCCCTCTACCCTGCTCTCATAAGACCCCACTTGGAGTACTGTGTCCAGTTTTGGAGTCCTCAACACAGAGCAAACAAGGAGCTGCTGGAATGGGTCCAGCAGAGGGCCACAAAAATGATCAGAGGGCTGGAGCATCTCTCCTATGAGGAGAGGCTGAGAAAGCGGGGGTTCAGCCTGGAGAAGAGAATGCTCTGGGGAGACTTTATAGCAGCTTTTCAGTATCTGAAGGGAGCTACAGGAGAGCTGGAGAGGGACTCTTTATCAGGAAGTACAGTGACAGGACAAGGGGTAATGGTTTTAAACTGGAAGAGGGGAAATTCTTTCCTGTGAGCATGGTGAGACACTGGAAGAGGTTGCCCAGAGAAGCTGTAGGAGGTGTTCAGGATGGGGCTTTGAGCAACCTGCTCTGGTGGGAGGTGTCCCTGCCCATGGCAGGGGAGTTGATGATCTTTACAGTCCCTTCCAGCCCAAACCATTCTATGATTCTACGAAAAGTGCCCCAGTGATGAGCAGGTATTCAAACACAGCTGGTTCTCAACATTAGGTCTGTCCATGAAAGATCTTAACTATACACCACAGAGATCAGCATCTGGTGAGTGCTGCATGAAATACAAAGCATGTGGCTGTCCTTCTTTGGATAGACCTGCTGTCAAGCAGGAATGATAACACACCAGAGGAAGAAAAAGCATGCTGGGGCTCAAAAAGCACCTTGCCACAGAGAATGGCCTAAAGCAGCTTTTTGCTCAATAGTATGAACATTAAGAGCCTGTCAATGCTCTGCTACACACTGAGGTAAGGCACAGGGTCTACAACTAAATCGATGCCATATACCAGATCCTTAAACCACACCTTAGCAAGTACAGAAGAGGTTCCTCAAGATCCTGCAACTCCTCAAATGTGGCCACCACTTTAAGTTTTGATTCAAGTCACAGACAGATTTCACTCACTTAAAAAAAATCAGTAAATCAGCCAGAGACTACCAGTCTGGGTTTTCATGTGTGTTCAGATACACGGAACCGAGAAGGCAGAAGACCACCTGCCAGGCTCCAACATCAGCTAAGAGCTTAGAAGCTTTATCTTCAGAAAGGGGACATACATCCAGCCTTAATCCAGACGGTTGGCAAAGCACTCTTACCTCTTGCCTTCCCCCTGACATCCGATGGTGATCTGTCTGGTTGCATTTCGTGGAAAACTCATCCTTCTTTACAATCTGCAGTTACCATGGAGGAGAATTTAGCAGGTTACAGACACGATTAGAGATTCCTCAGATGACGTAGCTAAGACTGCTTAGAGCAAATGCTTTACACAACAAGCGTTATTGAATTTGCTACAACAGAGAAAATACCAAGTGATACCGAATGCATCAGCTACAGAATAGAGGAATAAGAGCAACAAATAGAACCCCAATGCATTTTAATGAAAAATACTGGTTTTAAGTTGCTTTTCTATTTGAGCTTCCTTCTTCAAAGGAAAGGAAACAACCTCTCAGGAAATTTTTCAAAGCATCCAACATACCTTGAATGGATACTACATCACCATCTCAAGGTCTCACCTTAGAGAGCTGTAAAATACAGCAGATCTATGTCTGCTTAGACACATTCACCATCTGCACAAGGCCATTTTGTATGTCATTTCCCCCAGGCTACACACATACTGGTGCTCCCACCCTGTTTCCACCCAACAGAAGACAGTATAACAGCCCTGCTGTACTATTGCCAGGGAACAAATTCAGAGTGGGGAACAGCCCACACAACTTGTCAGACACATAATGAGTGTAAAGCTGGCATCCACACATCCAAGTGGTGGTGTGGTGAAAGCCACATCCCTTAAATAGAATTCTCATACAGAGAAACAATGAAATTGTTGATGAATCAACTTCTAGAGCCAACGTGCACACACACAAGCTACAACTAGGAGAGACATTGAAAGCATTAAAGGAGCTCACCTGGATGTGGCCATTATGAGGTCCCTTATGACCATACATACACTCAACTGTTGCACATTTCCTCTCCATGAGGTGAATCCTGAAGAGAGGTTTGAATCTCATGGGATCATCAACATGAGGGTCATGAGGTGGCAAGTACATCCACCCAATGATGAACAAACCATCCACCTGCAGAGAGACAGGAGACAAAGACACAAGATCAGCCTTGTATGCTTCCTGTTGAGTTTGCAGCAACCACCTCTGGGGCCTACTCTGCAACAGGGCAGGAGCTGTAGAATAGCTTGCTGCATTTCCAAACTGCTTTCCAGCAATTAAACCAGACCATATGCACTCACAGCACACCCTTGGTGAAGAGGGAGAGGATTTCTTTACAAGGTTTTCTGCACCACTGGAAAATGATCAGGCTTTTGTTACTGCAAACGACTTTGTGACGGATGCTTGGTGTGCAGGATCCAGAGGAAGAGACTGCACTGAAGAGACCACACAGCTAGTCAAACTCTAATTGGTTTGAGAGCTCATGCTGGCAGATACTAGCATAGATGAATTCTGCTTCTCATGATTATGTACGCCTTGTGGACAAGGAATTATTTGGCTCTATTACTCACAGACAGCACAGGAAGCAAGAATCTCCTCTGTTGGAGAGGTGCAAGTGCCAACCCTCCTCCTGCATGCTTAACAGAATCCTTCCCCTCAAGCCTTGTAATTCCAGAGAAAGGATATTTTCTAAGCAGAGGGATCCGAGACAAAAGCAGAGCAGCACCACAGAGGCACACTTGTCTTTATAAGGTCACAAAGGCGTGTAAGTATTGGTGCACTTGGATGCACTCTTACGCCAGTTCATGGAACTGAATCTCGCAAAACTCAAAGGGCTCATGATTTGTTACGCTTCAATCTGTCGGCTTTTGAACCTGGTGCAAAGAACAAGGCCTTCCATCAAACTTTGGCCCAGCTCTCACCAACAGAGCCAAGTGTTGTTCATTAACTGCTCTCCCCAGTAGCATAAGAGCTGCCAGACTCCATAGGTCTTACATCCGTCCCGCACCAGCATCCTTACATCTGATGCATTAGTCTTGGACACAGCTAGTGAAAAGTATTGCAAACTACAGGAAGGAGAGGTGTGTGAACTCCAGTGCAAAATCCTTTGTATGCCAAGATAAAGCAGTAAGCAACAGGCCCAGTGCTGAAACCTCTGCTGTACTCAATGCACACAGAATGGACTCCTCTGCCAGTCACTGGAATATCAGCACTAACCTATAAATGAAGCCTTTCCCTGAAGCATTGCTTGTTTTCTGTGGGCCCCTGTGACTGGAGTACAGCCGAAAAACAAAAGGACTGTCAGGAGAAGGTGATGAGGATAAAAAGATCCAAGAAGCAACCTCTGAATCCCCATCGCTTGCTTGAGGGTTGACTATTCAGACTTCTCAATAGCCTGGAAATGGGACCAGGTCTAGAAAGTGGTACACAAAAGACTTATCATTCCTTGACACCACAGCCCCCAGGACGAGGTACTCACCACCACATTGAGCAGTCCTCCATAGGGTCCAATGTCCGGCTGCCATAATCCCAGGATGTGTCGGTATCGGTGCAGCACTAGGGAACAGAGAGACACGGAAGTGAGTACATCAAGCTAAAGAACTGGGAAAGAAAATAAAGGAAGACTGCTACTGGACTACGCACAACACTGACCAATACCACCCACAACTGCCTTTAGTAAAGAAAACTGGTTATACCCAACCACAGCCAGGCAGTTCTGAACAGAGGCCTCCCACAAGTTCATACAGATTTATGGTTTTCTCTGTAGCCCTGCTTCTGGCTTGGAGCGGGGGCAGGAGCTGTTTTCCAGGATTTTAAACAACCAGATACCTTGCCAGGAATTCTCAGAAAACCTTTGCAACACAGTCCTGTTAATGCAAATCACATGATATATCCAGAGCTAAAAACAAATACAGTATCTGCCATCTCCAGTTACCAAAAATCTACTTGATGCGTCAGACTGCAAAGCAACAGGAAAAAAAAAAAAAGAAAGGAAGGGCACAAACGTAGTAAAGAACAGGGAAATTTGAATATTTTGAAATAATTTCCCCTTGTATAGACAAACTTATAGACTTAATCAGAGTTAAGCGTCCTTAAAAATAGCCACTGAGAGAGCACAGGCAAAGCGCACAGACCATGCCAGCACAGAAGATCTGGTGACGATACCAGGTCAGTAATGGCCTTAAAAATTCTAAGTAAGCGGCTACATCTCAGCAGTGCCCAAAAGCTGCTTCCAAGTCTCTCCCAAACTCTACAGTAGCAAGTAAAACTTCCCCATTTCTCATCTCGGACCTGGGTGCACTTTTGATCACACCAAAACTGACGGACAAGTAGAAACATTTTCAACAAGCAGTAGAGAACACCTATTACAGAATGATCTTAACAAACCTCCTCTCTTGAGGGAAGTTGAGAGATAATATTTGCCTCCAGTCCTTAGATGTTCAGCCACAAATTCTGTCCATACAATTTCCTGACATGACCAGTTACCTTCACGTGAAGATATTACACATAATCTGGCATTTGGGGCAGAAAGAGGAGGATGGAGACTATTTTTAAGGTGGCCTTTGCACTTGCCTTACAATGATGCTCACAGCCAACTCAGAAGGCCACAGGAGGGACCTGATAAATGGGTTTTGCTTTGCATCAATTTATAGGAAGAACTGTGTTTCGGTGCAGCTGTTACTACATCTTTGTTTCGTTAACTACTTAAGATAGCAAGAACTGTAGGAGTGTTTTCATTACACCAAAACTTCCACAGAAGTTTAGGGCAGCAGGGAGGGCTGTCCAGAGCTGCTGCCAACTGGCCTGGAGGAGTCTTTTTCCTGTGCAGTAAACAATTTAAGATTGATGGCCCGGTTTCACCCAGTGAACCGAGTGCAGCACAAACAGCACTAAAGCAAGCAGGCAAACCAAACCACATTCCCAGTCTTCTCGTCTCAGTGCAGTAATTACATATTAATAAATGGTATGCGCATAAGTCACTCCACCCGCCACAGTCTGCCTTCTACCCTGTCTGGCATGGAGCAGATAAAAACCAGGGTTGTTGGGGTTTTTTTTTTATTTATTTTTAGGTCAGAAAATCTGATACTAAGCTATCCAAGAGTGCTGAGAATGTCCTTCCTTCTCTCCCAGCTCCTCTCTGAAG
This sequence comes from Pedionomus torquatus, assembly GCA_013398155.1. Taxonomy (NCBI): domain Eukaryota; kingdom Metazoa; phylum Chordata; class Aves; order Charadriiformes; family Pedionomidae; genus Pedionomus; species Pedionomus torquatus. The sequence continues at coordinate 23,226 of VZRU01003085.1, forward strand.
CACTTTCAGAGCTGAAGCTAAGACCAATGGACTTCTCAACAGTGGGGAAAGCGTCTGCTTGACAAGGCAAGCCCTTCCACCCCAAGACAGACATCTACTGAGGGCAGCTCATGTGCTCACTTTGAGTAAACAGCTCGTTCCAGCTACAGCTCCATTCACCAGGAGCCATGGCAGCACAGGAAACATGGCTGAGTCACCAACAGAGCCTGCTTCACCATCTGCCCCAACCACCCAGAAACATGATATTGCAAAGGAGGGAGGAGGCCAAAAAAACTCCACTGACCTCCTGAAGAAGCCTCTAGACAGACAATTCCGTGCTTGGGCTGCACCTCTACTGTAGGCAGCTCTTCTTTTTGAAGTTTTTAAAAACCCAGCTGTTTGGCACCAGGGAAGTCTCCAGATGAGCTGATGGGAACAGGCTACAATGTGGGCTGTGCTCTCCCTGGCCTCACCCTCCTGGCACACCAACATCCAGGGCAAGGACATTCAACAGCCTAGTTGTCTCCCTCACTTGCTCAGGGTGCTGTGGCCTCCTTCTCCTGTTCTTCCAGGAGAGGACTTTACTGGGGAGAATGTTGGTACTTGGCCAAAAAAGTCTCAAACCGAAAGCACAGTTCCATTTTCAGGCTCCAGCAAGCCAGCAGCTACATTCATTGCAGGGAAAACCTGATGAGTTTCAGCTCTGTCTGTCCCTGGCGGGAGACTGAATGGATCTGACAGTTGTTTTCCTCCCTGCTCCTCGAAAGAAAATAGCACTTGGGTCTTCCTCCAACGTATTCCTTTGCTATGCTCACTGCTTATTTTCTCGACTTCAAAAAAGCCTCTTTCCTATCCAATTTTCAGAGCCCACATCCTGCCAAATGGAGCAAAAATTACATCAACTGGGTGCTTCAGTAAAACCCTCTGAGCATTATCCACGCTGCCACAAGCAGCTCTGCACACTTCTCAGAAAAGTGGCTTGAATCCAGCTGGGGATGGGCTAGGAAAAGCAGCGAATGCCCAAGCTCCCATCAGCAGAAGGCTGGCTGGGAAGAACGGGTTATTAAAATTGGAGGAGAGGAGATGCTTTCAGATGTTAATGTTTTAACTAAATCTCATTTCATTACCTGCGTCCAGCTTGGACAGCACAGAGAGAAATGCAAGAACATGGGAGTTTTCATCCTTTAAAGCAGAGGTAGCTCACTGTGAGTGGAGACCTGATCCACTACAACTCTCTTGGGACTGCTGGGATGCAGCAAGATATCCATAAGCAAAATAAGTTGAAACAACGTAAGCAGTTGCTGCCCCCCAGCTGGTGATAACTGATCTGCTAAAGGAAAGAGCTAAGTGTCAGCCAGGTTAGCTTAAAATCCCAGAGAAGGTGATTTTGGCTGACCTGGCTAATGCTGCATCAATATGAATAAGGGAGCACTCACATGATACATCCCTGCAATATGGTCTCAAAACACAGAAGGGGGAAAAGGGGAAAACTGGCAATTGTGTCTTAAACAACACTGGCTCTCCCTCAAGTAATAGAACATGGCCCTGGAGACAAGGGCCATGCGACATCAGAAGTTTGGGCCTGCAGGTAATGAATTAACAAGTGAAGAAATAGCACAAAACACTATTTCAGAGCCACCACAAACACCCAGGTAGTAATCTACAAAGAAACACCTCATCTTGCAGGGCAGCCTGGATACCCCTCTCCTTCCCATTCAGCTCCAGAAGAAGGCTGGCTCAATATAACACAAGGACTGCCAAACCTAAAACTTTCTACCGATTCCTGCTGTAGCACTGCTGCTGCTTGTCTCTCACACCTCACAGCAAAGCCACCATCTTCTCTGCATGGACCACGCTGGACTGCTGTCTTTAGCACAGGTATGTCCAACAGCATCCACTCCACTCATTAGCGTGTGCAAAAATCTACATTCCAAGCACCAGTGCATTAGTAAATTGAGTCTGCAAAACTCTGGAGACCCAAAGGAGCATTAGAGACAGTTCAACACCACCTCCAAATACTTGGTATATTCAATTCATTAATTGATGTAAACTAATCACTACTTTGCCCCAACTCCTGCAGATCAGTGAGTGCAGAACTCCCAATGTTTCTTCCCTCAACAGAGGATGGAAAGAACAATTTACCCAGAGCAGATATTTGACTGAGGAAAGCAAATCACCATCTCTGAAACACCAGCCGAATGTTTCCTAGAGAGGGAGATTGTGGTTAAAAGGATTCACTGTACAGGGAGGGAATTAGTATGGGAAACTTCAGCTTTTTTCACTGGGAAGGGCTGTGGATCTGAATGCAGCTCATCTGGATCAAGACAAAGCTTTTTGCCAGTCCAGAGCATATTTAAACTTGCTTTTGGAAGCCTTCACCAGGGTATATGAATACTGAGAGAGGAGCGATCCATGAAGAGCAGAGCAAGTAAATAGAGATCCTCCTTTTTACACCCAGTCAGGGCAATTTTCTAAATCAATGCACTTCAGAAGATCAACATACCTCACTGCCTGCCCTACTCTCTGAAGGGTCTGTATACTCCATTAACACACACCAGAGAGACCTGACTAACTGGCACCCTCCGTACTGTCCCAAGGTCCACCCCAAAATAATTTGCTTAAAGCAACGTCACACTCCATGCAGCATCCTTTGTGTGCTCGGTGCAGGAAGCATCAACCAGCAGGAGGTACGTACGGCAGGTGTAAACATCTCTGTACTCCATGTGCTCGTAGTCGGGAAGGATTTTCATAAAACGCCCCGACTTCACTCGTGGGTTTATACCTGAACAGACACAGCAGGGTAAGTACCAGCAAACTCTGCTCCACTGTAACCAGCACGTAACAGCACGATGAATCTGCACCAACCATGCAGGAAAGTCAAACTCCCCTTTAACTTTACTTCCAGTTGTGATGCATCATTTGTTTCCATCGGTCCCAGTCTCGGGTATACCCGGTTAGCAGGATTACTCACTCACACAGAACTTAGCACACTCAAGATTCCCACAGACAATATTTACAAGTGGCATCCAGTGAATTCAAAGTGGAATCAGGGTCCTACTCAAATTCTATAGTGCGACTGTGATGAGGACGGCTGTCCCAGTAAGACCACTTAGGCCAAGTAACAACATGGACAGTAGCCCAGGCCTTGGATTAGTTATGCTTTCTAGTATTTAAGCTCAGTTCCCCATTTTCCACACTACTTCATACAGAAGCACATTCAGAGGAAAGAAGAGCTCATGTGCGTCCTGCCAGCAGTCCCAAATCAACTCTTCAGCAATTACAGAGGTTTATGGGACAGTAGTGAAAATGGGGTCACACCACCAGGAAACTGTTCCACTGAGTGTCTGCAACAGGACAAATGGCAGAATCTGAGCAGGAAGCTGAGATGGTGCATCCCTGAAAGCCAGAAAGAGCTGCCAAGTGTTCCAACTCCAGAGTAACCACTGCAAGTTGGTTAGAAAGTTGGCATTGCTGAATGGATATGGACACAGCCCTTATTCAGAAGGGCAATAAAGTCTATGACAGCGGTGGTTCTTACATGTCAAGTGTAACACTTTGCCAACAGATGCTGTGGATTCAGAAAAAACTTTGGTGCAAAGGAAGACTGGAAACATACATGTAAGACAGATCTATCGAGGGCTAATAAATTAAGACACTTTGTTAGACTCTGGAAATCCCCCAACATGAAAACAGCCAGAAGCTGGGAGATCACTTAGGGAAGTATCACACAGGCTTGCCCTCTTGGTTTTTCCTGGGTGACCGCTCACAGCCAAGACTGCCCGGTACAATACCGGGCTAGAAAGAAAACAGTGTTCTGAGCCAGTAAGGCCATTTTTACATAGAACTTGTATATGGAAAAAAAGCACAAAAATAGCACTTCAATATATCTGAACCATGGAAATACAACTCGTGAAAAAAATTACAGGTCATGACAAGATGTTCTGTCATTTGAAACTGGCAACGCAGAATTAACACTGGATACGGTATGTGCTGTGTGGCTGTCACCACACCAGAGTCATACAGAGATACCAGACTGAATGGGAAGTAAGGGAGGCCTCAAGTGCTAATAAGACTTCTCTGTGGACCTCTAAGTGCTGGCTCAGCATCACTCAGCCCTCCCACCCAGGAAAATAAGGCAGCTCCAACCCTAGTGCACAAACAGGAAAGGAAGGACACTAAGTGATTAAATATTTTTCCTGAGGATGCTCTGCAAATCTACTAAAGATAGGATTAAAACCCTTCCACCTGGTCTTCTTTCCAGCATTAAGATCAACGCTTGATGTCATCACAACTTTAAGTTTCAGCAAATAAGGTACATGCAGAAGCTGAGCTAGATTTGGGGTCTGCAAAGCCTACAGAGACTTCTCACAATTGACTTCTCTGCTTCTGTTTTATAAAACACAACCGTGTCTGAACAGCCAGAAGCCATAGTTCCAAGTGCTGCAGGTTAAATCTTGGGCCTTTTTCTTAAGGTCCCTTAGAAAATTTGTGGTGAGGAACCTAGACAACACAGCCTTGCAGTGCTGTTACAGGAGCTCTTGGGGGCTTCACAAGGCTCTCTGAGCAACCAGCTCATCTTCTGACTGCAAAGGGCAAGATTTGGTGACACAGGAGACAACCTCACCATGGATCCACGCTTCCATTCAGTTCTTAGTCTACCTTGGTTTCTCTCATCTCAAAGTGCCCTCTCCATTCTCTACTGAGATGGAAGATGTGCCCCTACCTTGCAGAAGGCACAGGGAGTGTAAAGAGTTGGGGTCCCACTCCCACAGGCATTCCCAAAAAGCCCTGCCGGTCTTTCCTCCTTCAGGACCAGCCCAGAAGGCAGCACATCGCCCCCGTCAGCGTGTTAACGGTGCCTTTCGCTGAGACAGGGACTTAGCTGCATTAGGGCTATGCAAAACTATTAGTCAATTCCCTAGCAAGATATGAAAACAGCAAAACAGGGAAGGATGAAAAACCCTCACTACACTTTATTATAAAGTTAAATTACACGCTCTTTTTCCACCGCAGCATTGGGGAGCATAGACACCACAATTCTTTGCAACTGCTTAGTATTAAATAAAACTCCAAATGCGTCATCTTCACAGATGTAAGCCCTGCCATTAGCAAGTGAGTCTGAATAACTTATGCTATCAAAGTTTAATAAATATTCAACATGTATATGCTTTCAAAATCAGCACTAAGCAAGGACATACAGATCTGTATCAGCTTTATCACTTACGTTTGGCATAAACATCCCGACAGGACACTCCTGTGATCTCCAATTTCCGCAAGTTTTCACAGACGCCGTATTCTGCAATGACACAGACAATAATGTCAGCTCTGGCACAAAGGTGTTTGCTACCCAGGATCTTGCTACCTACTGTTTGAGCAACAATGAGATCTTATTAGGTGCATGCTTGCAAGCTGCCACATCATTCCAAGAATCTTATTTCTGCTTTGAAGAGAAAACAGAAAACTAGATGTAATTTCATTGCAGTCTGGGAATCTAACACACTTTACAATCAATGCCCGCTACAAACACACCATAAGGAACACACAAACACAGCAAAATTACAGATGCTCACTCCTAGACTGGAAATAATGTGAAATGTGGAAGACGCACTCATTCCAGCTGGGATTGTATGCCCATTTAGATCAAATCATGATTGTGTGTAGTAATTATCTACTCCCACTGAGGTATCCAGCAGGGAAAACTGCTTATTAGGATCCTAAAGAAAAGGTCACAGACTTTAAAAAAGAATGAAATGGAGACATAAAACAGGCATCAGCATGTACAAATATGGTTACACTTGAAAGCAGATCAGATTGAGATGGGTCTGTTGTACACTCAAACGCCTTTGATTGCTTACAGAACACCCTGAAAACAAAGCAATCCAGAGATCTTAGAGGCAGCTTTGAAGCAGAAAATGAGATTCTCTCATTTTCAGGAAGTCAATGCTGAACTTCTAAGAAACTTTAAAAAAATAAAAGCCAATACTAACATCCCAATGCAAGAAATCCTTCGAAGACCAGAGGGAGGAAATGAGAAGAGGAAGACCCCAAAAAAATCATCAGCTACAAAACCCACCCTGCTGCAGTGATCCCGACATCTCAGAATGGAAAACTGCCCTCCCTGACATCAAAGACATCAATACCGCAGATCAAACATCAGCTTTCCTCATCTGCCAGATGTCTGACACAAAGGTGTATCTGTGAAGACCCTCATCAAATCATTAAATATGAAACTTCTCCTTGGCCATGCTTCCTTGAATTAATAATCTACTTCAACTGCCAAATACCATTACCTAATGCTGGTAACCTGCTGCAAACTGCAAATTCACCTTTCATATACAAGAAAAGCAGAAGTTTCCCTGAACAAATTCAACCTTCTCCTGTCTATAAAAATGCACTTGTGGTACATGTGCACGATGATAAAGCACGCACAAAGCTTACTGTCAGCCCGCCTCCAGGGAATATATGTTTTGCATAGCATCGCTTCAGGTAAGCGGCAAGTTCAGTCAAGATAAGACTGGGCAGAAGGTACAGCAAACACATTGCCCTTCATTAAAAGATGCAAAGGTCAGTGGCAAAATTCCTGCTGACTTCCATAGCAAAAGCCAGAGGAAGCTCTAAATGTTATCAAACACAAGGTGGGATGAGAAAGCACAATTATCCAGAGAGCAGACAGACAAGCTTGCAGGAAAGTACATCCAGCCCAGCACAAACAAGCTATTTAGTGCTGGGCTCCAGCCAGCTGACCCGACACAGCCGCCCTGCAGATCTGTGAAACCAGAGCTCTGCCAGAGGCTGGAAATTCAGACCCAACCTGCAGGTCACCCCACGTCCATCCCTCCTGCCAGAGCCACCAGGGCTTTCAACCACCAGTCTGCGTATGTACACAAGTGGGTACGTGTTTGGTAATTACATCAAAGGGATGGAGGGAACAGTATGTTTCCTCAGTCGATCAGAAAAGCTAGAGATCTTCACAAGATGACAGAAATGGTGTGGACATAGCCTGCTGTTTGAAAACAGCCAACTCTTTCCATGTAAACAAATACTCACCTGGCCACAAAACGGGTGGGTAAGATGCATGCTTTGCACAGCAGGCATTGCAGCCAGATTGAATTCAGTGTCATTGAAGGTATTTATAATGCACCAGAAAGGGAGGAGATATGCAGAGGATCCTGCCCAAATGGCATTTCTCCGTGTCGTGTTGCTTTCTAGCAGCAGTACTAGCACAGTGACATTCTTTTTTTCCTCCAGAAGGTGCTGGTTTTTTGCAAAGCCTTTTCCATAGTAACACTGTAAATCATTTTGAACGCAGTCTCAGCGCGGTGCCATGACAGAGCCACCACTGGCAGGTGCCTTGAAACAAGGTGGGGTGGGAAGTGATTGGGTGTTAAAGCTCTAGCCCAAATTCATGCAAGTGCCCTTGATAATCTGTGGTGAAATCGATTGTACAAAAGCCAAAACCACTATTAAAGGTGTATTTCCTAAACTGAAGTTTAAATCTTTCCTGGAAGGATTCAGTTCTCCCAAAAATAATAGCAAGCTCCTTAAAAAAAAAAAAAGACAAAACTTCACAATTTTTATATTGCTCCAGACTATTTCACATTAGATACCAAAGGCTTATAAGAAAGTATGGTCAGGAAAGAAAATAGTTTCATTTTAGTGCGCTTTAGCACTCATCTCATTTTATGGTAACTAGCCCTTATCCTCTTTTGTTCAGCAAACAACTACAGAGTCAAAATCACAGAGTGTGTAAGTGCATCACTTAAGGCCTTCTGACCCATGAGCTGTTGACACCATGATAGATGGGAAAAATCAGCCTCTTGTCTCCCAGCACCTACAAAAACTGGCCATTTCTTTTTTAATCCAGAAAACAAGAGAGACATGAAATTAACAGTACATAGAGCTTCAAGATAGCTACAGAAAAATAAAACTGATAAGGTTTTCTTTACACAGAATAGAAAGCCTTTTCGAAGGAAGATTTGAAGAGCTTGCTGGGAAATTCAACTTCAGTGCAATTAAGTCTATTTTAAGGAAACATATCGCAGTGCAACAGCTCACCGAGCAAAGCATTTTAAGGATCTAACAGTCAAAGAAATTCGCACACGAAATTTATAACCTTAGAAAATGGCTACTTAATCCTGCTTCAAAAGCAAGGATGGAAATTGGTTTTAAAGTTCTTACTTGACCAGCTGGCAAGCCTGTTTTATTAGGTTTGTAAGGAGTCCTTGAAAGATTTACCAGAGTGACACATTGCTGTTGCCATGGTCACATGCACTGGAATTTAAAGGACTTGGAAAAGCCGCCTCCACTTGTTACAACCTGCACTAATAGTTTTCCAAGTGTGATTTACTCCCTGGCCTGCTCTTACCATGTGCTCTCCTGAGCCTCACCATTCCTCCTCCTTTGCACCAGAAGCCATGTCACACCTCCAAAGCCAAACCAACCTAACAAGGCTCTTTAAAAACTCAGGTAGGGAAGAGCCCCTGTACTCCTAAAAAAAAAAAAAAAGTAATCTGGTCTTTAATTTCTCAGCACAGCAATTCCAGTAAGCAGCAGCAAGCACTCTATGTGGACATCCGCAATTCAGAGGAAATTAGGACGTCTGGTAGAGCTCACACCCTTACCATCACTAAGTTTCCACTGTGCCCTGACTAATCGAGTTCTCCAATTATTCCTGGATAAATAAATGTGTGTTTACAAGGCTGCACACAGCACAGAATGCATAGACACTTACTGGGTTGTTTCAGGGACCACAAAAACGGGATACTCACAGGTTAGCATCTCCGAAGTTTCAGGTGGACACATTTGGAAATGATTGCTTGTTTCCAAAGGCTGAGCTATCAGATTAAAATACACCAAATACTTTCCCAAACATTTCCCCCAGGAAAAGGCTTGTAGTTACCAACGGGATATTTTGCAGCTGCAAGTAAGGAGCTGAGCAAAAGGAGATTTCATCGGCAGCAAATGAAAGCATTTGTGGAAACCCTAAAGCAAAAGCTGGGTGACTTGAGATCTAGAGCTTACACACAAACTGAAGTAAGACCCTCCGAAGGACAGCTGCGGGTAGCCAGCATCTGCCATTAGCCATGAGGAACAGCCAACCATTGCCAAGGTGGAGTCTAAAAGCCAGAGAAGGTGGTCAGAGATGAAGAGAAGCCTGTGATGGTTCACCTAAGAAACACACTGTACAATTCTTTAACCTCACAGATTAGAGGCTTCACGTTTACTAGGGTGCAGCACTAAAAGAAATTGTTCCCACTGTGGAAGCCGCTGTGTATCAAACTCCTGCATGGATTCTCCAGAGTCTTGTAAGAGCTGAACTCCACACAACAGTCCCCTCAATGAGGGTATAGACCAAATTGCCCACTCTTCTCCGCAAGCTCCAGTTTCTATAAAACTTGCTGAAGGTGAGCATCTTTAATACTTTGGCTGACATTCTTCAGCAGGTCCAAAAGCAGCTGGAGGTTGTTCTCACAAACCAAAGCCATCTCATGCAAGATGTAGATCTTGTTATTTGAATTACTGATCTGTTTCCAGGTATTCTGCTGCACTTGCACGGATTTGTTTTACAGTGAAAGTGGTTACCATTTAAAATGGAATATCAGATGGTAATCAAGGTAGGTCAAGCCACCAGCCAGGGTGAAACAGGCTTTAATTCTGCTCCCTCTGCAGAGATCAGTGATCTCCTATTTATAGAAAACATGAAAGTGACTGCAATCCTCCTCTTGCCAAAGAAGCAATTCAGAGACAATGTTTACCCCAAACAGTTGCAATGATAAAAGGACAACAGCCCAAACAGCCATGCCAATGTTACACAACTACTTCTGGTTAATCCCAGCACCCTCCCAGTTCCCTATTACCAGCAAAAGCCATTCCACTTTCAGAACAGGCCCTCTGGATTCTTGCACTAATCACAACGTTCTCAAGAATGATCTACAACTGAGTCTGCCCAAAGCAGTGCAAGAGCAAGATACCAACACTCAACAGATTGAGTGCCCCATCTACTGTGGACAATGGCTGGGCTTTTGCTTACATTCTGCTCATATGAAGATAGAAAACAGGTAAAACAAAGGACTGCAACAATCCACTTCTCTCTGAAAAGAACTGCTCTGTTTAATTTTAGGATTTTAGTTTTGCGTATGCAACTGACACGAAGTTGAAACTTCCGCTACTTCCTCAAAGAGCTCAGCTCTGGACCACCATCAGTAGGCTTCAGAGCAAATAAGTTATCAACACAAGGAGTATGCTCAGAGAGGCAGACGCTCGCTCCGTTCCTAGGACACGCAGCCTCACAAGGAGATTCAGGCAGATACAAGTGCACACTTAAGAACTGTCCTCACTTGGGAAGTGGCTCGTATTTGAAAAAGACAACAAAAAAGAACGGCATTATTATACAGTCCCCAATGTATGGCTAAATGAAGGGAGCCTACAGGAGAGCAGGAGAGGGACTCTTTGTCAGGAAGCGTAGTGATAGGACAAGGGGTAATGGTTTTAAACTGGAAAAGGGGAGATTTAGATTGGATATTAGGAAAAAATTCTTTCCTGTGAGGGTGGTGAGGCACTGGAACAGGATGCCCAGGAAGGTTGTGGTTGCCCCATCCCTGGAAGTATTTAAGGCCAGGCTTGATAGGGCTTTGAGCAACCTGGTCTTGTGGGAGGTGTCCCTGCCCATGGCAGGGGGGTTGGAACACGATGCTCTTCAAGGTCCTTTCCAACTCTAACCATTCTATGATTCTATAAATGAAATATAGTATACATTACTCTAAATTTTGTAGGTGTATTTATATGCTAAAACTTGATGTCCAAATAGGTGCTCAGGTAGTTGCCCTCATCACACAGCTGCACGCTTGCATTTAAACCCACATCAGTAGCTGAGCACGGGCAACACATCACTGCTATACACACAGAGAAATCAACGGCAAAGTAGCTCCGATTTTATACTCACACATACATCTTCTCAGAGCTACAGTACTACCACCATGCTAATTACTTCCACTGCTCTGTAGAGCCATGCAAAGCACCATGAGCTGTGCAAGAAGTCCAGCTCAGGAACCACTTGTAGAACCACGACTGGTTAAAGAACTGCAGTAACAGTTTCATAGATGTAGGAAGTTTTTCAGCCAGGAACCTGACCCTTATCTGTTCAGCACAGCTCATGCACTATGCCTTTGGTAAGTGATCTACCTCAATCACGCCAGCAGTCCACCAGTACACTCTTTGACAGGGGTTGGAAAGAATACACGGGGAAACATAAGAAAGTGTGTGAAAAGAGAATAAAAGTTTGTTTTATAGCTAGCTAAGGGCCTTGAGACTAAAGTGTAGTCTTAATACTTTCCCTCCCTGCACAGTTTAGTTTTAGCCATACAAAGCCCACTGTTTCTTTAAATTTCAGCCAAGCTTTTGCACACTGCTTTATCTACTGGCAAGAAAATCCAAGGAGCAGTCATGAATGTAATAAATAAATCTATTTCCCCAGCAGGCCTACTTTAGTGGTGCCTTTACAATGTAATCTAGCCTATACTTAAAAGTTATATACGTTTCTACATAAACATTTTGCTGGAATCATGGGCTATCAAAATAATTAACCGGTGACGTTTTGCAAACCTTTCACGAAATACAGAAACATCCAGGAGGTCTCTATGTCAGCAGAAGAAGATAAAGTATGAATACCATTTTATTAGCCTGTGTCCAAAAAAATAATGCCAAGTTACTGGGAGAAAGTGATAATTCCACACTGAACTAACAAGTAAGAACACTTTGGTATACATTTTCTAGGTACACCCTCTGTACTGTCCAAGGGTTCTTGGATAGTGCTGATAAGGCACAGATTCATTCCTGCAAGGTTTAATGCGTGTGAACAGACCCCCCAGCCTACGGCAGGCAGCCACTTCAACACACCTAAATTCTTCATCTTGATGTCCTCACTGGTAGTAAAGCCAGAAAACAAACAACAACAAAATATACATGACTTCATGTGCTGGCAGCAGATGCACCTGGCAGGATCACACTATTTAGAGAGACGATGAGCACAACAAGACAGCCCTTGGAAGGTAGAACAGTTGCTAGATTAACAGAGGACAGAGACACACTGATGCGATGAAAGAGACAAGAAGAGAAAGATTTGCAGCTTAACAGAACAGGACCACAGCAACACAAAACTGCCCCAAGCCTTTGCATTAATGCAGCACAGCATCCTTGCAACAGACTCCCCAGTCTGTTGGGAAAAATGCAAACCAACAACTCTTCCAAACCCGGCCCTGTTTTTCCTAGAATGAGACAGGAATGGATGACCTTACTCAGGCCTGCCCTTCTCCAGACACTCACTAGACCCCTGCAGGCTCCCTATTCCCACTTTACCTGCTGTGCCTCCAGAGCTCCAGGACTGCCAGCTACACACCCGAGGATTCCTTTATTCCCCAGTGCAGCCCCGTTCTGCTCATTCCCTTTCCTTGCTGCCTGAAATACCCCATCCTCAGGATACACCCAAGGACACCCTACAAAGGCATCACCCTGCCAAGGCCTGGGCCCAGCCCCATTCCTCCCCTCCAGCTGCCACCCCTGGGAACAGCCCCAACTTGATGCTTTTTGCTAGAGGTACTCGCACCTTTTGCAGCAAGTGCCAGCAAGACCATGCCCCAGAGGACCCAAGACCTGTCCTCTTCTCCACCCTCCACACACGGAGCTCTGCATGCAGCCTTCACGGTCCCACAACACACAAATCCTCAGTCCCCAGCTCCCCCCTGAACCCCCAGACCCACAAGCCATCTCCTTTCTGCAGCCATTTAGGACCCCCACTCCAAACCCCACCATCTCCCCAGAGCCTCCGGGTCCTGCACCTTCCGGGACCCTGACCTCGCACCCCTAGACCCCTCTCCTCAGGGCGTCCCCGACCCTCAGCCTCGGGGCGGGCGGTACCTTCGCGGCAGCGCCGCCGCCAGATTGTGTCGGTGCGGAGGATGCGGCGGAAGGTGGTGCAGACGCGGGCCAGGCTGGGCAGGTCGGTCCCGGGGAGGGAACCGAAGATTTGCACCAGGAGCTCGGGGGGCAGCTCCAGGAGAGACAGCGGGGCCCGGCCGGCCGGCCCGGCCTCAGCGGGGTGCGGCGCGGGCCGCCCACC
>VZRU01003086.1:0-24856 GCA_013398155.1 Pedionomus torquatus
TGGGGAGGCTCCTTCCACGGCTATTTTTAAAGGCGGTGAGGGCGACGATGAGTCCTCCAGGGTGACCTCCGTCTGTCGCCTGGGGGGTCAGCGGCCGCGCTCCCCCGGTCCGCGGGGCCGGGCGGTGGCAAAGGGCTGTGTAACCCTCCCTCTCTGCCTCCGTCAGGACGGAGGAGCAGCTGGGACGTGCTGGAAGCTGCCCACCGAGTAGCTGTGGAAGTTTGGGGATCGTAACTTTAACACGGGAAAACGAGAGACAGAGGAAAATCTCGTTGGGCTGCTCGAAAATCCGTACACAGAGTTCTTTACCTGCTTAAAGCGTCGGGGTAAATCCTGTATTTCCTTACCTTGGTGTTTTGTGACTGATGTAACCAGCAGCTGCCGAAAGCTGCTGCGTTTTATGGTGAGGAGTTTTGTCTTTTTGCCACCTTATCAAGAGGCTCTTGAGACCTCTATTTCTTCCCCCCACCGTGGCTTTTCCTTCATTTTGATCCCTAGCTCTAATTCCACAGTATTCTTTTTTTTTGAGATGGTGTTGAATCTACATAGCCAAGGAGAGCCGCCGGTAGCCCTTAAAATTCTGGTGCTAATGTGAATTGCAGGAATGCCGTCTGCGTTCAGGAAATTTAAAAGTAATTGAACTGGAAGAGCCAATGGAATTACTGCATCGGGGTAGTTTATGTAAACAACTAAGAATACCACAGAGCTCGGTAAAGCTATCTGTGCCCGGGGCTGGCACCTGCCCCAGCCCTAAGCGCACGAGGTGGGTTTTTTTCGTGGGGTAGACCTGTCCTCCCAGCAGAAGTGAATCAAAAATAAAAATAAATATGTAAAGTAGCACTTAATAACTTCAGTGAAAATTATTCTCCCAGGATGAAAATTGATGCAGACTTAAAAGCGAGTTGTTGCCTTGTAACTGAATCTGTGAACCTGTGTAATAATCTAATCATAGTTTTGAGGTGACTTTTTACGCTGTGATTACTCTTGATCTTATCATCAAAAATACTTATTCATAAACATGAGTTACTTCATGAACCTGCTGCATTACCTTATTATTCCTTTGGCACCGAGAAGTATCTGGCGAAGTATAAGAAAGCACAGAAGTGCCACAGAACAGCAGATACACCGTTGACCACTATTTCACAAGCCTTATCAAAAGGTGGTATTTCTTTTAGGTGTCATCCTGCACAAACGTGACAAAAGATCACGCTCCTAATGGGTGTTGGGTGATGTCAGCCGGGTACTACTTCTTCCTTGCAGCTGCAGAGCTGGAGATACGTGTGGCTGGGCCTCTGCTTCTCTCCATCAGTGGCTCATCCTAAATCACACCTACTGTTCTTGTTTGACTGCTGGCAACGCCGGTTGTGTAAAAGGCAGCGCTGACAGACCTGATGTCATCAAATGATGACATGTGCTTTTTATACAGTGAATACAGTTTTCTTACGCTGGGCGGGATTCTGGACCAAAAGACAAATTCCTGTGAGCTGAATATGCTAATCCAGCTTTCCTTATAAATGAGCTGCTTCAAGGAGTTTTTTATAGTTGTCAGCCAGTTAGTCTAAAAGGCATCTGTGTGTTGGGAGGTGCGTGTGAGGAGATTCAGCAGTGAATAAAATACTGTCTGCTCTTCGACTAGACCAGTTTTCATTTAAAAAAAAAAAAAAAAGCCCAGAAGCTTTATCTGTGGAGACTGTATCCCTTCATAAATGACTTTATTGAGTGAAGGGAATCTGTAATTGGTCAGAAAGTGTTATCCTCAAATAGGACTAAATGTAAGGACAGTAATTTCAAAGGACGTTGACTTGTGAACTCCAGCTGGCGCTCTGCTGATGAAATAATAAGGTTAAACAAAATACCCCAAAACGCTGAAGAGAACCAACTCAATATTTGTTTTTCTTCGTGCTGGATAGACTCTTTAATGGAGACTAAAGGGAATTGTTAATCTGCAGGCCAAAACAACTTTTTTTATACAGAACAGACGCTGAATTGTACTTAGTGTTTTTTGTATAAAATTCAGCCCAATGATCGCCAGAGCACAAGACAGAGTGCCATTTGTTCCCCTGGGAGATGTTCTAACAAACTCCAGAAAGAGCAGCTTTAATGTCATCACCGCTGCTCGTATTGGCGTCCCTGCACCCTTAAAGAGGTCTCTCCTTTCGCTACCTGCACTGCTCAGATTTCTGGTACTCTGTTTGCTTGCAGCAATGATTGACCTGTTTCCATTAGCCTGGCTAATCATTAGTTGACTTAAAATTGACACCTCTTCTTGCTTTGGTGGCGGGAGTTGGGTTGGTTTTTTATTATGGTCTGGGGCTGTTTTCCTTAGTGTTGTCTTCCTTTGCTGAGGGTGTTTGAAGATCTCACCAATGTTCCCCTGTTCCCTCCTGTTTCTATTTAAGGTAGAGCTTTGGAACAGGAGTCTTGCTTTATTGCTGCCATTTTTCTGTTCTTCCTCTGCATTAATGCATGCATCGACAAATCTGTTCAGAGTGGCTTTTAAGAAGCCACAGGCCTGACAACCATGGCTGATGGCCTGAAACTGGTAGATCCTGTGGATGTTCTGCAGAGAAAGAGTTCTTCAGGTGCTATGTTAGTATGTTTGGATGTGTTAGTAAGTTCTGTGTGTCCTGTCCTGGAGCTCTCTTGAGTAGGAAAATACACTTGACTATGACTTTGAGGTGGAGAGCTTCCACCAAGTATTAAAGCCAGACCAGAGCTCATTCTTTAATCTTGAAATTAAATTCCATTTCAAGAAGGATTTATGTGGGAGGAGGGAAGTTTAGGTTTCAAATTTGTCGTGCCTTGACTTTACTGACTTACTCGAGTTTGGCTGAGGTGCTGATGCTGACCCAGACACTCTGCTTTGGCCATCGGTAATGTCCTTTTCCTGCAGTTCCCTTGCCAGCATGAAACCTCTCTGACACGTTGCTGGACTGGATTTTGTCCGTGCGTGTGTGCCGCTTGTGACAGATGTTATCACACTGCTGCGAGCCTCTCTGGTTTTTTTTACAGCATACTGATCAGACTGGTCATCATTTACAGTTAACCTGAACATATGTTTGGTGCTCTGAGCAGTACTATCGTCCAGGAACGTTATTCTTTCTTAAGGGTTTTAAAAAGGAACTTTGTTGTATACAGAACTGTACGTGTGCTTTGTGCAGATTGAGGTTGTTTTTAACCGTCATTCTGAACGCTTTGCAGATCTGAAATAGTTGGACGACTCGAAACCCTGTCTGGCAGATGGAGGAACGCCGTTAGGCTGAGGGCAACGAACTCATGAGGCCCAGACATTCTCCCCTGCGAGCGGACAGTGGCAGAGGGATGCTGGAGTTCCTTCCAGGGTGTTGACATCTGCCCCATTTTTAGCACTCTGTTCGTTTGTTTCTCTTTTTCCCAGTTGGCGCTTGGCAAAACATAAGGTCTTTTCGCACTGAGTGGCACTGTGCCTCCTCTTCAGGAAGGTATTTATTTCTTCATCCATAACAGCTATTCAATTGAAACATATTTAACAAATTGGCTGCTGTTCTCAGGAGGCAGCCAGGAGACTTCTTCTAAGCCAGAGGCAGAGAAATGGAGCTGCTTTGAGGGCTGTAACTGGGAAACTGCTGGAGCTGCTATTGTTCAGCCAGTGCAGCACCCCTCTCTTGCTGCCTTCTGATATTCCCATGTTAGGAAGATAATCCAAATGTAATTTGAAGCTTGCCCCATAGCTAAGACAGACACTTCTGCCCCTCCTGCTGGTGGTAGCTCTGTTAACAACTGATTCCTTATTTATAACTTTGGCAATACCAAAATTATACATCAGTGATTTTAAACGATTTTCATCTTGCTGTGCTGAGTAGCTGAGAGAACTGTCACATTCCCCTGTCTGTGCATTCAGTTGGCACCAGGAATGAGACACTTAAAATTTCTCAAGTATAGAGCGCGTGAAGCTGCAGTAGAATAAACTCATTGGATATAAGAGCCAGAACTATTCCTGCAGAGCAGCTGTACGGCTTTTTGACCGAGCCCTTTTTTTTGGGGTGGGGGTCTTGGAAAATCATTTGATTGAATAATATTCAATGCTGCTTTTTAGCTTCTGGTCCATCTAGTAAATAACATGCTGCGGTTCTTCTGCACACGTGGCAGCGTTTTATGACATCTAGAACAAGAGCCTCTCTGGCACTGGTTATTTATTATTCTTTTAAGTAAAATGAAATTTATATAAAAACAGTATACTTCACAGCCGGTGGATGGCAGCTTGGAGTTGTTTGCGTGGCTCTGCATTTTTGTTTGTTGTTGCTGAGGGGTGGGGAGACAAGCCCCAAAAAGCAGAGCCACCCTCCATAGCCTCCAGCATCTGAGCAAATCCAGTTGCTTTGACTGGATTTGTTCAATTGAACCCAGCAGTTGCACATGAAAGGCTGTGTCAGGAGAGATTGCCTCCAAGCACTGAGGTCCTCAGCCCTTCTCTGCACGCCAGTGAGGTCTAAAACCTTCTCAGGCCCACGTATCCCATCTGTGTCTCTTTCTATATAGTCTGAAAACAAACCCCTTTCCAGCTTTCCACTTCCAGAGGCAGCCAGCTCTTGCGTGAAAATAATACATGATAAACCACACTTCCTCTGTTACAGAAATAGAGGTTTTCTGCTTGCGTTGCTGACTCTTCATGTGTCCTATTGTTTGAGCAGCTAATTTTTTATTCTTTGCCCTTTGTTTTTGGATTACCCATTTTGCCATTTGTGGCTTTGGTGCTGGGATAGAGATTTATTCCCATATTGGAGGATGAATTTGGAGACACAGTTAGGGGGCAGACCCGATCAGGGATGAAGCCTTTGTGCGGTTTATTTCCTAGTGATTTTTTTATCACAACTCATTGCGAGTTTTACGTATTTTAGTTTAGAAGGATTGTGCTTTTCTTGACTTTATTGCTATAAAGCCCCAGAGCCTTGCAAGACAGAAGATTCCAGAAGAGATGGACAGTGCTGCCTCTGGGCAAAGTCTGGGATTCCTGCTCTCTTTGATGAGTGGCTGTTGCTTGTGGCTCTGTGTAGGTTATGGTGAAAGGAGGGGCATTCAGAGGGAAGAGCAGGCAAGACCTGAGCTAGGAGAAACGAGGCTGATAGTTTAATGCAAGCTGTCCTGATGCTGGAGAAATCCCACGTAACGTAGTTATTTCACTTAATTCCTAGATGTGGAAGCTCAGGTTCCCCATGGCTCTTCTCCAGGCAGAGAAATGGGCTTGCTTCACTCTTGTTTTCCCAGTGCTGGCAGGGAGATCCCAGGGTGACTGGGCTATTGTGCTGCTCCTAAACCTTTGCAGAGTTCTTAGTTGAATTTGGATTCTGCGTCTCTGTTTTGCAGACCCGTGCTGCGTGTTCCCACGTGTCAACAAAAAGCTGAAAATGCTCCTTGGTAGGAAATACTAATTTTATCTGGAGGGTTGTATTAGCACTGGGTCAGCTTCCAGCCTGAAAATGCCTTTCAGCGATTGCTTTTCCCTGAAGTCATTACACGTTACTGAGTTGTTTCATGTAGTCTGGTGGTGTTTTACAGCGTTACCTTAAGTCTCAGCATGTCATCTGTAACGAAACTGGAATTTTTGATTTGGAAGGAGCCGCAATTGGAACAGTTGCCATCAACAGTCCTTGGCAGAAGCCATTACCAGCTGTGTCCTTAATGTATCAAAGCAACACCTGGTTAATTACTTTGTCAGAAACTCCCTGATGTTATCTGGTATAGTTATTTAGAGGTGTAGCACTCTAAAATTTTTATATAGGTGCTGTCCTTCAAAATTTTTCTTTAAATACTTGTCAGTTTGCTACAGAATGTCAAAGACCACCGCGTCCTGTGCTGAAAGGGTTAATCATCATTTTCCAAGCAATCTCTGACAAGATGATGGCCTTAAAGAAGCCCTTGGCGTATACAGCATCCAGGTGGAATTTTATTTTTCTTTCTACCCATGAACAGGCCAAAGGGGAAATGAACTGCAGAGAACTTAATAACTAGCTTGTAAGTTGAGTTTTCCTCGTAGTTTATATAAATCCCAATCTGACTTTTAATGAAACTGCTTATTACTCTGTTTTGAGTGAGGCTGGTGCATCTTGGGTCCTGCTGTTGGACGTGTTTGCTGCTGTTCACAAAAGGAGCTACTTCTGGCAACAACTTGTAATTTAACAATATTCTTGATTACAGGTGGCCACTGCACCTTTTGCAGCGTGAACGAAGCTGCACAATAAGGGTAATTTCTGGGAACACGGCAGCTTGAGAATGTGTATTTTTCTCCCTTATTTTCCAGTGCGTGCACATAAGTACCATTGCACTAATGGAGCAAAAAGTGCTAGTTTCGTTCTCCACCTCAGCAGTGTCTTGCCTCCCGATACCAGGAGGGTGTAAATGCTGTTGGGATGAGGGTGTTTTGTCTGCTGTGATTAGGTCAAATACGTGCAATTTGTTCTTCTGCTAAAGGAATCTGCCAGATATTTTTATCCTTGAGAGGCCACGTGTTCAGTTTTGCTCTAGTTAAGCACAAGTATGTCATAAATAGTTATTTCTTTGGCTTAGAAAGGAGGATTTTTGTCTTATTCTTATGGATGAGGTTTTACCCTTTCCCAGTGCAGGTAAACGGTCATAATCTTATTTCTTAGTAGTCTGTGACATGAATGTAGCTGCAGCTGAGGTGATGTGTGTGAAGTGGGTGGACAGAAGGTGGGAATGGGTGTGATTTTTACGTAGCTAAAAGCTGTTATTGAAACGGGCGATGTACAAGTCTTGTGAATCCCCTGTCAGTAGAGATTCTGCTCCAAGGTAAAGTGAGCAGCTCCTTCACTGTTAAAGCCTGCCTGGCTTTAAAAATAAATGTTCCTTTTGTGCTTTGCTGTGCCCTATTTCAGCAGAGGGAATGAACTGTTCTGTATCAGAGTGCTCTACCACCTTTTTCACCTTCATGTCCAGCAGTGATTCTTGGCCGTACTTGTAGGGTTTCCAAGGAGGTAGCTATTGTGGGGAGAAAGCAAACCTCTTCATCGGAAGATGCTTCCTCACTTAAGTCCTTCCAGTGCAACTTGTCCTCTTGGTGGATGAATTGCTAGTTCCACTTTCTGTGAAAAGGACTTAAATCTGTATGGTTGATTTATTGATCCAGTCAGGTTGCAAAGGTGTTTCCAGTATCTCTAGAGAAACTGGTTAGTTAACAGCGTGAGGAACTGTTTCGGATCCTATTTTCTCAAAATGTTCTAATTCCTCCAAGTTAAGAAAAGGTTGTGAAAAATAAGTTGCTTTGTTTGGAGTTGACTTCATGTACAGCAGGCGTAGTTAGCTGATGTGAAATGAATTTTGAGTTGAAAAAGCTTGTTGAACAGAGGCAGTGCCTGACCTTGAGGGGCTGCCCTCAGCCTGGGCATTTTTGTCTCCAGTTCTCACAGCTGGGTGGGTGAAAAGCTCTTGTCTTTAAGCTCTGTAGTTTTAAATCTTCTGATTCCTGTTAACAGGGTCACCTTGTCCTCCACGGACTGCTACATCGTTCACGAGATCTACAACGGCGAGAACGCTCAGGACCAGTTTGAGTATGAGCTGGAGCAAGCCCTGGAAGCGCAGTACAAATACATAGTGATAGAGCCCACTCGCATCGGGGATGAGACGGCCCGTTGGATCACTGTCGGGAACTGCCTGCACAAGACGGCCGTGTTAGCGGGCACCACCTGCCTCTTCACCCCTCTGGCACTTCCAGTAGATTATTCTCACTACATCTCCCTGCCTGCTGGTGTGCTGAGCGTGGCTTGCTGCACCCTCTATGGGATCTCTTGGCAATTCGATCCCTGTTGCAAGTACCAAGTAGAATACGATGCCTATAAACTTTCCCGCCTGCCCCTGCATACGCTCACCTCCTCCACCCCGGTGGTGCTGGTGAGGAAGGACGACCTGCACAGAAAGAGACTGCACAACACGATAGCACTCGCTGCCCTGGTGTACTGTGTAAAGAAGATCTATGAACTCTACGCCGTATGACTTCGGCAGGGAAGAGAGAAACCCACAAAGACAAGCCTATTGAGACTCCCACAGTAACATTTTGTTTTTCCTCTTTGAGAAGCAGTGGAGACTGGGAAGGATTTGGTTTAATAGAGCTGTTATTTTTAAAATAACACATCACTGGTGCACCAAGGTTTTTCAGTTCTTCGTTACACTTAAGATGTGGATGTGTGGTGACTTGAGAGCTGTATGTTAGGCCATGGGAGTCCAATCCAGCAGCGGAACGGAATGTCAGTGTAAGGAAGGAAGCTGTAGAAAAGAGGGGTTGTGAGAGCTTCTTTTTTTTTTTTTTTTTTTTTTTTCTTTTTTTTTTTTTTTTTGGAAACATTTAAGTATATTGTTTAATTGTATTACACAGAACCAGCCAGAATTATCATTGACCATTAAAGGATGAGAATTTCAAATGCTTTTGCTCTCTTGTTACTGTTCTCATGGTCCCCTTTTATAGTGTGCTTCCAAGGAAAAGAAGCTTTGCTGTGAGAACTCCAGTGATGGTAATTATTTATGCTCACACACAGACCTGATATTCCTCTTGTCCATTGCACATGGCATGGCAGCAGCATCCATGTTACTTCGCCGTCTGATGAAGGAATAGCTGTAGAGTGTTGCTTTCCCTCTTGATTAGCTGTATTTCTTGGAAAAGGCCTTACTTGGTACCCCAGTATTTATGTCTTTTTGGTAATTGCTTAAACATTGATGGTTGAGTGTAAAGGTGTCCAAGTCCTCTGATGCCCAGCCACCTCCGATCAATATCTCTCTGCACAATGGAGATAACACGAAGTTTCCAGCCACAAACACTTTCTGCTCAGTTCTTGTACAAGTTCTTTCTAATGTGTTTTTTCCTAACTCCCCTGAAACGCAGAGTGGGAGTGGTGGGAGTCCAGCCCTTACCGTTGTGCTTCGTTACTGCTGCTGACGCTTGGCCGGCTGTGCCCTGACCGTGCGATTCCACTGCTCTTGCTTGGAACACAAGCTCCCGGAGCCGCCTCCTGCTGCTGCAGCAGAGCATCCACCTGCTTGTACCTTGTACCTGCAGTATCTGAAATCCTACAAGTCTTGTGCCTTATTGCCTCTTTTAGCTCCAAACTATCAAAATCTTGTTCTTGGAATGGGGAGTATTTACTCTTTTGCAAGATCTGCCAGTTACTTTTAAAAGATAGGGGCTTGCTTGCTATAATCTCCTCCTCCCAGATGGAAAGCAGGCGTGGCTTGCCTTCACGGGGCCAGCTTCAAGAGTTACCATCTGAACAAAAGAGCAAAGCCCTGTAATAAAAAACTGCCTGTGCACGGGTGTAGGTACGGCTTCCTTCGGTGGTAGTCACAGTCTGACCTCCACATCTGAAGCACTGACCTTCAAAGGGAGTTCTTACCAAGTCAGAAACCAAATTTGGTAGTTCTGCCTTTATCTATCTTCCCAAACTGCGAACGGCAGGCACCGGGGCTGACCCCTCTCCTCTGGACTGCAGCGGGCTTTTGTGGCCCCGCTTCCAACTTGGCCTTTTCTGCTGACGCTGCTTTTCACAGCAGGGCATGCGTCCCACTTGTGTATGCTGGGCAAACGGGGTTTACTGGGAGTTCCGAGCAAGTCTTTTTTTTTTTTTTTTTTAACCCCCTGCCGTATCACTGACAGCTGCATTCTCCTTGACAGTTGTGATATTTGTGTGNTAGCGAGATGCTTCTGGGTGGCAACAACCCGTTGCCTCTTTTGCTGGTACAGTGGCCGAGTTGTCTCTCTCCAAGGTTAAAAGAAGCTGGGATCCAGAGCGTCTCTATTTATAGCAACAATGTACAGTTGCCTTGGCAGAGAGGAGGGGAAGAAATGCAACTGCTTCATCCCGCTGCGGTTTGGCCAAGAGCTGCTGGGCAGGCTGCCTCCTCAGCACTGACATTGTTTGTTTCTAAAGTCCCGTCTGCTGGATGAATTTTAAACTAGTGGCAAATCGGCCATAGCTAATGCATACTTTATGGCTGCAGGAGGCCCTGAAATATCCTTGTGCTGGCCACACAAAAAACATTCCTGCTTTTTTTAGGCAGTGCTGAATAACTTTCAGGGCCGTTAGTTCTTTTTCTTCACCAAACCTCTGTGATCCTGGCACTTTTGTGTGTGTTAAGCTTTCCCTTGCCTGGAACGATTGCTGGCAGAAGGACTAACCCTTGGTAGGCTCCCTGAAGGCGTGCCTTGCATCAGAGACTCTGGAGTTAAAAACGAGCAAGTTTCCTGTGGTTTCTTATTGCAGGAGAAAAGGTGAAAAGTCAGCTGAGCTGTCCTGACAGGTAGGTCCGTTTCAAACACGTCCCCTTCGCTCCATTCTGAGGGGGAGAGGACATCGATGGGGGAGTAGGAAGGCTTGTTTTCAAAAAAACATTAGTGATAAATGAGCTGAAATTCATGGTGACACCCTGGCTATTAGTAAGTCAGCGCTGTAATTGCGCAAAGTGACCTGGGGGAATGAGAGGGGGGGGTGGCAGCTCCTGGGTTACAGCGCTGGGGACAAGCTATGCTCCTCTCATCAGGCAGGGAATTTACTTTCAAAGGGGAATGTGCACACTCCCGTTAACCTCAGGCTAGGAGCTGTAGCTCAAACAGTAACCCCACATGCAATTTTTTTTGTCCTCAGGTCCCTTGTGTTCCGCCCCTCAGCTCCCTGGACAATAACACAAAACGCAAAGCGGCCCCTTGGTCCTTCCTGGGTGGCCGTGACCCGAAAGAGCAGAAGACGAGCAGCTGGACCAGACTGGCTGTACTGCATTTTGCCAAGAAATGGAGGAGCTGAATATGCAAAAAAGAAAGGAAAAGCACAACTAGTGTTACAGAAACTCCCCTTGTGGTGAGGGAGAGAAGGTAACGTCTTGGTTTCTGATCTTAACAGGAAAAAAGATAGAAACACCTGAAAGCTTCAACTTGTGATTTCAACCCTGGGCCTTTATGCAACAAATCTGCAACTTTAGCCACAGTGAAAGTGGTAGAGGATGTCCTCACCGAGCAGCAGCACTGCGGTCATTAAACTCATCATCTGGGATGGATTCTCAAAGAGCAGTTAGGAATCTGTAGTGGTCAGGAAAAGGCATTGGGGAGGAGAAGGTCCTGCTGAGCCTGCACACCTGTATCAGAGTTTCAGTGGGACTAATTCCCTGCGTGGATTCCCACTGTCTCCTTTAAAGCAGGTGATGTCAAGAGTATGTTGTGCTGCATCTATTACTGGTACAATAGGACCTTGCAGGAGCGTAAGAAAAGAAAACCAAACCCCTCCTGCTTTCCTTTTGTCTAACGTTACCTGCTGTGAGGAGCTGAGGCAGAACAAAGGATTGATTTCATAGTGATGTGATTGATTTGTCATCAGCTGTGAGCTCACAGGCAGGATGTACAAGGCTGTACACGTGGGAAATGCTGGTAAGCGGATGGAGGCAGCAGCGGGGCTCTGGATCTCGGTTCCTATTAGTAGGCTTTATTTCAAGTATAAGTTAAAAAAGATTATTTCTCTCCTTACTGGACTATTTCTGCGCAGCTACTCCTTTTTCCCCGTGGTGCTGGTATCCCTCCCAACACGAGAAGGGGTGAAGAATAGAATATGGCGCTCCCTGACGCCTGTGATATGTGAACAGGAGGGTGTCATTCCCCCACTGGATGTGATCCTAATTAGCATCTGTGATTGCTTTAAAACAGATGAGAACTGTCTCCTATACTGTCCACTCAGTGTGCACAGGTTCTCTGCTGGCCTGGCACCTACGGAATCGTGCATTCTCTGTGCCACCATCAGCTGCAGGGTATTTACACACACCTTACTGGGCTCTTTTCCACCTGTTCAGTGCCTCCCTGCATCAGCTTGTGCTGGGCTTAATCCCGCACCGTCAGGTAGTACCGCGTTCAGTGTCCCCCGCATGTCAGTAAGGCATGATTCAGACAGATAAAATAATTGGCAAATAAAACTTATATTTTACATCAGTTACTTCTTTAAAAGTGGCACTCAACTTTGTATTAAGATAGCCGACAATTTGGCATGTTAACGAGCAGAGGGTCTGTGATGTTTCCCATTTCAAACAACGTGTTCTGGATCAGATTGGAAGGAGTGGGAAGGAGACGCTGATCACGAGAGCTCCCAGCTGAGGACTGTATTTCACAGGGGCCATGAGGTGGGGAGGGCTGAGATCTGCTTGTGTGAAGGCAAATCAGGTGGATTTTATTTCTAGCAGGGCAATAAAGCTGAGCGTACCTGGAGTGAGGTGAGGTGAGGTGCTGTCTTCCAGCACATGGGCCTCCCCTGCTGCAAAGTGTGTTCCCTTGGGTTACCCTCCCCTGCAGCCTCAGCTCTCCTTTTGTCCAAACACCCTTCTTCAGGGAAGGTTTAGGTGCTGTCCTCCAGCCAGTGGGCCTGACCTGATGTGGAGGAAACCACTTCCCACTCCTCATGCAATGGTCAACTGCAGCATTTTGAGAAAGGTGGTGTGTTTTTTTTCCCTGCAGGAGCACCTCCGCTGATGTCCCAGCCAAACTGCAGGGTGGTCAGCCTCTCCCTACAGTTACTTCTCGGATGAGCTGAGCTCTAAGAGTCCTTTGCTTTTCTCTCCTTTTTTGCTCTAGTTGCCATTAAGGTGAAGAAGAGCCTGGGGAAGATGTTTCGCAGGTAGACAGCCAGGGAGGGTGTCAGGCCAGCCACAAGTACTTCCTTCTTCTTCTGTCCCACTGCACTGAGAACCACCTGAGCGACCTCTGCGGCTGTCTGTCCTTCGGCGGTGTTCTTGTCCATAACTGCCAAAGGAAAGCCCAGTAAGCACCAGTGCCAGCAGGTGAGCCCACGCTTAGGTACCTTTCCTTGGAATGATCTGTTCTGACTATTTGTGGCTGCTCATATGGCTTTGATTTTTACACCATTTATGTATGGGAGTGCAAGCAGGTATCATTCATGGTTGGGCTAGAAGTTAGTAACTGCTGTCTAGGAAGACTAAATATTGGGGGTTACTATTCTGACTCTGCATTCAGAGTTGTCTTTTGATACCTCAGGGCTAACCTGTGTCCCCACCAGTGGCCATATATTGTAAGTGCACTTTGGAGAAATTTGGTGGAGATGCTTTAGATAAAGAGCACAAAATCATATCTCACCTCCGTAGCGGGAGCCATCTGCTGTTACAGCATTGAGAGAGAGGTTTGTCTGAATGTATCCAGGGCTTACAACCGTCACATCAATGTCATACTGCTCGACTTCTGCTCGTAGACAATCAAAGAAGGCCTGGGTAGCATGCTTAGAGGCAGCATCTGAAAAACAGGAAAGGGACTATGCATTAAGGAGAAGAAGCTGAAGGAAGATTCACTCCCCTGAATAGGTTTTTCATGGCAATGCAGCCACTTCTGGGCAAGAACCCAGCAGCTGTTCTCCAACTTCTAGGTTTTAGTGAATGGCAGCAACAGGTAGTGGGAGTGAGAGGCAATTTAGGAAGGCAAAATGTAAATACTCAAGTTGGAAACTGGCTGGGATCCTGAGCTTAATATCACAGCCATGCTGAAGCACTACGGAGTGAACCCAAGCTGCCTCCCACTCGCAATAAAGGAGACATGAAGCCTGGCTTGGGAAACATTTCACGGGATGGGCTGGGGGAATGCAGTGCCAGCAGAGGAGGGCAGAGCTGACATTCGCTGCTGGCCTACATGCGCCGAGCACTACGGACTAACAGAGCAGGTTCAGAGCGTGGCTGCTCACAAGTCAGAACCTGATCACATAAGCAGACAGGAGCAGAGAAGTGTGGCCTAGGGCAGGATTTCCCCCTCTTAAATGGCTGAGTGTCTCCTTTTGCTTGCTCCCTTTCCACATGTACTTGGTGACTACCGCTGTGACTGCTGTCACCTCAGCAGGGCCACAGGGCTGACACCAGCAGCACGGAGTGTAGCACAGGCTGCATGCCCTGGCTGAGGGCCTAGGCAGGGGCTGAGCTCCATGCTGCCAGGCCCACATGGCTCTGGGCACCACAAACAGCCTGGAAGCTCTTCAGAACATACTTCTTGGTGCAATGGTATTCCCAACATCTGCAAGACCAGGCAGCCCAGACGTTCCAGGCTCTCCTTCACTCTTCATCCTCACTCTTATGCCATCCTCACTGTACTTTTCTATTTTTGTTTACTTTCAGTGATGTACAGAAGCTTGTGAGCCAGTCTCCTTTTAGTTCCTCTTATACAAGACTTTTTCCAGTAACCTCACCAAAATTATTTCTTGTCATACCTAATTTAGCATGAAGGGTTTGCTGGATCGAGATAACTGTTCAGGCTTTTATTTTGGCATCGGTTGTATTGTGGCACTTCACAACTTATTAAAAACATAAAGTTCCTACTTTCTTATAGGAGATGAACCAGGCAAATAGCAAGAATAAAATGCAATAAAATTATGGAGTTAATCAGAAAGTTTATAGGGACTCTCAAGTGTTGAGACAGGAATATCAATCTATTTTCAAGACACTGAAAACATATATTCTTTCTCCATCCCTTAACAACTTTAGGACAGGGCTAAGATTTTGCATTTGAGAGTGTATTTCTCAACAGCTGTCGGTGATTTGTGATCGCATTAAGAATGATGCACGGCTCTGCCTTCCCTGCATGAAGCCAGCTCCACAGAGCGCTAAATGTGGAAGCGATAGCCAAGTATTCATTCAGTACGCTGCCCCAAATATGTCTTCCCCATCTTCTGTGGAGGTACTTACATGCAGATCTGAAAGGAATGCTTATTTTGCCTTGAACGCTGCTGATGGCCACAATGTGGCCTTGTCTCCTCTTGATCATGGAGGGGAGAAGTGCTAGCAAAAGACAGAAAAGACCCATTCAGAATAACAGTCCTGCCATTACTGCTGTCAAGAATCAATGCTTTCAGAGCATTCAGAGATGTCTAAGTGAATTACAAGTTCCCCGTTCATGGTTGGGCAAGGGACAGTGCTCAGGATGCCTCTTAACTGAAGCTGCAGCCTGGCTGGGATGTTGCCCTGTCAGGAGATTCCTTGTGCCAGCGAGGCTGCTCAAAGGCTGTTGTAGTTGCTGGGATCTCCCACAGACAGGTCAGCAGGACGTGCTTTTTTCTGCTAGCAGCCCTCTTTCCAGTTCCTGCACCTGACACGCTCCAGGCGGAACTTTCTGTGTAACTGAAGCTTCCTAGGAAAGCTACAGCTTCACCTGAACCCATACTGCATTCTCTAGGGTTTTATTGGAGCAGACAGGCTAACCATATCACTCTTCCTAACTTCCTGACAGGCCAGAGTCAGGAGGTGTTTTAAACAAGGTGCTATCTCTAATTAGAATCATAGAATGGTTAGAGTTGGAAAGGACCTTGAAGATCATCCAGTTCCAACCCCCCTGCCCTGGGCAGGGACACCTTCCACCAGAGCAGGTTGCTCCAAGCCCCATCCAGCCTGGCCTTGAACCAGGCCTCACCACCCTCACAGGAAAGAATTTATTCCTAATATCCAATCTAAATCTCCCCTCTTCTAGTTTAAAACCATTACCCCTTGTCCTATCACTACACTTCCTGACAAAGAGTCCCTCTCCTGCTCTCCTGGAGCTCCCTTCAGATCCTGGAAGGCTGCTCTAAGGTCTCCCCGGAGCCTTCTCCAGGCTGAACAGGAATTGGGTACTTCCCATGCGGTTGTGCCCAAGCATCAGCCCATAAAATAAAACTTTCCTCCCCTCTTACAGTGTACTGTACCAAACAATTGCAAGTGAAGCAAAACTGTGCTTAGTTGTGTTGGCTGCAGAAAGTATCAGCCAAATCCATCGTCCCCTTGTCATCTGGATCACGGGTACCTTTGGTGAGGGCTATAGGACCAAAATAATTGGTTTCCATCACTTTCTTGTCTACATCCAGTCCTGTGTCCACAATTGTGCCTCGGAAGCTGATGCCTGCATTGTTGATCAGGATGTCCACGTGACCCAAGTACTTCAGGATCTCTTCAGCAGCATTTAGGACAGTTTTAGTATCCGAGAGGTCAAACACCACAGTGTGAGGTTTGTGTGTCTGTGAATAAACAGAAGTTGGCAAAAGACCAGTTGAGGCTTCGCTGTATGTGCTGCATGTTCACGCTTACAATGGGACTTCCCAGCTGGGTTGGGACCAACCAGGGCCACCCAAACCTTGTGCAATGAGTGTGCAGCAGTTCCATTTGGTAGGAACGCATAGCATGGTAGGAACATGTGGTGCTCCCATCTTTCTCTGCTCCTGTAACCTGTTCCTTACACCAAAGCCTAGGAAAGGAACAAGTGAGATCCTCCTCAAGTGTTAAAGTTTGCTAGTGTCTTATTAAAGAAGATGCATCTGAAATAGTAAAAGACTTCATGTGTCTTCTTCAGAAGCCAGCAATACCTTTTTTTTTAGCCACTGTCAGCAGAATTAGACATCAAAAATAGAAGTCAGTACAAAAAGAGTTACTCTTCCAGATTCTGTGTATGACATACAGATGCAAGGGGGTCTGAGTACTCTGTACTCTACTGTTTTTTCACTTAGAGTACAAGACAAATAGTTTTTCAGCCAGCTTATTTTTGTAGACTTTTTATGAGAGATGACATGTCAGCTCCACATACTCCTATACCAGTGTGTATCCCTAACCACAGCATTGCATTTTTCCTGTTGCTCAATGCCCAAGCCATTCTGTAGCTTCTGTAATAACGTGAAGAGAAATCCCAGCCACACGAGACAGGAAGCCTCTCCTTCTCCCACACTTACATTCTTTCGGTGATTGGTCATGGTAGAAAGCTCCTGCACCAGGTCTTTGAGCTTCTTGCTGTCCCTGCCACAGAGCACCAGCTTGGAGCCAGCCGCATGGAAGGCTTTTGCACATTCTTTGGAGGAAGGAAGGAAGAGAGAAAAGTAGGTATTTGACTGATGGAGACAAACAGCAGATCCACATCATACCTGGTGACAGGCTAACACTTTTTTTTAGCTGGTGAGGATGTAAAGTGGCTTTATTATTGCCAAGTGATAGCCTGATTTACTGTGGAGTTGCAGCAAGATGCCACTTCCCTGTGACTTTGACAGACACAAGACAGCAGTGAGTCAGCTGATGTGCTCACAGTCACCATGCTGGTTATGCATCCTCCCCCATCAACTGGTCAAATTTGCCTGTGTCTCCTACTTTTTTACCACGTACCTCTCCTAAGAGGTCCAGAGTTACACCTTGCGTATGTCATCTAATGCAACTGAGCTTGGTTTTAGGGGTTTTGGTTTTAGCGAACACCTCCAAAGGTTTTGGAAGCCTTGGAGTTAATGGCTTCATTGAGGTGATGTTCTTCATCAGGAAAAGGCTGAAAAAGGGATGCCATGCTCTTGTCTTCCTTTCGGCGCTACCAGCTGCTGAGGCAATTGCATGTTCTACTCTCCCTCTCTGTGACCCAGTGCGACAGATTGCTTATTTGTGCAAAGCGGATGATAACGAAGGGTCACACCATCATTAGAAGTGGTCTAGTATGTTAATAACTGGGAGCGAGGGGAATAGCGTAAGGTCTTGCCAATGAGTCAATAAGGGAGGAGACTTCACTGCACGGTGGTGGAAATCTACACCCAATGACACACAGCATTTCATCTGCCCGGCTTAGTGCAGCTGGAATGTCCCTCCTGAGATACAAGTTCTATCTCTTCTTGATGTGAAATACAAATTCTTGTGATGGGCAGAGGGGACCATTTCATCTCCTCTGGCCATTCAGTTACCGAACACCACTGTCCTCAGCGACAAACTCGCACGCAAAACCAGCGTCAGTTTAAGCTATTTGTTCTATGAACATACTCGTCCTAATGAAAGGCCTTGACAGCAGAGAGCGCCTTGTCTTCTCGTCAAGAAGCTTTTAAAGCAATTATAGAAAGCAGAATTAGAGAACAGATCAACTTACACAAAGAATACATTTTATTTGGAAAAAAAGAAAAGCCCTCTGTGTTTTTATTTAGGAAAAAATACTCACTGGTGTTAATGTTGCCAAGAGTCTCAATTTTGAATGGATGAATTTGTACCAACAGAGAAAAGGCGCCTTAACTCGGGGGAGAGGGGCAGGGAGAAGGAGTGGAAAGTAGGGCAGGGTATCTGGAAATACAACAAACGGGAATGCAGTTTGGGGAAGTTTTAGAGAAATAACTTAATCTCCTGGCTTTTTCAGGATTTAGAGAAAAGATCCCTGACAGCACAAGGACAGCACAATTTGTTCCTTGCCTTAATGAACTCCATTTTATACAGCGCAATTAAAATTTTGAGATTTGCTTGCATCAAATTTTGTGCTGGCAATTGGAACTTTCTGCTCATTACTGCTTCATTCTGATAGGTGCCCCTTCCACAACCCTCTCCTTGTCCTGCCTCTGGGGCCCTTCCTTCGGTACCTACCTTTTCCCAGACCAGAGGTAGCCCCTGTGATCACAACCACTGCTTCCTGGAGGTAAGCTCGCATCCGCATCCACTGCAGCAGCCGAAAAACAGCAAAGATCCCCAAGCTTCCAAAAAGCAGCGGGACGATGACTGTGCTTGTGAAATCCATCAGTTTTCCTTTCTGAACAGTCTTCCTAGAGCCACAGGATGAGAGGAAACAGACCATTTCACCATCAAGATTAGGAGGGGCTTGAAAACTAGGGAAATCCTTCTTCTGAACCCTGCCTTAGATCACCAATAAATCAAATCCCATCTTCAGCAGATTTACCCATCTTTTAATTTAGACTTACAAAACAGCACATCACTACCCAATTCTAAGCATTTAAATACTAATCTGGACATCCCAGGCGGGTTCTTGTTAGTGGATCTTGTCAGCTGGCATGAAACAAACTTGGGTTTAGAGATGCTGTTTCCCGCATTTTGCTCTAGATTCACTCTCTTATACAAAGTGTATTTAGAGTGAAAGCTCCTCAGGGCTGGTATATGTCTCTGGTATATATCTCTGTATTCTTCTAATGGTAATAAAACCTCTTAGATTTCCCTAAAACTGCCAGTACTGCAGTATCTATGTGCCAGAGACCAATTACTGTGTATTATTCCAGATGGAAATAAGCCAGTCTATCTTCTGGAAGCTCAGAGTAAGTTTTTCCTCTGTGCATGTTATTTGCTTACTGCACTAAAATCTGTGCTTCCATCTCCAGTGTCTTTCACCACCTGTCAGAGAGACAAGTTACCTGATTGAAATGAACCACATGTCCAGTCTGGGAGGCAAACGCCTACATTCACGCTCTTTACTTTTATGCCAACGTTAATTGTGCAGTTTAACAGCATTAATCTGTGTTCTAATATACTGAAATTAAACCTGTGAATGAAACCGAAGCTCAAGGTATCTATGAGACCT
Organism: Pedionomus torquatus; assembly: GCA_013398155.1. Lineage (NCBI taxonomy): Eukaryota > Metazoa > Chordata > Aves > Charadriiformes > Pedionomidae > Pedionomus > Pedionomus torquatus. The sequence goes on from VZRU01003086.1 coordinate 19,283, forward strand.
AGCTCACCCTGGAATTAGATTCTGATACCAAAGCGTAGCCTAAATCTCCTTGCTAAGCCACTGCCTTCAGGGGAGCAGTTTATGTTACAGCTTACTACATGGCCAAAGAGTAAGTGATACTTCTGCTGTAAAATGGTCACTAACTTTCCCACTGTATATACCCCCAAGCTTTTATGCTTGATGACACAGTAAAATCAGTAAAAAACCCTTCCTGGAATCAGTATAACTTTTGGGTCGCGTATAAAGTCAAACCCAAGTATTAGTATGTCTTCCCTGTTGTGCAGATCGAGTTTGAACTCTTGCAGTTTGACCTGCAAGATAGATCTTTACCAGGAAGATACTGGAAAGGTCTGGACATGCGAATCATACACTACTTCAAATAAAAAGAGAGTGTGAGAAGCAGAAAACAAGAGATAACTAATAATGCTGAGCCAGAATTCAGTGTCATTAAGTGGGACTGAGCTTGTACGGAGCTGAGGGGATGACAGAGGCTCTACGTGCCGCCACACAGAGCTAATGTGGAAAATATCAGGCTCTTCCAGATTTCCATTAGGGGGTTGGATTGAATTCCTCATGTAGTGGGTCAGTGAACAGACCAGCTTGCTGAACCCATAGTGAACTGTATAAAATAAGTATTTCTGGAGGTATAACTAGAACACAGTGAAAAAACCACATAAAGATAGCTGAGCTAGCTAGCTATAAGCTTCACAAAGTCTAAAAATAAAACCATCAAGTTAATACAGAGCTCTTCTCAAGGTACGGTGGAACTCCTCATTCCTGAGCTAACTCTACGTATCTACAAAGTACGTCACTGTGTAATATGCTGTGTATAATGCAGCAAGACATCCAGGCAACAAGCTCCCCTGGGTACAGGGAGTATGCCCAAAGTGGGAAATCAGAAACCCCAAAGGAGGATTAAACTCATTCCGTTGCAAAGCAGTGCATGAGCACAGCACCCAGCTGCTCAGACCAGCAGCTTATTCTTCCACCTCTTTGAAAGAGTGTGTGCTTTGTACTGATTTACAGCAGAGGACTGGTAGAGTTGATTTAACACAAGAGAAGAGTGTATATCACCCCTGAAATATTTTCTGGGACGCTGGCCTTCTTTAGGCTGGATAAGGAGGAGGTTCTCCTTACTGGTTCATGTTCAACTAGTCAGTTAAAGCAGCTGCCCTCTTTATATTGTCCCTTTAATTTTTTTTCCCTATTTTTTTTGCTCTCAAGGTTCTCTTGAGATTCAGAAGACAAGTGTGGGCAGGGACAACAGGTGCTGTGCTGACACTGAGCAGCGTGGCTTACAGGGTATTTTGGAATCAAAAAACCTTCGGCTCCCATTTAGGACCTTTCATTATTTCCAAAGTGGGAGCTGACAGGTGGAGTGGCATTTCCTTTATGAGGCCAAGTTGAAGCTGAGGCATTTTGAAAACCTGGCCCTGACCAGCTTTGCTTCTGAATTCAGTAAAATGTAGATGATGGCATAAAGCAGATGAAAAGGTAACTAGGAAGATGGGGCTTTTCTGACACCTTTTCTAACTAGACCACCGTAGGAGATGGGAGGGAGTCCCCTGTTTGATTACAGCACAGTACTTTTACATACTTTGGCAAAAATAAAGGTTGGCTTTGTAAGGACTGAACTCTCCGCTACAGGGGCTGGTATAAAAGAGCCCTTAACCCAACCAACTAAAAGCTAACTGTGTTTTGGTCATGTAGCATCTGTTGCTCATCAACATGAACCCCTGCTTAACTTATTCCTTAATCATACTGCTTATTCGTCTACTTGGTAAACAAAAAAGATCTGCCCTTAATTATTTTATTTTTTTTTTTAAACTTGAAATATCTTTCCTAGCCTTTTATTGTTTTTCTTTCTCCCTACCTCATTATATACAGGAACTGGGCAAATTACCCAGTCCCTGCCCTGAGGCTGCAGCAAGCCATGAACCCAGCCAGCAGCAGCCACTCACTTCTGCAGCTTCCAGGCTACTGGGAATCAACAGGTAACCCTCTCTGATGTATGGGGCAGGGAAATATGGGACGGGGACGAGAAAGGCTGGATGAAGGAGGGAAGCAAGAGAGAGAAGAACTAGCTGATCAGAGATGTAGATCCTTCTTTATTAGGGCATATGGTTGCAATAACTTCTTCCAAGGAAGGTATTCAAATGGCTCCTTAAAAAGAACCCCTGATAAAGAAAATCTCAGTTCAGTCAGGGTTGAGAAAGAGGACAACCTTACTGCATTAAATTATTTTGAGAAGCAGAAAGAATTCCTAGACCTACAGCAGTAAGTTTTTCTTTTATTTCATGGACTAGCTTGTATCACAAACACAGGAGTCCTTATTAGATTAGTCCTTAGATTGTCACGTTGAGCACGCTGGAAAAAGTCATTGATAATGTAAGTATCAGTGAAAAAAGAGAACATGGAAATCAACTCAAGCCACACTGAAGTATGTTCAACAACATCCATCTTACGGACCTCATCGCCAGTCTACTGACATGACAGGGTGGCAGTTCAGTTCTGTTCAGTTTTCAGGGTTATTTGGTGGAAAGACCAAAGAAAAGCACTCCTGCAAGCTGAAGAAGTTATATTCTGTTCATTATTGGGGTTACTTGCTGCAAAAGCCAGAGGAAAAACAAACTGCTGCAATCTGAAGGAGAATGAGATAGATCATGGGGATGAAAAAAAAAAAAAAAAAAGACTTGATTTACATCAACAAAAAAGCTAAGTTGCAAGTCAAAGGCTTGAAAGAGATGATAAAAAGCATAAAACCCAAATCAAGATAGATGGGTAACAGTCTGAAGTAGCTAAAGACATCTCAGGACAGATAATGCCATGTCACATTAAAAACATGGGCGAGGATAGGGAACACATGAGTTTCCACATCTAGTTTGAGATGAACTGAATATCCTCACACCTCCTGCTCAAAGGTCTGAGACCCCACTATCGTCTTTGTTCAAAACTTTGTCTATTCATGCTAAAAAAAAACCATTATTAATTCTTAACAGATTATGTTTATGACACCAAGTGATCAGCAGAAGAGAAGCCACTGCTCATAATCGGTTCAGATAAAGTCCTGTAATTCTCAGTTCTCCATCCCAAAAGGCAGGACTGGAGCAACCCAGTTATTAGTAGAAATAACAACACTGATAATGTAAGAAACAAAGGTGATTGGAAGCTTTTTAAAAGGCTTACCATAAAATAAATCACAAAACCATTTAGGGGGAAAAAAACCCCAACACTAAAAACAAAACACAAAAACCCTTAAAAGAAAACTGGATGTTATCCCATAAAAGCCAGGACGTGATTTCTGAAGGAACAAGGATCTTCATTAATAAGGTCAAGAGTGTGCTAAAGGCAGCAAGGGTGAGATCAACTCCTAAAAGAAACTAAAAACATGATCATTTCCCTAAGAACACCTATTCTTTAGCTTCAGCCACCTAGAATCACATTGTCCTTTACATGACAAATGGCAGCAACTGGGAGGCTATTTTCAGAAGTCAAAAGGTGGCATTTCAAAAGTGGGGGGGGGTAAAAAGGAGGAAAAAAATTATTTGTTTAACGAAGCCCTCGTCCAGAAGCATAGCAGGTTTAAGCTTGATTAGCTACCAACTTTAGTCTGAAGAAAGCACAATATCCTACCTTTGAAAAGAACTGACTTGCCAGTGACTCTGGTGAGACGGTGTCTCCCTCCGGTCTTTAACAGGACAGACCTGACTTAAATTTGGAAGTGGCAGGAGTCCAAGCGAACGTGCTCTGTCCAATGCTAGCACAGCCAAGAACTGCCTCTAAAAACAAACCTCAGGAATAAGGTCTGTGACCTTTGAAATGCAGGGGTAATTTAACCCCCAGATTAGAAAGATAGAGAGGTCAATTCAAAAGGATACAAAAGTTACAATGGTTCTCTGATCATTTCTAGTACCAAGCAAATAATTTCTAGTATGGAATTCAGGTCATCCATAAGGACCAATGCCAGTCTGTCCACACTCTGGATGGGGAAAGTGAAAAAAAAAAAGGCAACTTGTGAATTGGCTGCTGTTCTCTATTACTGTCATTAGTTTGGGGGCATATACTGATTTTATAGAGCACACTCTAAAATGGGTATGATGTTAATTAAAAAAAACCCAGACTTTTAATTTCTGCCTTTCAGATTCTTGCGAACTTTGAGCACAACTGAATGGAGAGATGAGTTTCTAATCACACCCTGTATCAAAACCTGGTATTTCCTGGGAAAATGGGCATTCCCTCCAGCAGAATAAATTCACTAAATCCCTTAAAGTCATGTTTGACAAGGAGAAAAGTGAGCATTATTTGTATTTTATATCAGCTAAACCATCTTATTGCCCCAACTGCTTTGGAAAGAAACTGGAAAACTTATAGTCATCTACATTAGGGGGGAATAAAAAAAAAGTCATATAGCATTGTCTCTTATGTCAGTAATTTGATATAAACCAATGGGAAATTTGGTGACAATATTCATTGCCAATTTGACAAATGTCAAATGACAATGTTCTCTGAAGCACAAGATCCCCATAAATGGTAAGTTAAACTTCAAAAAAATCATTCAAAACCCAATGAGAATAGACAGCGATTACATTAAGTCAAACAAGTGAATTACTGAAAGGCCAGCATGCACTTACATAATCAGCTTTTGTTGCAAACTTCATGAGCAGTAAATAATGTGAAAAATACACTTTTTTTTTTAAGGCAAAACCACCACCTTCCCCCATAGTACAGGGTGGGGGGAATATGTTTGTAGCATCCAAAAAAAACAGACTGGACTTGAGAAACCATTTGAATTCTTCCTGCCATTTTTATTCAGTTACAAGCTTCGTTTCCAAGCCTCCCACTCAAACGTCCTGTTTGAGGGGATAACAAGATAACAAACAAGATAAATCAAGACAAGACAAATCAAAATCAAGACAAGACAAATCAAAATCAAGACAAGACAAATCAAAGATAACAAGATAAATAAAACAAAATAAATCAAAGCGGCATAATTCGAAAATTAAAACATTTGTTGTGCCAGAAAAAGTATTTTGCAGACATTTAGCAAATCAAGAATCACCTAAAACATAGTAAGAAAACAAGAGTTAGCTTAGTGTCTTTCCCCTCCCTGATTTATATATAGATATGTATTTAATAGCTGTAGTGAACTATGTACTCTGTACAGCGATGCCTGTAGAGAGGCATGAGTTTCTAATCACAACCTGTATCAAAACCTGGTATTTCCTGGGGAAATGGGCATTCCCTCCAGCAGAATAAATTCACTAAATCCCTTAAAGTCATGTTTGACAAGGAGAAAAGTGAGCATTATTTGTATTTTACATCAGCTAACTGGGCAGCCCAGGGTTTCCCAGTGCATAGCTCAGGGCCAGGTTCACCCAGGCTCTCACGCCTGCCAGCGGTCCATCTCCGGGAGGAGCGCACCCGCAGCACCTCCCGGTGGGTTCCCCCGGGGAGAAAACCGCCAGTCGGAGGCGGGCAAGGCCGCAGGGGCACCGCCAGGTGACAGCGGGCTGCCAGCAGCCCCGCTCGTTTCTGAGGGGCCCGCCGGCACTGAGGAGCTGCCTTCCCCGCCGC
>VZRU01003108.1:255-32673 GCA_013398155.1 Pedionomus torquatus
TTAAACAACCCCAAAAAAAAAAAAAAAAAAAAACCAACAACACAAAAACCCCAAAAAAAGAAATGTGGGAGGAATCCGGAGACATATCTGAGTTTTTCAGACATAAAAAACATTCAAAAGCACCTGAAATGTAACTTTTTGCTATTTTTGGAGAACAGACCCTGCTTCTAACCATCATACTGGACTCTTCAGTGGTTCCCAGTAACAGGACAAGGGACAGTGGGCACAAGCTGATACATAGGAAGTTCCACTTAAATGTGAGGAAAAACTTTGTTACAGTGAGGGTGGTAGAGCACTGGAACAGGCTGCCCAGGGAGGTTGTGGAGTCCCCTTTTCTGGAGACATTCAAGACATTCAAGTGTCTGGATGCAGTTCTGAGTAATGTGCTTTGGGCAATCCTGCTTTAGCAGGGCAGTTGGACTAGATGATCTCTAGAGGTCCCTTCCAGCTCTGACAATTACATGATTCCATGATTGTAATGATATTATTGTTTACTATCAGAACTGAGTTTTGTGTTTGCTTTGTGAACAGACTTTTTTTAGTGTCTAAAAGATGCTCCTTGGTAAGAAGGTGACTTTAAGTTCACCAGTTCTCACAGACTTCCCAAATTCCACCCAGGTGTTTTTCTTGCAGCTGAAATAATAATGCTGTGAATATATTATGTCACTGGCAAGTATGCATGTGAAATGTTTCTCCTTGTTATGCTAATCAGCTTTGATTAGCCAGTATTGAGGTTAAATCTGAGTTTCCATTTTAAAAAATAATCAGCATATTTCTGCCATGCGTACTTCAGAATATTATTGAGTGTACTTGCCCAATTTTTCCAGTAACATGTGCCTGCTTTCTTTGAGGGGAACTTCAGAAGTATCCTAAGTTCCATAAGGAAGGCATATAAAAATAACAAAACAAACAAACAAACAAAAGCTCCAGAACTTTTCCCATGTCCAGCATATCTCCGTTCTGTTTGCATTATCTTTTTGAAACTACAAATGTCTCCCTGTTGTATAGATCTGCTTTAATATAGTAAGTAATAATAGCCACACATCTAACTGGCTTGGTGTTACAGTAAGTTGAGTTCTAAATGCAGTAGATCTACAACATGCTGTTGTATGGAGTTCCTTTAATTGTACTTGCAAATTTTTCTCTGATCTTGCTGTTGAAACTCACAGATGAGCTGATTGCACTCTGTGTGTTCATGCACATTGTGATGTTTGTCTTCTGATACAGTGAAGTTTTTTTCCTGCCTGATGCCTGCTAGATGACTGTAAAACAATAATCCACCTGCAGCTGTGAGTGTTACATTTTGATGAAGAAGCAAGCTATAGAAGGCAGTGAGAATCAGGAAGGTGCTGTGGGTAGCTCCATTCATTGTCAGTATTCTGTCCTTAATTTTTTGTAATTATAGGTATGTAGAAGCTGCAAGTGTAAGTGTAGCAAGTGCAGAATGAGGATGCTGGCATCATTAGAATCATAGAATGTTTAGAATGAGGAAGGGACCTCAGAGATCATCTAGTTCCAACCCCACTGCCATGGGAAGGGACGCCTCCCACTAGACCAGGTTGCTCAAAGCCCTATCCAACCTGGCCTTAAACACCTCCAGGGATGGGGCATCCACAGCTTCCCTGGGCAACCTGTTCCAGTGCCTCTCCACCCTCACACTAAAGAATTTCTTCCTAATATCCAATCTGAATCTCCCCTCTNGAAGGCTGCTATAAGGTCTCCCCAAAGCCGCCTCTTCTCCAGGCTGAACATCCCCAGCTCTCTCAGCCTGTCCTCATTGGAGAGGTGCTCCAACCTTCTGATCATCTTCGTGGTCCTCTGCTGGACCCGTTCCAACAGTTCTATATCCTTTCTCTGTTGAGGACTCCAGAGCTGGACACAGCACTCCAGGTGGGGCCTCCCAAGTGCAGAGTAGAGGGGCAGAGTCACCTTCTGTGACCTGCTGGTCACGCTTCTTTTGATGCAGCCCAGGATGTGGATGGCTTTCTGGGCTGCCAGTGCACACTGCTAGCTCATGTTGAGCTTCTCATCCAGGAGCACTCCCAAGTCCTTCTCCTGAGGGCTGCTCTCCATCAGTATGTGCTTTGCTACAGATGTTACAGTGTTCTAGGACATTAGAGCTTTGCAAAATAAATCATATTGCTTTTCTTGGAGTAATGTATTTTGTAAGAGAAACAAATCCCATTCTCCCTCTTCTTCACGGTGTACCCTGGTGTTTCAAGACAAAAGCTTTGTGTCAGCATTGTATAAGTGTACAGTTTTGATTTATTGCTGCTTGCCAGTAGTTCTGCTGTGGGTAGATGGGTGTTAGCTGTCTGTATTTGCAGCCAAATCACTGTTAGTTTGTTTCCACATAAACTGAGCCAAGTTGGATTCTAGATGTTCTCACTGGTTTGTTATTGTAATTATGGCAAGTGACTGAAAGCCTATCTTTGTTACTGTTACATGTTTAACAGTATCAATCTCTTGAGGAAGAAATTATCAAATGCCAAGATAAGCACTAATTATTGTTAAAAGTTTCAGAAGACTGGGGTTTGTTGCTGGAAAAGCAAGAGAGTTTTAGGACCGTGTTTTGCATAGTGAGAAACACCTTTACATGTTACATATAACGTCTACATATAGATGACTACATCTTAATGCTGCTGGATGCATGTTTATTCTCCCTGGGAAGTGGGAAACCTCTCTAAGTGCTACAGCTGTCTTAGTCCTTGTTAACCTTGCCTGGAGAGGTAATTATTGTGTATTTTGCAGCCCAATTTAATGGAACTGAGAAACGGCAAGCATCTCCTTGTCCCTCAAATGACCAGCGCAGGCAGTTAAGAGCACCTGGAGGAGACTTTAAACACAGCAAACATGGCAGTCCAGAATTTTATGGGATCCTGGGAGAGAGAATAGATCCAACTATTCCACTGGAAAAGCAGATGTAAGTAAGCACAGTAATTGATCTCTAGCTCTTTGCTTACCCCTTACAGGAGCAGCAAGTGTCCCAGATCCTGCTGCTCAGCTCCCCCACCTCAGTATCCCCCATGTCAGTGCTCACAAAAACGCATTCTTATTCTGCAAAGTGTAAGTAAGTTTTGTGGGGGACAAAACAGAGTTAATTAGGGGACTCATCTTAGGAACAGTGAATTTTATCTGCCAAGTATGTACAGCTGTTTGACTTCATACCATATTGATTACATTGCATTAGGGAAAAAAGGATATATATCATACATCTGCAAATAGTGCTTTAAAACAGCACAAATTCCATATATTTGTGGCTGCATAAAATGTTTCTAGTACTTCAGATGTGCCTTGCATCTGGCTGTAATACCACTTTAGGAAGAGACTGATAAAACCACTTAGAAAAGTTTTCAGAAAAGAGACTGTTATTTCTACTCAGATGGTGTCAAACTTGAGGGTGGTATTTAGAAGGAATATTTTGCCAGGTCAGGCTCAAGTTCTGGAGAAATTCCCTGGAGTCAATATCTAGTGTCCACAAGGGTAGCCTCTGTCTTGCTCTATTGTTACCGTTCCTTGAACCATTTGGACAGACTGGCTTATGTGACAGAATGATCCACTGTCCTGTATCATACCAAGGATGCAGCCTCATAGAAGGGGCCAGAATCCCATTACACAAAGGAAAAAAAAAAAATCTTCTTGTGGAACAATTTACACAGATGTTTGTGAGCACTGGGAAGCCAATGGATTTACACAGTAAAGTGAGTAAACTGTGTCTTGAATCCCTGAAGATAGGCACACTCCAGACACTGTCATTCTAAGTTAGATGCAGAATTTATTGTCACAGGTGGGGCAGGACATAACTTAGCATGGGTGTGAGTGTGCTTTTTGTGGGGATATTTTGTTCCTGAATGATAGTAGTATTGAGAGGATTAGCAATCATTTTGCACTTCACATCCTCAGTAGGAGAAAATCCCCTCTGTCAGTTGCACCTGGGAGAAAGTAGTTCCAGAAATTCTATTCTGGAATATTCTATTTTTACGTGCAATATTTGGGAACTTAAACATCAAAGATTAAAATCGTGGTGTCATATTCCGTCCAATTAGCCTCAGCCTTTGAACCATCTGCTTGTTGACAGGTTGTAGACGTATCTCCAACAGAGGAATTAGCTACCACTAATGTGACATCACTCACTGTTACTCTTAGGTAAATTACCAGAAACCTATAAATTTGACTGTCAAATTTGGTGTTCAGATTTGGCTAGTCCAGCCCACCACACTCCCAAAAAATACATTTAAAATATGCAGGAAGTTGAGCATCTGTGAATTAACTTTTGGCTCATAAATGTATTGTTGTAGTATAGCTGCAGTTATATATAACTGCCATTGATGATAACTGAAAACTGCAGAGCTGATTTTGCTTCCTTTATTTATTCATGTGTTAATCACATGTGGTTCAAGGATAAAATTTGAAATGAAAGCACAGTTAACAAGAATAGGTCAGAAAATGGAAGAGTTTAGGTTTGTTGTACCTTAGAATACTAGATATTGTTATTTACATTATTACTATTGTTCATAAGAATTCAAACTGCTCAAGTTCAGTAGCATCAGACCTCTCCACAGTACATGCCAAACTATTCCATCTTTCTCTGCAAAATTGAGTCTGCTTTTGTACAGTGGAGTATAAGATCTAGAGAAAGGGAAGCATGCAAATTGACAAGTGTATATGTAGGTTAAGAAGTTTCCCAAACAGGCAGAAATACCAAGGTGCAATAATATATCACAAAAATACTTTTAGTTGCTTGTGATTAAGGAATTTATAACTATGAACTTAGTAATGCATGGACACAGTGGAATTGAATTAATTTGTTCCATTTCCTCAATAACAGTGAAAAGAAGAAAGTGTGTTTTGTTGCTTCCATTGTCCTACTGAAAGTTAATCCCTCCCAGCATTGTATGCAAGATCTGGTGACTTCCTGTTTTGCTCTAACCAGTTCAGAAACAGAGTAGTGTTGTGCATTCTATGAACTGTAATAACTGATTATACTTACTGTATAATGGATGCAGCTGTTCTGTCTTCAGTGGAGATGTGGCACTCAGTGGCCTGAGCATTAAGAAAGTAAGGGACAGTGGAAAGGACATTCTATAAACTACAATCAGGATGCTATCAATATTGGGAGGAGATCCTGATGTACAGGTTGAATGTGTGATTATGTTTGAATTTTGTTTTCAGGTTTGCATTGTGTGACTGTTTCCCAGGATATCTTAGAACACATGCATGTCTTCAGGTTTTTATGTTCCATGCTTTTGCATGGGTATCTCAAAAGTTGTCATTTCAATATTTTGTGATCACATCATTAATATTTGAATCTTTGACCTTTCTACACAATACATGTATGTTGATATTTAAAGATAGACACACCCAGTGCAAACAGATCAAATGCAGTTCAAACAGGAAATTGGTCAGGAAATTTAAGGTGATTATAGCACTATGCTTGTCTTGCTAGCTAGCAGGAACAGTAGCAATCTGAGTGTCCCATTCATATGGGTGTATGATTCATAATTACGTTTCTGGATACTGCTGTTCTCTCTCAGCCAAAACATCTACCAGGCATCACTTCTGAGTCAGGTGTTCTCCCATCAGCAGTTGTGTTCCTACTTCACTGGGCTTTTTTCCAACTATTTAAGAAGAATGTTTTTCTTCATTGGAACCAGCCCTGCATTCTTTTTTCCATGTACATCTCTGCCAACTAGGGAACACCAGGTCTGGAGAATATATGAAATACTACCCTCTGAGTATCTCCCTGGTTTTGGCTACATCATATCTAATTTTGTTTTATTTGGCCCTTTTGGGGAGAAAAGAAATAAAAAAATATTTATAGCTAATAGGAATAATTTGTAGACTCTCCCAAATCCATTTTTTGTTTTACACTTAGTGTTAATATTCTTTCCTTACACTTGGAAGACAACCTAGTCTTTAAATTGCTTGTTGAGAAATATTCTTCAGCAGCAAATAATGGTAGATAGGTAGAACACTGCCTGAAAACACTCACATGTATCACAGTTCTATTTATGAAATGATGGAGCTTCCAGTGACTCCCTTTCTAGTCTGTCTTGAATATATAATAGCATAACCCTCTTTTTAGCTTTCTCTAAAGCAGACTTTGGTTGTAACCAGGCACACAATGAATTTTTAATCTGAGAGCATGACTTCTGTCAAAGGGATCTGTCTGATCTTTATTCACTTTTTAGTTGGAACATCTCCCTTAGAGTGAGTTCAGCAAAGAAATAAAATGAGGACAAATGAAAGAAAACTTATTTACACAAGGCTGGTGATAGCTCCTGGTAATAACAGACAAAGAGCACTTCTGATGAAGCATTGTACTTCTTAGGTAGTGTGACATTGTGCTTCAGAGTGCCATCTGGCAATTGCAGGAAGGGAGAGATCTTCCTTAGATCTAATTGCTTGAGAAGCTTGAGGGAATGGCCAAAGCATTTACTGTGAGATTTTAATTGCTGATAAATAGCACCATGTGTTGAAGACGTTTTTCAGTTTTAGTGGTCAGTTAAGTGAAGGACCCACCTCTCATCTTCCCATTTCCTTTTTTTCATGAATTTATCATTCTTACTCCACAGTCCCAGAGAGGTTTACTTGAAGTACTCTGAGTTGTCACAGATGTGTTTAGAACAAGTGCCATTGTAACAGATATTCACACTTTATCCATTTTTTTCCTTTCTCAAAGATTTGTTTTAGTAAAACTTTTCTGCTATTTACTGTTTGTATTCTTCAGATGTGATTTCCTTTTTGTTTACTTTTGATTGGTTTTATTCTTTTGTGTGCCAGTTTGAATACTGATATACCACAGGGGTGAAATAGAGTAAATGTGTATCTTGTGGGTCTACTACTTACAAGATAGAGATTATAATTTGTTGAGTAGGAATTTTTTAAATAAATATGTACAACAATCCTGTTGCATGCTGTCCTAATCTAACTTTTTTCCTTCAGCTAATAGGAACTACAGGCCTCCAAGTTGCAAAGTTAACTTCAGATAATGCAAGCAACATGCTTTTTATCCATAAGATCTTAGATCTTAAGGGTATCCAGGTGATATTAACCATTATTGATACCCTAAGAAAACAAAGTATTGAAAGGAGTATGGCATGGAAAATGTATGCATATTAATTTCTCTGCTTTTTCCTAGATGGTATCATGGAGCAATCAGTCGGACAGATGCAGAAAACCTGTTACGTTTATGTAAAGAGTGTAGCTACCTTGTAAGAAATAGTCAAACAAGCAAGCATGATTATTCTCTTTCACTGAAGTAAGTATTTGTCAGGAAAACTATAATAAACTTAATTTATAAGCCATAACTCCTACAGTGCAAGAAGAAAAAGATCCAGTCTGTTGCTGCACTGGTTCAGCTAAGAAGGACACCCTGAGAATTTGAGACTGTCAGTCTGCATGTTGTATATTGACAGTCACTGAATTAGGACATTGCAATTCAGGGATGTTTAGAGATTTCTAGTCTTCAGTTTGGTGCCCATTTAACTAAATAAACTTGGATATATTTTTTTTTCTGGTTCTGATTTGAAATGCATCTGCTACTTCTTCAAGCTTGATAAGCAATTGTATCATTTGGGGATTTTATTCCTTTTGCTTTATACATGGGAGAAAGGCTTTGTATAGTTTGTTGTGGTAGAGATGTACAGTAGCACTACAACTTTTTAAAGCAAGAAATGTGGGATCAAGGATGAAATATCTATAGAATTAGAAAATGAGGATTGTTCCAGTTTTAGTGTTGCTTTGAACTTGCCTCACTTACCTTAGGCTCATCAGGGTTCATTACAGATGTTGGCTTCAACATATTATAGAACAGAATCATAGAATAGTTTGGGTTGGAATGATCATCTAGTCCAATCCTCCTGCTATGGGCACAGTCATAAGTTCACTTGCACTTCCAGAAAAGAAATATTTTCCAAGTTTCCCTTGCGGGAGGAAGAGAAGCCCCTTGACCTATGTAGAGGCAGTACAAGTGCAAAGAGAATTATTTCCTTTTCTTTTTATAGGAGAGAGTCTGAGGTGAGTAAGTCTTTCCAAGTAAGTCTGGGACACAGGCATATTTACCTTTTATACTAGCATTACTTCTGCCAGTTTGGCTTTTACATGGTTTCTTCATAGAAACCTTTCCCTTCCATAAAAGCTTCTGGAGACACGCTATTGTAAGGTAGCTAAATGACTGACCTCCTCCAATCTGCGTTTTCTGGAGCATAATATTCTTTCACTATTCTTCTGCCACACTTTTATCAAAACTAGTGCTGACTCTGACCTCCTGATGCAGTCTATTAATTCTGTATACCAGCATCCTGTAATGATGATTGTTCTCCTATGGCACCTCCAAAGCTCACATAATCCTCTTCATAGTACTGCAGTTAGAATTCATGTCCTGTCTATTAGCCAGCGATCAATTTTTCTTTTTTTCCAGGAGCTCTCCTGACATCCTGCAAATGCAGTCAGTGTTTTCTCTCAAAGTGTGTAGCTGAATAATCATGTCACTGATCATGTCACTTAACAACAAGCTGATGATGTCACTTAATAATGCTTATCATGCAAACCTGCTTCCTTTGCTAGACCTCCTTCTACTTACTTGCCATCTCACTGACCATTACGATCTGTAAACAGCTGACAAATGTGTGTTTGATGCTATTGTTCACAATTGATTTTTACTCACTGCCCTGAGGCTCTTTTCACATTCTCCCTCTATTGAAGACACTGAATTTATATTTCATTGTTGCCTTCTAATACTCTCGTTTATTGAGCTGGTTTTCCAATCAAAGTAAGAGTTTGAAGAATTTTGATAACTGGAGATCTTGTTCGTTAAGCTCAGAGAGTTCTATAGTTGTGAAGTTCTCAGGTTGCCCTCACAGTCCTTTGCTGATACTCTTCCTTACAATCAACTTGGGTTATGACTACTTTTGGCTATGGGAAGTGTCAAACACATGATATTATTTTGTGTTCTGATTCCCTTGCCAAGAGGCGTCTGACCAATCTGTGATGCAGTTATTTTGCATCTGTGCATGCTTACTTTGAGGTCAGCCAGAAATTCCTTCATTCATTTCATCACTGTGCAATCTTAAATCCTTATTACTATTTGACTTGCAGGACCTTCTGCTTGTTTCATCTTTTGTTGAGATGTGAACACTGAACATGCCAGAGCCTTTCACTAGTAATGGATGGCAGTAGTGAGAAGAGCTGCATGAGGCGTAACCAAGTGATCAGTCTGGTGGCAGAGCTATGAGAGGAAGTAGAAAAGTTAAAGAGCATCAGGGAGCATGAGAAATAGATAGACTGATGTGTGACCATGCTCTGCCCTCATTGAGACAAAAACAATAACAGACACCAGAAAATAACTGGGTCGAGAGGATCCTACATCCTCTGATATATACCGGGCTGAAGGCAGTACTTTAAGGAAAAGAGTCAATGGAGGTAATTCCATGCTTGGGGTGGCAGGCTAATCCCTTCCTTGCCTACTTCAGCTTCCCAGATGCCTCTACCACAAGTGCAAGGCTGTGGATAGGGAAGGTCAGTCAATGGATGATGTGTGCAGATGATGATCCATTTACACTTGTGGTGTTGCCAAGGTCAGCAAGGCCAACCCCTAGCTATCATCACCATCTTGATGATGAAGAAAAGATGGGTTATAGTTGTAGTTTACTCCCTTCTGAGGGGAAAAGAGAGTCCGATATACCAGACAGATCCACGCCTTAGCAATTGGCTATGTCTCTGGGGCCCAGATTAAGGACATCACTAGGAAACTTCCTAGCCTAGCAAAGCACTCAGGCTGTTTGTTATTCAGTATTGCTTTTCCATGTAACTAGCAATGGAAGCCACAACATGTGGTACAGGAGCAATCAAAACAGACTTCATGGGCTTGGGACAATTGATATGGGAATCTGGAACACATCTTATTTTTCCCACAGCTTATTTATTCTCCCAGTTGCAGCCAGTGACATTTATTATTAACAGATGGCTGTGTGACTGGTGTCACTGCCATAGTTCTGGGTTTCGCAGTAGGATGGCCTGCACAGCACCAAGACTGCTGGTGTCAAATGGGATTCAGCTTTCTCAAAGGTGGAAGAAGGTCTTTCTTCACAAGCTAGTGAAGCTTATTAAAGCTTCACTATTACAGCTTTAAAGCTATACTCAAAGGGGGATGGTGATAATATCAGGTTTGCACATGATGAGCTGTGGGATGACATGCTAAGGTTAGAGGGACAGGATGCTAGCAAGGGCCCCCAGTCTATTGCTTTGAGACATGCTGGGTACACTGGACCACACTTGAGACTTATCAAGGTGAACCAGGGGCTCCTGAGGCAATAGGAGGCAACAAGGGAACGCCAATTAAATGTCAAAGAAATTAAACGCCAAAGAAATAAAGATGTTTCTCTAAGAAAATAACAGCCAAAGTGGCTCTACAGCCAATGAACAATAAAGAGGAGGAGCTGGAAGCCACCATGCTGCTAGGAAGCTACAACCTAGTTGCCACTGCTGAAACTTGGTGGGATGAATCCCATGAGTGTAGTGTATAACAGTGGCTACAGACTGTTCAGAAGGGACAGATGAGGAAGGAGAGGTGGTGGCATTGCCCTCTACATCAAAAAATGCATAGGTTGTGAAGAGCTGTCTATGAAGAGTAGCTACAAGCAGGTTGAAAGAGAAGAGAATTAGAGACTGAGACAACAAAGGGAGCCCTGTGGTTGGTGACTACAGCACACCATCCAGTCAAGGGCACCCTACTGACAAAGTCTTCTTACTCCAGCTACAGGAAGCATTGTGCACTCAGGCTCTCATCTTCCTGTAGTGACTTCATCCATCCCAAAATCTTCTGAAAAAGGAGTGCAGCAAGGTCTCAGCAATCTAGGAGGCTCATGAAGTGTATTGAGGATAACTTCTTAAGCCAGGTAATAGACAGCTGTACCAGAAGGAATGGGATTTTGGACATGATGATCATCAATGCAGCAAGGTCGTTAGTTCCATCAAGACTGGAGGCAGCCTGTGCTGCAATGATTAGAAGTTGCCTAAGCAGTGTGAGTCAAGTGAAGAGTGAAGTCCTGAATCTTAGGAAAGTAAACTTCCAGCTGTTCAACAAGTTATCCAAGTGGACTCCTCTGGGAAACAGCCTTTAGGAACAAGGAAGCAGAACAGAGCCAGCATACCTTTAAGGATACTTTCTGTAGAGTGCAAGAGCTCTTGATCCCCAGGTGTAAGGAATCAAGAGAGGAAGGAAAGAGACAGGTATGACTCAGTTGAGACCTGCTTGTTAAACTAAAGGGCTAGAAGGAAATGCACAGGCAGTGAGAAGCTATCCTGGAAGGAGTATAGGGGGATGCTGCCCACTTATGTAAGGATGAAGTCAGGAAGGCCAAGGCAAGGTTGGATCTTGCCTTTGGAAAGGAACACAAAGAATAGTAAGGGCTTCTATGGGTATGTCAGCCAGAAAAGGAATATCAAAGAAAATGTATGCTGTCTTATGAACATGACTGGCAAACTCGTAACAACATATGAGGAGAAGTCTGATATACTCAACAACCTTTTTTTGCCTCAGATTTAATTGTCAACTTCTTCATACATCTTGAGTTGATGGACCACAGGCCTGGACTGAGGGAGCAAAGTCCCTCCCACTGTAAGGGAAAATTATGTTTGTGACTGGAGAAACCTGAATGTTTGTAAATCTGTGGGACCTGATGAGATGAGACTCCTCAGAGTCATGAGGAAATTGGCTGGTGTAGTTGCAAAGCCACTCCCCATGATATTTGAAAATCTCAGCAGTCAGGTGAAGTTCCTGGTAAAGGGGAAATACTGTACCCATTTTTTAAAAGGATAGAAAGGAGGACCCTGGGAACTATTGGCCAGTCAGCCTCACCTCTGTGCCTGCAAAGAACATGGAACAAACCTTCTTAGGAGCTATGCTAAAGCATGTGAAGGACAAGGTGGTGATTCAACACAGCCAGTGTGGCTTAACTAAGGGCAAGTCCTGCCCCAACCAACCTGATGGCCTTCCATGATGGAGTGACTACATCAGTGGACAAGGGAAGAGCTACAGATGTCATCTAGCTGGACTTCTCTAAGACCTTTGACATGGTTCCCCACAACATCCTCCTCTCTAAATTGGAGAGATATGTATTTGATGGGTAGACCACTCGACGGATAAGGAATTGGCTGGACAGTTGCATTCAGAGAGGAGTAGTCAACAGCTCAGTGGAGTCCCTCAGGGGTCCATACTTAATATCTCTTCATCAGTTTCACAGACAGTGAGATTGAGAACACTCAGCAAGTTTACAGGTGACACCAAGCTGAGTGATGCTGCTGACATACCTAAGGGATAGTATGCCATTCAGAGGGACCGGGACAAGCTCAAGAAGCAAGCCAATGTGAACATCATGAGGTTCAGCAAGGCCAGGTACAAAGTCCTGCACCTGAATCAGGGAATCCCCTGGTATCAATACAAGCTGAGGGATGAATTGATTGAGAGCAGCCCTTTGGAGGAAGACTGGTGGATGAAAAGCTGAGCATGACCCAGCAATTTGTGCTTGTAGACCACAAAGTCGGCCACATCCTAGGCTGCATCAAAAGAAGCACAGCCAGCAGGTCAAGAAAGGTGATTCTGCTCTTCTGCTCCAGAAGAAATCCTCAGCAGAAGAAAGACAGGGACCTTTTGGAGTGAGTCCAGAAGAGGTCCGCAAAAGTAGTCACAGGTGTAATGCCTTTTCTGTGAGGAAAAGCTGAGGGGTTTGGGGTTGTTCAGCGTGGAGAAGAGAAGACTCTCTGGAGACCTTACTGAGGCCTTTCAAGGGGATTTATAAGAAAGGAGGGGAATAGACATTTTAGAAGGGTCTGTTGTGATAGGACAAGCGGTAATGGTTTTAAAGTAAAAGACAGTAGAATCAAACAAGATGTAAGGAATAAATTTTTTACACTAAGGGTGGTGAAACCCTGGAATGGGTTTCCCAGAGAGATGGTAGAGGCCCCATCCTTAGAAACATTCAAGGTCAGGTTGGACAGATCTCTGAGCAACCTGATATAGTTGAAGATGCCCCTGGTTGTTGCAGAGGTGTTGGACAAGATGACCTTTAAATGACCCTTCCAAACCAGACTATTCTACCATTCTGTGATTCTATTCCTGATGTATTTTGTATCCAAATGAGTTTCTAGCTTAAGCAGTCCTGTGTCTTTCCTTGTGTGATGGTAAAACAGATTTCAAGCCTCTGTGTTCTTTTGTAGTTCTGTTGACTCCAATGAATAAGCTAAGACTTCTTAGCCTATCTATCAGTGGTGCAGTCAGTGTTCAGGTGGCTTTGTACTCTTCCCATTGCTTCACATTTGAGTGACATTCATATAAAATACTCTACTTCGCTTCTCATTTTCACCAGGAGAGATGTATGTTTGAGCACAAAAGTGCTGAAACCAGGTGTGTGTGGAGTGGTTGGCAGAGTTAACCACAGACACAACAGCAGCCAGCCATCTCCTCCCTCGGATTGTACTGAGGATGTGTATAGCCTGATTCATGGTGATGATCCCACTGCTGGACGTATAATTCCTCCTGTTTTCAGAAAAGACTGACTGAACCATTCAATTGTGGACTTAAGTTTCTGCTTGATGTCACTGGCAGTTAATTTTCATTATGATCACTGTGGTATGAGTAGTATATACAACTGGACTTTGCTTTTAAAAATATCATAAAGGAGCTGCAGTCATTGAGTTGCTGGCATAAGCATGGTTGGGGTTGCATGTAGGTGTCTAATTGCAGTGTTTTTGATAGTGCCAATTGAATAAGAGATACTTTGCAATAATGCACTCTTCTTACAAATGCTACACAGAACCTGACCACATGTTGCCATACCAATCCAATGCTGCACTTGCAACATGCAGCTACTTTCAGGACTGGCATCATAGGATGGAATATGAATAGGCTTTGCTCACTTAAGCAGGCTTGGGGGTGCTTGAGGTCTTCTGTAGGTGTGAGATACCAACAAAAAATGGAGACTTTTGAAGATTGCTGTTGAATGTGCATAGTCAAATGATGTTCAGAACAGACCCTTTCAGCTTTAACCTTTTGTTTCATTTTGCTGATGCATTTGAGTGTGAAATGAAAAGTACCTGCTGCAGAGCATCTAGTAGCACACTATAAAGACAAACTTGTGAGGATACTTGTTAATGAAACTGTCACACAAAGTTAAGTCTGACCAGTCCCGTGTCATTTACTCGTGTTATAAATTTGCAACCTTGACAACTATTTCATTAACCTATAATAACTGCATTAGGATATGGTACTTGAATATTTCTGTAGTTCTGTAGTTGATGGATGCTACAATGGAAAAAGATAGCAGGTCTTCTCTGTAATTCCTGAATGTCCATGCTGGTTGTGCCCCTTCTTCTAAAACTTGCCCTATGTCCTTGTTGTATGTCCTTTTCTAATGTGGTCTGTATAGTGTGCCTGCCTAGCACACACTGTATGGCCTGTGTTTCCATGGAATGGCATCTCAGGAAGTATTCTGTGACACTAATGTTAGAGAGTGCAGATATATGCTAATATGCAACTACTGGCTTTCTAGCTGACTGTAGTTTTAATCGTTTCCTGCCATGATTTCACCAATTCATTGCTATCCTAATTGAAGCTGATGAAGGTTGTAGGGAATACAGGCAGGCCCCACATTTTGTGATTCTGTTCTAGTCATTGTGTTCTGTTGGAGTGGCTTCCAGGTGTCTTCAGCAGAAAAGTCTCCAGCTGGCTCTTATAGCAAATAGGAAATGACAAGTATATCTCAGCCTGTGATAGGGATAGTTAAGGAGCAGGCAGAATCTGTGAGGGAGAGATAGCATCTAGGGAAAATACTGTGAAAAACTTAAATTTACACAAACATACACACACAATACACAGAACGAACTCACAGTTCCCACTTGTTTTGCATGGAGCGCTTGACCATAAAGTATCGTCTCTGGCAAATTCTTTGATCTGTGTTGAGAGCAAACTCTGCTGTGAATGTGGATGACTTGTATATAAGAGGCTTGACTGGAAAAAGGCAGTGTACTCCAATATTAAGTTTCTGGCACTGTACTACTAGACTTCTCTCTGCAAAATGTCAAAAAATTGTTGACAGATTTGGGGACAAAAAATTAAATGGTCTTTCTTGTGTAACTGCCTAAATCAATTACTTTAAAGAGTAGGAAGATAGGGATTTAATTTAGGTTTAAAAAAAAATCACCATGTAAAAATAAGTGGTCAGGAAAATGACAGAATGCTGGCTATAACTGAACAAAATTAGACAGCTGCAACTGAAGAATGCCCTTCCGAGCTTACCCAATACTACAGAAACCAAAGGCACTTGTGTTTCAGTATGTAAGAAGACTGCCATTTTCCATTTTGGTTCATTAAAGCAAGAGGAGGCAGAACAGAGCTGAATTCAGAGAGGGTGGTGTCTACTGACATCCTGGTCCTATGAACTCATAAACAGGCATGTGATTTTCACTAAATAGCAAAGAGGACTGCAAGCAAGGCTTTTTACCATCATGAAAATACAGGACTGATCTGTAGAAGAGGTCCTGTTTTCAAAAGGTGACTGAGTTTTGGGTTAATGCCAGATCTGTACATTTTCATTAATTTAAAAAATGTAATATATTCTTGGAAACTAACTGTTGTGATATTGTAAAAAAAAATAATAATATGAGTTTCCTCCTGTCAATATAATGGATAAAGAGGTAGCAGAATTTTTTATGGCTCTCTAAATCAGCAGTTGAATAAAAGTATTTAGAAGTATATTACTAGTCTCCTATTGGCCTAAACAGTAATGATAGGGACCTAGATGTGAGCAGACAGCAAGGATTCTGTCACTTCTACACAACTCCAGCAAGCTAAATATCCTTCCTACCTTTAAAGCAGTAGATGGGAATTGGTTATAGAGAATGAAGCCTGGGCTCAATAGAGTGATCTTGGAGTGTTGGATGTTGTTGCAACGGACACTGCTAGCCCTTGCTAGTAGAGGGGAGGAAACATTGTTTATTGTACCATGGAGATGGTGGCTGTCATGTACAGAATGACAGAGTTTTGTATTTTATGCTTGAGAGAGCAGAGCTGAGACAGAAAAAGCAAAGGACAAGTAAGCCTTGTCCTTCTTGCCTCCAGTAAAGGATTTTTCATGTAATTGCTCATGGGAATGAGTTTTTATTTTTCAGAGAAGACTTTAATTTATTTCTTTGTCACTGTAGGTTGGCATGAAACATTATAGGTTTTGTTCAAAGTGACAATATATAATGTAAAATAAAATTTTGAAATGGAAAGGCATTTCAGAATGGAAAACCAAAACAATGTGTGTGTCCTATATTGCTAGAATGGTTTTTTTTCTCATGTTATTTCAAAGCTGTTGCTTCTCTCCTTGTCCGACTGACATTTCATCAAAATGACAAAACAGTATTTTCTTCAGCAAAAACAGTGTTCAGAAGACTTTGCTAATTTTTCTGATTGTGAGCATAAATGATGTTTCAAAGCCATTAACATTTTCTGGAAATAAATAACCAGTCTAATGTCTAATTAATTAATATTTCTTGAATGTTCTTATATTACACTTTAGGCACGAGATCAAAAAATCCACAGTCTGATGTGCTGGATGCACAAGTCCTTTCCCTTCTTCACTGGGTTTTGAAAACTGAAGCAGAATATGTGGGAAAATTGTAACTCAAAGTCACTTGGTTATGCTGCAAAACATTTTAAAGTAAGGTGTGTGACTATTAGTCATATATCAAGTATTTTATCTGCATAAACATCTGTGCTTCAGAGTTCCTGAGCAATTTGGTGCAGGACTAGGAATTCTCCTGTTCTATATTTGAAACTCATGGGAATGGTTGCAATAGAGAAGGAGTGGATATTATCTGCAGTGACAGTTCTGTCAGTGTTTTCCCTCACTTGAACACAAAAACTCAGGAAAGAATTATTCCAACATTTCAGAAACAATAGTGACATTCAGAATTCACATAGTAATAATAATCACACGATTTAGGTAAGGTCCCAGCATCTTCTTTTGTAAAATATATGTGTCTCATCTCTTCAAGGCACTGGTTTTCATCACTGTTCACATATGTGAATTTGGGATTGCCATTTAGATTCTGCTCTTTGAAAACTTTGGGCCTAGCATGCTCTAATATTTGTTGTTGAAAGAGCTGAGGTATTAATATTCCAAAATCAGGAGTACTAGCTATTACGCACTTATTCTGCTTCTGTTTGTTCAGGTGGACTTCACAGTGCTTAGAAAACTAAGCAGAAACTGATTTACAGCCAGTTCAACCATGAAGTTTTTGCCTCATTGCTACCTAAAATTTCAGTAATCTCTGAATAAAATCAGAGCTTAGATTGAAATGGGTTGGAGGAGAGGAAGAGGGAGGAGTACAGCCTCCAGATTCCTTTCTGAACAGTGTCCCTGCAGTCCTAGTCACTGGTCTAGTGCTGTTAAACAAAGGTAGATGCATTCTGCTCCTGCCAGTTCCTAGTAGATGTAAGCTCTCTATGAGTCCAGGCATACCAGAAGAGAGGAGAGTGTAAGACAGACTTCAAGAACAAATGGGAAAGGAAAGGCAGCACAGAAGGATCTGTAGTGTGGATGTGAACAGTTTCAAATTCTATACACCTGGAAGTGCTTAATTCAAGGGCTGACTTTATAACAACTCAATTTGTTCTTCATTCAAGAAGATGTGAAACATCTGTTTTGATATTTCTACCTGCAACTAGGGACAGCTCAGTCATGCTTGTCACCTGAAAAGCTTTGAGGTCACTTCTACACAGTTCCCATTTGCCACCTCTTCTCTTCCTCACACAAAATGACCTCTGAAATCCATTTTTGAGGTCTTTCCATTCAGGCTGGGTTTTACTTATGAAGTAAGGAAACAGTAATGGAGTTGGTCCTCAAAATGCAAATCGTATGTGGATTGCACGCAGCTGTTTATGAGCTGTAAGGGAGACCCTTCTGCCTCCAGAAGCAGCGAGAGGAATGGAATTGCTTACTTACCCCAAAGGAGCTCTCTCTCAGCTGGATGTATCTTTAGCTTATTGATGGAGATGGTCTCCACTGTATTTGTCTGACAAGGCCATTATGTTAAAGTGTTTTCATCCTTTCTCCATGTAATCAGATTTTGTTTTTCCAAGTCTGAGCTGACAATTTGCAGATGTCACAATAAAATTAAAGAAAAAATAAAACAAAACCAAGGAAGACACATGCACAAGTGCACAGGAAAGTACCATGTTCCCTGCCTCCATGCGTCTGCAGTTGCTTCTCCTCCCAGTTTAGGATATCTGACTGTTTAGTTGTTGTATCAGACAAGGATAGACCTGTGCTTAGGACAATAGCTTGTCCACAAGGCCCATATCCATTAACTGTGAGATTGCTCTACTTGCAGTTACAAGGTGATGTCATCCCCACTGGCTGGTTGGCAAAGGGCAGATACAAACAGCAGGATGTGAGCAATCTCCCATGCATCCTGCACATTGTAATGTATGGCATCATGTTGGATTGACTTGTCACTTTGATGCTCAGGTGTCAAAACTTGTTGCCTTTCCAGGTCTTATCCTTAATAGCAATAGTTTTGTGCCTAGCTTGAAAAGGAGGTGAGTTTTATTGTGCTTTCTTCTGAAATAATTGCAAAAAAAAAAACCCACATTTTCAATTTCAGGAAAGTTTTAGTTAGGAGTCCTGAAATTTAATTTCATGGGTTCTTGGACTCTTTTTTGATCTTTTCTTTTAATAGTAGAGCTTTACAAATGTTTCAAATTATTGTTGAACTAAAAGCTCTAATTAGTGGTTTCTGAATATATACAAATGGTAAAGATTAATCATGGACTTGTAGAGAGAATCTAGTTGGGAGTGGACCACTGGAAGTGTCTAGTCCAATGCCGTGCCGTGCTCCAAGCAGACATACTCATCAGGTTCCTGAATGCAGGTGAATTAGAAAAACTTGTGAGGATGGGAGGACTTCTGACTTGTCTGAGCCTGCTCCCAGAGCTGTACAACTGCCATAAGGAAGCTTTTCCTTATGTTCAGTGGGAACTCTCTTTGTTGCAGCTTGCGCTTGTTGACTCTGAGAAACTTCAGTCTTCTCTGTAATTCTCCCATTTAGGCAATGGATGACTGCAACCTGAAACCTTTCATTTCACCTTTTCCTCTCCAGACAGAACAGACACAATTCTCTCATCACCCACCACTATGTTTAAAACTGCATGTTTAATGGTTGCTCTGGACTTGCTCTAGTGTTGGCTTCACTTTTTATGGGCAGCCCTCATACCTATTACAGATACAGATGCAGCCTCGCCAGTGCTCTGTAGAGGAAGTAGTCATTCCTTCAAGCTACTCTTCTGCTACACAGCCCAGGTTGCAATAGGCCTTCCTGGACAGACTTCTGAATCATTGTGTCCTGTCAACCACAGTTCCTTTCCTGGCCAGTCATGCTCCAGCTTGCATGGCTCCCTGCATTTGCTCCATCCCAAGGGCAGGAACTTTCTATTTGCTTTGGTTGTATTCTATTTAGGCTGCTATCTGTAACTCCTAGATCCTATTCTTTTCTACCCACCTTCAGTGTGTGGCCTCCTAAATGTTTACTTTGCAGAACAGGAGGCTGAGGGGAGACTTCATTTCCCTCTACAACTACCTGTTGGAGGTTGCAGAGAAGTGAGTGTTGACCTCTTCTCCCTGGTGAATAATGAGGAAATGGTCTGAAGTTGCAGCCGGAGAGGTTTAGACTAGATATTAGGAAGAATTACTTTACTGAAAGAGTGGTTAGGTACTGGAATGGCCTGCTCAGGGAGGTGGCTGAGTCACCATCCCTGGATGTATTTAAGAGACCATGGAAGTTGCACTTCAGGGCATGTTCTAGTGGCCAATATGGTAGGTTGTGGGTTGTGTCTGTGTGTATGGTTGGACTTGGTAGTCTCAGACGTCCTTTCCAACTGTAACAACTTGGTGGTTCTGCAAAAGGCTGACCTGTAATGATACAGAGGAGATGCTTTTTGTTCATTTGTGGAATTCTTGCAGCCACAGATGTCATATACTTGTAAGGCCAATGGCTGTGTAGTACTCAAACCTAACTATCTACATAGGTCCTTATTAGGGAAGCAACAGCTGTCTGTCATGAATTTAGGGCTTGTAACAACTTGTTTACATTTTCTTTCTGTTGTGTCATTGTCCTTTCTGCACTAAAGTGCACTTGTCAGATTCTTCTCCAGTTCTTGCTGTACTCCTGAAATTGGCATGCACCTGTGATTCCATTAATTTATCTGCACAATTTTAAGGCATTTTGTAGCAGAGCGGATGCATAGTGAACTGAAGAAAGAGAACAATACATCTCTCCTCATAATAAAGTATTTAAAGATGCCACCTGCTCTTATTTAAAGGAAATAATTTAGAAAGAAATTATGATTCAAAAGATATATCTTTTTCTGCTAAGGAACTGATATTTAGAGCAAAATTTTAACCTTGTAGAGTTATAATTAGAGTGCCTGCAGTGGTTTCTGCTCACCAGAAAGCGTCATCTCATCAGAGAACTGTTGAGCAAATCTGAAAGGTATGAGCTTGATTATTCTACAGGCACTTCTGAAGGGAGTGCTGCATGTGCTAACTAGAAAACAGCAGATTTCAGAGAAGCTGCTTGACAAATCACAGCATGATTTGTTTCCCTGCTCTAGCTTTCTGTGTCATCTTAAACTCGATTTCCTTGCTAACATAGACTGACTCCAGTTTTAACACTGTTGTCTTTGTCCCTGAACACATTTGAAATGTGAGCCAGAAAGTTAGGGAGTGGGACATCAAGCAAGCTGTAAAAAACCTCTAGGCTTCATTTTAACATCTTGAAGTGTAAGGGCTGCCCTTTGTTCTTGTTTTCTCCTATCTAAACTCTAGATTCTTAAAATAGCCTACAGGACATGATAAAGAGAGCAGACACTGAAGAGTTGCTATTGGGAGGGGGTGAGGTCAGTTCTACCACCCATGGTGCTATATGGCAGCATAGTTCTACCTGTCAGAGTGGTATTATGTTAGATGGGTTGCTTTTGCAGCAACAGACAATTACCCTGTTACCATGTACCAGTTAACATGTAAGCAGTTACTGTGCCACTCTTCTCTTACCTGTGTAATCATAAGCTTTTCCTCAAAGAGGCAGCACACTGTGCAAACAGGCCGGTCATCTAGGAATGGAGTGCTTCTGATGTGGAAGTCACAGGCTGGTTTCTGCAGAAGAGCTGAAAGATAGCAGCCTTTACTCAGTGTAGTACAGGTGACATTCTACACCATTAACCTTGGGAATGGGCTTATTTAAGGAAGTTTTCCCAGTGGAAACCACCCAGTTCTGTACATAGCCATGCTTTGGGCAGTTGCTGCAAGGATGAGATGGGTGTGGTCTGTCCTGAGGTATCCACAGGACAGGACAGAGCAGGCCTTTCCTTGCCTGAGTAAGGCTCATAGCCTGCCTATGCACCTATGAAGAGAGCCTCAGGGCTCTGACAGGCCAAAATCAGTGATGTCTTTTGGTTCAGAAGTAATGACTGGCTGTAGTGAAAAGTGAATGTTCACAGGAAAATGTGGGGGGATGGGAAAGGGGTTGTCCTCTGGCACACATCTGGACCAATTACAGGATAGGACAGCCTTGCACCTGGATCCAGACAGATGATGAAAACAGAATACTAGCTTAGGCTGTCTTTGTGTCAGACTGTCCATGGAGGTTTGCAGCTTGCGGTCACTCTGTTTCAGAGTCTGGCCACTGTCTTGGCATGTCACCCAGTAACTATTTCATTTTAATCTCCTACGTTCCCCCACATCATGAAGGATAGCTTGTCATGGTGCTGCTTCCCTCTTCACTATGGACAAGCATGAGCTAATGCTTTGCTTTCCTTGCAGGAGCAGTCAAGGTTTTATGCACATGAAACTGATGAAAACCAAAGAGAAATACATCTTGGGTCAGAACAGCCCTCCCTTCGACAGCGTTCCTGAAGTCATCCACTACTACACCACAAAAAAGCTGCCTATCAAAGGAGCAGAACACTTGTCACTGCTCTACCCTGTGGCTGTGCGGACTCTCTAATAATCTAGTCTCACCCCTTCCTGTGGATAGGAGGTGAGAAATAAGCTGAGTTGCACATAATTCTTTGCTGGAATTCAGTGTTTGAGTTGTGATATTGGCAACCATTAGTCTTGGGAATCTAGGCGCTCTGCAGAGTTGTGTGTGGGACTGTGTATAGACTGTTATGCTGCCCCATGCCTCTAAAACTGCTTCTATTTAAGGGAAAGAAATCTTATTTTAGTGCAAGCAGAACAGGTTGCCTTCCCAGAGCTTCTCTGTCAATAAAAGTACTTCCCAACAAAAGTTCTTCCTCCATATTTTGAGAAGAATTAAGTTTTCAGCAGTAAAACACCAGCAACTTTTATTGTCTTACTATCCTGAGAAACTTCTCCATGTGAAAGAATAATCTGGCTCTAAGGGACCCTAGGATGTTCTTGGTGGACCTGAGGAGTTACCTAGCAGGCACGTCCCTGTGGCTCTGGTTACTTATTTCAGTGGGTTTGGGGATTTTTAATACAGCTTTTTGGTATAGTCAAAAGATAAACTATTAGGCACATAATCTTAGAATAATTTTTTGAGAGCAAATTATGGTCAATTATTTATTAATAGGGAATGTAATTAAAAAGTAGTTTGTTATAAATTTTTATCTTTTTTGATAGATTAATCTCTTAAGGGTAGCTGCCTTCATTTGCAAGTTTTATTCATAGATGCAGGCAGCTACTTCTGTTTAGGGCAGTTACGCTGTAGTGTTTTAAGTAGTTGAGAATGAATTATTTTAGTATGTAGGTGAATATTTACGCATTAAGGTGGTCAAGGGCTTTAGGAGGCAAAACCTTCACTTGCTAATTCATCTGGATCAGTTGTCCTACTGTGCGTCACGTTGCCTTTCCATAAAATGGATTTTGCACCTGCATAATTGAGAATTGTGGTATGTAGCAGAGCAGAATTTGTTTTTCTGGTATACCGAGGCATTCTTAAAATATTGGCCCTTGACACATGCCTTTTGGCCATTGTTCATTTCCACCATGAGCAGAAGCCTGCTATTATATTTCAGTCACTGTCAGCCAGAACCACTTCAGAAGCTGCTCTGTACCCTAGTCCTGCCAACTCAATACCCATCCACTAGAGAGAGATTTTCTACATGTTCTGTACGCTCATTGAATGGGAAAAGTGAAAAAAAAATATAGTTGTGCAAAAATTGGAACTGGGGAGTCAGTAGCCTGATAGTCCTCACTTTCTGCCATCTCCCACTTATGTCTAGAATGTTGTGCAATAACCTATCATCTATTGTAGCAGCAAACTGGTTTTATGTAGCTTATGTATTTTACAGACTGCAACAGGACTGTGAAATTGTGCATTCAGCTTTCATACCTACTACTCCCATTTACATATGCTTAGAAAGAAGTGCAAATCGGAACATTGTAATGGAATAACCACTTACTGTCCGTAAAAGTAATTGTATTGTCTAATCTGATAAGAATCTCAATGATTTCCCATATAATGTAATTTGTGATGAAGATGAATATTCTGCCTCCTTTTACGCCTGCTTTGTTTTTCATATGACATCCAACACAGTTTGAACAAGAGTGGATCATACATATGTGACAGGCACAGTCCCATTTCATGTAGCAACAGTAACATTTCAAACTGTTCTTACTTCACCCAGAATTTAAAGCTACATTGGAATTAATTTTTACTGGTTTTCTGAGTGAAGGGTGCCAAAATAGAGTAAAAAGAGACCAGCATTCCTCTCCAATGAAACCAAACGTCCCCTTTTTCATGTACTTACCTACATGCATTTTTTATTTCCCTAAAATCTTTGTGGATTTGTGGAGCTCTTCATTCTCTTCTTAACATCACCCAATTGGCAAGAGCGTGCAGGTACCTTTAAGTTAGTATATTCTTTTCTCATCAGAGTAGGAGTTCGTGAATGTGGCAGAGATATCAGATTGCATCTGCTGAGTCTTGGTCTGTGTGGGCAAGTCTTGGTCTGTGTTGGCTCTGGCATGTTGAAGTGCCTTTTTGAAAATTTGGCATTGTTGCTGTTCTATGGCCTGGTTTTCTTCTCTAACAGAAAAGTAAGCCCCTACTCTCTTCTACAGCAATTACCAGTAGAAAATAACAGCATCATTAATCAAGACCTTCTCAGGCTTCTCTAAACACACTGTCCTTAGTTCACAGAGATGACTGTTATACCAAAACTTTCTTGTCATGAGCATGATTGAAAGCCAGCTGAAGCCATCAGGTGCCACTTCATTGCTGTCTGCAGATTTTGGGTTAGGATCCCTTCCTTCATACAAATCAGGTGAAGATGTGTCATACAAATACATACGCAGTTTATTACAGCTTCAAGGATTAGATCAGGGTCCTTGGTTCAGCGAGAGGAAATAATCTTAGAAAATGCTGGTTGTCTGTGGAAAGTTTTTTCAATTATTTTTTAAAAGGACTTCTAGAAAGTATTCAGTAATTGCAGAATAAATATAACCAGGATTCTGTTTGCACTGTAATGTTGTCTTTGTTTATTTAAGTGATAGTGTGATATGTTTCCAGTGAAGGAATATTCTTTCTAGAATTTCTAATGTACAGTGAAAATGTAGTGTGTTGCAGTGCGTAGTATTGCATATAGGTGGAATATCTCATAGAGATTATGCCTATGTAGCACATTAAAAATTTATTTTAAAAAGTTATAAACCTCTCCCTTTTCTTTTTCTAATTGTCAATGTGTGTTCAGATTGTCTTCAACAGACAATAGGTGAAGTAGCCTTTAAGAAAAACTTGTGTTTGTGTGTCTTAATTGTGTTTTGAAAATAACCATCAGGCTATAATCTGGTTTGGAGTCTGGAAAATCATATGGCTCAGTTCTGCCCTGAGCAAGTCTCTTAGCAATGTGCACCTTTGCAAGGGCTGTGCCAAAACAACACAGGTGCATATGTGAATTACATTGCTGTTCAATTTCCTGAGATTCTCAAGGAATCCAGTTATTGCTGTTTACAGCAATAAGGTAAGTCACTTTTTGCAGACTTTAGTGTTAATTAGGCTTCTATTTTGATTAGTATTTCACAGTGTGATGAAAATCCCTGAGCTGTGATGAGTAGGAGCATTTTAGTGGCCAAGATTACATCTCACAGCTCCTTCCATAATTGGAAAAATTGTTATGGTTTGTGGAATTAGTCATCACCATTGTTTCTGTACTTAATGATAACAGTTTATTCCCTGACTCTGAAACTAAGTCTTTAGAGACAGGATGTAAAGGTACAAAATACACATTTCAGCTTTCTCAAACCCAAGCCTATGCTCTGAGAAAAACTAGTTGGTACTTGGAGGATGACACATTTATGTGCTGCTCCTCACTATCCCAATGAGGTTCAGAATTTGCCCTTTCTATCATTGCCTCAAGGTGGCAACACAAACACTGTGTGGCAATGGTGGTGGAGGCTACAAATGCCATCTTTCGTCCAGGCTCTGATTTCATATTTGCTCTGCTGCACTGCTAAGCTACACTCAAGGGCACTCAGCTGGTCATCTGCTGCTGTTAGTTATTCATGTTGTCCCAAGATTGTACATAGGGTGCTGCCTGAGCAGAACAAGAAATGTCTTAATTTTTTTTAAAATATATCAATAAACCCCACCCAACAGACACTCTGCACCAGCTCCTTGGAGAAGGGGAAAAACAAAATAGAAATGAAACAGACCTGTCCACACTGCTGACCTGAAGGAGGGTAGAAGGGAACGAACAGTGGAGAGTCAACTGCTTTTCCTATATTCTGTCCTATTTAATGACCTGCAGCGATCCCATGTAAAACACTGCAAGTTGCTTCTTTCTATTATTTCTTGCTGGAGTTCCCAATAAGAAGGAAGAAGAAAGGAAGGAAGGTATGAAATGGCAGCAGCTGAACAAAGTTATTGGTCTGAAATGAAGCAAGTAGAAGGCCTGCTTAAAAAGGATGTTCACACGTTCCAGCAGATGACAATGTACAATCCTATTTTCTGTTATTATGTTATCTGTCTCAGGCCTTGAGCTTACTCTGAAAACCATGTACCCACAATTCAGAATTGTTGTATTGACCTGGACATTGTAGTTAGCTCAGTCATCTAGGAAAAAATAGGATATTGTTATTGCAAAGGAATAGTCTGACCAGTTTTTGCAGAAGAATTGGTTGGTCACGCTTGCATTGAAGTATTGTTAGGGAATTATTAACAACACAAATTCTCCCCAGGGACGTGCAAGAGCACTCATCCCTTAGACAGGAGAAATCAGCCTATGCCAGAACAGGAAGATGGATGTTTGATTGAGACCAGCAAACTTGAGCAATATTACCAAAGAAGGGAATAAATAAAAAAGCGAAGTAATTGATATAGGCAAAGTGACAGGAAGAGGTAAACAGGGGCAGGACAAACGGAAGCAGTCTTAGGCATCTCTGATGGGCTGTAACTTCTGGAGTACCCAGCCAGAGGGGAAACAGGGGAGGCAAATTTCAGCTGGGAATAGGGAATAAAAACAAAATGTGTGAAAATCCAGTGTGCCCACATTTGCTGGGTCACCCATTCTTGCAAAGATGTTTGAAAAAAATGTGCTTCATATCAGTTACTGCCTGAGCTGGTATTACTGGACAAGGAGCATTTCTCAGTCACACGATTAATCCAAACATTGTCCATGCTTTCTCAAGTGTCCTTCAGGGTCCCTGGATTGCATTTATTGCTGCTGACAGTTCCAAGACACAAATAGAGTAGTTTAATTGCAGCTTTGCAGGGCTCAATTTTCTTTCTGAGCTTGGTTTGGAGTTTGTTATTACTATGACATTACACTGGGTACAGGTAACAGTTAAGTGTTCACACCTGCAGTAAGAAAACCAAAATGTTGCATTCTGTGCCAGACTATCAGATCCTTCTTTGCTCCTGCTATTGCCCCAAGTGGCAGACAGGGCCCTCAGTGCTTACCTATAAGCAAAGTTGATGTGGCATTTATGTCACATTCTGTTTATGGGGTCCGTGCAATTACTAGAGCATTGCCTACAGCACTATGAAGCCACAGAAAAATCTCAAGGTTCCTACTGCCAGTCACACCACTTGGAGAAGTAATTTTGAGGGACTGATATCAGCAGCTCCTCTGTTTTGAGTCAAGCCATTTTGCCACCAGAAAGGGACTGTTTACTTGTCAGATGCTCAAAATGTATAAGGTTTGCAAACCAAAACTTTTATTCAGGAGTAAATCCAATTACTCTTGTATGTTTATCTCAAATAGACATGCTCAACTGGCTGCATCTGGTAGTCCATATTTTGGAGATGGCTGCTAGCTGTTAATAAAGGAGAGGGAAATTCAGAGGGAGCTTTACAGGGTAAGCTTGATTGGCAGAAGTAGTGGGACAGAATGAACCTTCTGGAGTTCCATAAATGCAGTCCTACATTAAGATGCACTGGCACCTTGTGAAGGACAGACTGCAGGGTCACCAGTGGGAGAAGAGTAGCAAGGAGCTGAACAGAAGTCCGCAATCTGTCTTTGAAGTCCTGAAGGCCTACTGCAGTCAGGACTCTGTGGTGGAAACATAGCTAGCAGGTGGAAGAAAGTGATTATTTTCTGTATGAAGAACTGATTAGGCTGCATCAAGATACTCTGTCTGGTTTAGGTGGCACCAGGTGCAAGGAGAGATGTCAAACTGAAACAAGTTGAGAGCAGAACCTCTAGGATGGTCTGGGATTTGGAACACATGATGTAAGAGGATTGGCAGTGGGAATCAGTCTGGTTTAGCTCTAAATAAAAAAGGCGAAAAGGGCCTGGGAACCTGGCCTACAAGGAGAGGAATGTTGCTCTTGTACTGTGGTGCTTTGCATTGCCTTAGGCTGTTAGTGGCTTGAGCTCTCTGTCCTGTATTGCTGTCTATTTTCCCCACACAAATTCTGAGAGGTATCATTAGAGGCCACCAACAGTACGGTGTCCTGGTCTCGCAAGCTCAGAGGGGCAGAATGTGTGATAGGGATTTTAGCAGGACCTTTCTGCTGTCAGTGAATTTGATGAATGGTAGAAGTTTGCTTAGGCCCCTTCTGTCACCAGCACATTTCCCATCCTCATCACTACAATTTGGTTTCAAGTGGCAGCTGGCTGTCAAAGTCAAATTGAATAAGGCAACACATTTAGCATTGGGAGGCATATGAAACACTACACAGACCCAGACACAATGCAGGTTTGAAAACACGCAAGTTTGAAAAAACTCATCAAGTTGCAGCAGCCCTCTTCCCATAAATGAAAATACAGCTATAGAACAACTGACACAAACTCCAGAGGCAGAAGAACCTCAGGTTTGAGGAACAGAAAAAGGAGTCCCCTTGGATGAACTGAAAGCTATCCACCTGGGTAGCTATTCTCAGGGCAGGTGGGAAAACTTTGTCCTATACAGCAACAGCTGAGTTTTTGCCGTCTGTGGGCGGCAACAAGTACTTCTGTGATATCTCCTGCTATCTGTGGTTCTTGAGATAGGGTGAAGTGGGGCAATATCTCTCTTATGAGAAAAGACTGAGAGACCTGGGTCTTTTTAGCTGGAGAAGACTGAGGTGAGGTCTGGTGAGGCTGCATCTGGAGTACTGTGTCCAGTTCTGGCCTTCCCAGTTCACAAGGCGCAGAACTGCTGGAGAAGGTATAACAGAGGACTAGGATTGTCCTAGTCCTAAAATGATTAGGAGCCTGGAGGATCTCCCTTATGAGGCAAGACTGAGAGACTTGAGTCTGTTTAGTCTGGAGAGGAAAAGAATGAAGGGGGATCATAGAATCATAAAATCGTTAGAGTTGGAAGGAACCTTAAAGATTGTCGAGTTCCAACCCCCCAGCCATGGGCAGGGACATTCAGGGATCTGATAAATACCTATAAATACTTAGAGGGTGGGTATCAAGAGGATAGGGGCAGTCTTTTTTCAGTGGTACCCGGTGACCAAGAGGTAACAGGCACAAACTTGAACATAAGAAGGTCCATCTAAACATGAGGAAGAACTTCTTCGCTTTGAGGGTGGCAGAGCACTGGAACAGGCTGCCTGGAGAGGTGGTGGAGTCCCCATCTCTGGAGACATTCAAAGCCTGCCTGGACACATTCCTGTGCAACCTGCTCTAGGAGGACATGCTTTGGCAGGGGGGGTGAACTAGATGATCTCCAGAGGTATCTTCCAACCCCATATCATTCTGTGATTCTCTGATTCTGTAATTCATTTCCTACAAAGACAGCAAGCACCACACTGGACTGAACAGGGGTGAAGTAGCAGTGAGAGACATCACTGAGATACAGCCAAAAAATTACAAGAAAGTGTTCTTCAGGTACATGAGCAGAAACAGAAGAAAAATATTGGCCCACTGTTAAACAGAAGAGGTGAGTTAATCATCAACAACTCTGAAAAGGCAGAATTCCTCAACTTTCTTCACTTCCATCTCTAGCCAGAGAGTATTTTGTTTCCAAACCTTGGGAACAACAATCCAGGTTGATGCAAACACAGATTCACCATCAGTGAAGGAAAAGTTGATATGAAACCTACTAAAGAAGCTTGACCCCTACAAATCAATGGGCCCTTGAGGTTATCCACCTTATGGTAAGAGAGTTGTCTGATACCCTTGCAAGGCTGCTCTCCATAGTCTTGGGGAAGTCATGGAGATTGGGGGAAGTCCCTGAAGACTGGAAGAAGGCTAATGTCATCCCCATCTACAAGAAGGTCTTAAAGGAGAATCAAGGAAATTATAGGTTTATCAGTCCTCCTTCAGTCACCTGGGAAAGTTATGGAAAAAAATCCTCCTAGGATCTATCACAAGTTAAATGAAGAATGTAGTTGGGAAAAAACAGCACAGATTCAACCAAGGGTAAATAACACTTGGCAAACCTAATTCTCTTCTATGACAAAGTCCCCTGCTCGGCTGATGTGGGGTGGATGCTGGACATTGTCTACCTGTATTTCTCCAAGGCTTTGAATGTGGTTCCCCACAGCCTCCTCACAGAGAAACTGAGGCATTACAGACTAGACAAATGGTCTGTGCAGTGCATAGGGAACAGGCTGACAGGTAGCACCCAGAGGATGCTGGTGAACAGCCCTTTTTTTAAACTGGCAACCCATCAAAAGTGGGGTCCCCCAGTGACTGATACTGGGCTCAATGGTGTTCAATATCTTCATAAGTGATCTGAGTGGTGGGATCAAGAGTGCCCAGATGAAGTTTGCTGATCATACCAAACTGAGTGGGGAAGAGGACACTTCAGAAGGAAGAGCCACCCTGTGCAGGAAGACCTAGATAGAGTGGAAGAGTGGCGTAACAGAACTTAATGAAGTTCAACAAGGACAAATTTGAGGTCTTGCACCTGCAAAAGCATAAGCCAGGAATATGGACCCATGTGACCAGTGAGCAGCTCTGTGGAAAGGGACCTAGGGGTCCAGGTAGACAACCAGCTCAGTATGAGTGAACAATGTGCTGCAGTGTCAGAGAAAGCCAACAGGATGCTGGGTTGCATCAGCAAGGGCATCATCATCAGAGATAGTGAACTTATTATCCCACTCTACTCAGCATTTGTCAGCCCACCACTATGTACAGTTTTGATTCCCACTGTACAAAAAGATGTGGTCAGGCTGGAGAGGGTTCAGAGAAGGACCACAAAGGTGATCAAAGGACTGGGAAGCCTGTCATATGAGGAAAGGCTGAGAGAACTGGGTTTGTTCAGCCTTGAGAAAAGAAGGCTTAATGAAGACTTTCTCGCTATGTTCCAGTATTTAAAGGGTGATGAAGAAGATGGAGGGCTGAATAAAGAGGAAGAATCACTTAATTCTGGAACAAATCTGTTGGCTATTCTCTTGCTAAAAGATCCCAGGGTGCAGTTGCCCTTTGTTGCTACCAAGTGTGCACCGCTGTCTTATGTATAATTGTGTCCCCCAAAGAACTCCTTGGTTCTTTTCTGCAAAGCTGTTTTCTGTTTGCTCAGTGTTAATTCCATGGCCAATACCTCCAGCTTGTCGGTGTCTCTCTTGAATAACAGCCCTGTCTTCCATACCTGCTGTTCCACCCCCAACCCTGAGTTCAGTACTTTCTGTGAATTAGCTGCAAGGTCACTGTGTCCATCACCCTGGTTAGACCATTGTAAAGAAATATTGTAATGTTACATTACATACTTCCTCCATTATTTAATGGAGGAAGTAGTACACAATGTATTATGAAAGTCAGCTTACAATGGCTGAAGATGGGACCATGTCTAGCTCTTTGATAGGAGTTAAGTTTTTATTTTCTTATAGCTATTTTAACTTAGATAAACCTGACATCCAAAGTCGACATTTTTTTCTTCCTCAGGTATTCAGGTAACTATCTGCTATACACAGTCCATTTTTCCATTAGCCAATTGCATCCCCAAAAGTCTTGTTGCCAGATGATTCATTCTGCTATTGCAGTCTTTAGTGCAAGATATGGCTCCATTGTAGACTTGGAAAATCAGACCTATAGATGATGGGACCCTGTGCTCCCTCCTACCTCATTTGGCTGAGCAGAACCCTTCTGAACAGGGCACTGGTACTGGTCTGATTGAGGGCTGAGCTGCCTCAGAAAGCTAATTTAACCAAAAACCTCATAATTGGGTTTTTAACCAAAACTCATAACAAGCTTTCAGCAAGGACAATTGTCATAACTGGTTTCCCTTGTGCCAGAAGACCAAGAAAGGAGTGGGAACATGTCAACAAGATGTCATGGTGTAACCCCAGCTAGCAATTAGAACCATGCAGCCAATTGTTCCTTTAGGCACTGCCTCCAGCATGGGTTCTCCAATGGTGTCACAAATCCTGCCATTAAATCTGCTCCTCCTCTCTACATGGGTCCACAAGTCTTCAGGGTCTGGGCATTTGTTGCTGACACTGGCATCATAGTGGTAGGAATGGGATGGGTTGAGGTTCCCCTCAATTTCACATTTTCTTCATTCTTGTTGATAAAATGGAATATCTGAAAAAGTAGCCATCTTCAAAGAGGTTGGCATAAAAATTTTCAATAAAACCAGAGTTAATTTTCACAAGAAACTGGGATGGGATAGAGCCTGGAACAGCTGACAAAACTAGCCAAACTGCTACGCAATACCATGTAACACCATGCCCAGTCTGTGAGGCCAAGTGAGTGAGTGACCGCATTGTTCTTCCATTGCCAGCTAAAGTAACCACAGTAGCAAATTGGATGATAGAACTGCTAAGCAATAACCAGATCAACAGCAAGCTCTCAGTAAAAGCCTTAACATCCTATTGAATTGAGATTAAAGACATATTTCCATAAAAATAAATTTACAGTTCATGTGCATGTTCAGAATTAAATATTTTGCACTAAATGTGAGCCCATTTGGAAAAGCAGATGGAGGTGAATGTAAGTGAAGTTTTATTTAAGCTTTACTTAAAAAAAAAAAAAAAAAA
>VZRU01003108.1:38246-51329 GCA_013398155.1 Pedionomus torquatus
AGGCTAAGCAGAAAACCTTGCCTAGTACCACTTCAGGCTGACACTCATTCAAATCCTAGCCTTGTCCTAAATCAGGGGAGGCATTGGAACTTCCTTCCTTGGCCCCACAGAGATGCCATTAGTCACTGTTCTTTCCTCCCCAGGCCTGAGCAGGGCAGCAGTCCACTGTAACCTGCCTGTCTCATCCCTGAAGTTCTTTTTCCTCTGTCTTCCTAATGAGCCTAGAGTTACTTTCACCAGGAGTGTTTTTGCCCCAGAACGTTCTGGCCATAGGGTCATTTTTTGAGAGCATCAGAGATTGCAGCAGAGGTGGGATCTTGAGGTGTGCCTAGCCACAGCACCTTAGTCTTGTGGTTGCTGACAACTCTGGCAGTGAGAATTGGGTTACAGGCTTTGTTCCTCCTTGAAGGAGGAAAATGTATACCTGGTATACATGAAGGAGGAAAATGTATACCTCTTAGTAGTTCTGCTTCTTGGAGCAGCTCTCAGCTTGCACAGCAGAGTGGCAGCATTTTTATTCCCTGATCCTGTTGCCCTTACAGCCAGCAGCACTATCTGAGAGTGCCATGGAGTGGACTACCTCTTGATATGATCACCTTCTGGTGTTTCCTTGATGTTGTTAAAAAGTTTCCACTCAGGCTGCCTCTTCCCAGTGCCATGGAATGTCCTGCAGAATTGGTTCCTCTGAGGGAAACCTGGGAAGAGGTTAAGGCTCTCAGCCTGGCTTTACCATGGAGCTAAGGTTTTAGCCCTGCCTCTGTGGGCTCCTGTCTCCCATCCCTGTTCTCTCAGTGGCTTTGATACCAGGCCATGGAGGAGCATGCTGAGAGCCCAACAGGTCTGGCAGTCCTCCTTGACCTGGGCCACTGCCCAGTTGCTTTGGGGCTCTACAGTGGTAGCCTGGTCTTCCAAAGCTAAGTGTCACCTGGAATTAAGCCCTGGATAAACTGTGGATTCAGGGCCTGATTCCCAACAGGCACTCCTGTGCCTTGGTGTCAGTGCCACCTCCTCCACCCACCTCACAGGTCCACTTCTGCTTAGAAGGAAGCAGAAGCAGGGACTGTGCTTCCTGACCTAAGAAGAATAATCTCCCCATCCTAGGTCTGCTGGTTGGGTGTATTACCCTGTGGTTTGTCAACCAATATAGGGAGGAAAGATTATTTTAAGGGTCCTTTGTAGAATGAGAAGTAGCCACAAAATTGTAGTTATAATTAAAGCTTTGTTTCATATTGCAAGTATTTTAAGTACTTTATTTTAGCATTCTGAAAAACTTAAAGCATAGCAGAAGTATTTACAATAGCTGTTTCTCGTTCAAAAGTTCCTAAAGTTAGAATCTATATATGTATAAATCAGAGGAATTTGGTTAATCTTTCTGTCAAGGGATTAATCACATTACATTTATTGGGTACAGGTTAATGATTGTATAAAAGGGTTAAACCCTGCAGCTGTGGCAAGAAGATCTGCTGCTCTTCAGCAGTGGAAAGCTTTCTGTAACCTTTCTGCATTTCAGATCCAGTAAGGAGATCACGCCACCCATTGCATGTTTGAGGGAGATGGGTCTAACGCAATTAGTTTACCAAGTGACAAGGAAAAGCATCTCAGAGTTTAACGCATGTTTGGCACTCTTTGCAGTGTTTTCTGATTACTGCTTGTATTTCACTGCTGAATATTAAGGCTTGTGCTTTCCAAGTGGTTAGTCACCATACCCTATATGTGCTTATCTAAATAATTTTAACCAGTATGTCCTAATGAGGCATGCAGATAGTGGGCTAACCTGTTCCATTTAGTGGAATCATGGTCTATAGCAATGTGAATTCAAGGTAGCCAGTTAGCTTTGGCATTGAGTTCCATTGCCATCCTTAGTGTTAGATTTTTGGATCAAACTGCTAAAAAAATGAAATGAAGAAAACTTGAGACTCACTATATATTTCATAAAGCAAGATTCATGATGAAAAATTAATGTTACATTGCTGATCCTGTGCAGACCTCATTTTTCTGAGCTGATTCAAAGTAACACTACAGGCATCTGAAGAAAGTCCTACCAAGACTCAACATTGCTGCAGCCAAGATCTGTGTCAATGCCATCTCTAACCATTAAATCTGGAACAGTGAGATATTATTAGGGTTTTTAATATGCACTGTATGTGACTTACCTTACAGTAGTCTGGCAAACTTCTGAAATACCGTGGAGTATTTATCTTCTTTGCCTGCTAATGGAATAACAGTACTATATTACCAAGCAGAGACTTGTTTTTTATGATAGGGGGCAGATGCAGAGTTAGACTGTGAATAGGTCTGCAAAACAATATAAAAGTGAGACTTGCAACAGTCATTGGTGAAACTGGAAAGGTGGAAGAATGTGTCCCTACGTAAGCAGTAAGAGCATAGTCCAACCTGCACTAGCAGTTCTCTTCTATTTTATCAAATCTCTCAATTTTATTTTCCCTCAAAATGTGAAATTCTATGTACATCATATATGTGACAGGATCAGAAAAGAAAACGTTAGGCTTTTGAAGGCCTACTATAACTCATCCAGTAGAGTTTATTTCACTGTAGGAGAACTTCAAGATTCTTGCTCTTTTCCTGTGCATCAAAGGAATGCTGTGTGGATCTGTGGGCCCGTATCTAACCGATGCTATCAGCAAGAACAGGACAGAGAGAAAATGCATTATGCTGCAGCAACTTAGAGGATAACTCCTTAGAACTTCAGAAGATAATGTTTCTCTGTAGATTGCTCTTCAAATCTCTTGAAAAAAAATTTGTCTGTGAGTTTTTGTTAAACAAAATTCAGTCAGAAGCTGACGCTTTCTGTGAAATTCGTGATTACTGGCAAAATACTGTTAGGATGGCAAAGTTTTGGGAAGGAAAAGGCAGGAGTTTATGATACAAATTTACATTTAATAGGATTGAATCAAGCCAGAGTCATATAAATTACCAGAATCTCATGCAAATTAGGGGTATTTTTTTTGGGTATTAGTAATCCCTCTACTTTGAATAAATACCTCTAAGGAATGAGGACTGCCTTCCATGGAAGTCTATGATAGGCTTATCCAGGCTTGATACATTGTCCAAAGACATTGAGAGCTCCATATATTTTGTCACATCAAAACTAGAACCTCTCAAGCAAAACACCCATGATTCTCTTCAGAAAGTTAGCACCTACTACATTATAACCTGTGGCACTAAAATCTGAAATGCTGTGTTGCCACAAATGAAAATGTAGTCTATTTCAGGGATTCAGGTTAGATAGAACTTATTTATTTCTACTTCTGTTGGAAAGAACAGAGTGGCAGGGTCAGCCTTCTGATTTAAGAAAATAATACTAAGATTTACATAAAACTTTTGCAAATATAAGCTTTATTGTGAATGGAGGATAGTCACTACATAAAAGGATACTTTGTTACAGCAGATGGACTTTTTTTCATAATTAGTCATATTTATAGCATTATAAATGAAATTACAAAATGGTCATTACAAATAGTCCTATGTGATCACCGGCTAGGGATAACTACCAATGAGCCAGAATATGTGTATTTGCATATTGTACAGTGACTGAGAAATAACCTTGTTCTAACCATGAGAGAGCTAGGATCACTCTAAGAGTAAAAAAGGCATACATAACCTCTACAACGTAGCTTGATTTCAAATGTGTGGTAAAAGGAGAAAAATTAAGATGAGAACAGCATGAATGAAGTAATGGATGTTCTTCTTGAAATGTAATTAGCGGTCTCCTAGGTGATTCTGTAAAAGTTATTTCTGCCAGCCAAGGAGCTAACACAGAATTACCAAGGGAATTTATTCTCCCCTTTTAGTGTTCTGCATGGTGGTTCCTGAGTGTAATGCATGGAGGATCCTTATATAGAGCAAAGCAGTTTTCATCTATCTTCTACTACACTTGTGTACACATGTGCAGACCAATCAAATCACTTACGTTAAGGGCAATCATTTACTGTCACTCATGTAATCAGTATGTACTTTTTTTTTTTTTTTTTTTTGNACATGCTTGTCCAGTCAATACAGTGTGAAGGTCTGATCAGTGATTTGTTGATATTCATTCCTCTAAAATGATATCCTGTACAGGTGCCGGGCATGGTCTACACTGGACTGTGGTTTGTTACTGTTCTAGTTATGGCTTTATGCTTGAGGTTTTTTTAAAGGTCAACCTTTTTTTTTTTTTTTGGTATTGTTATGGGTCTTCTGAGCCAGTAAGAGCTGGCTTTTATTTTGTCTTTAAGTCATATCCACTCTCAGGTAATAGCTGATAGTTTCAGGTAGTATACATACTACCTAAATATGGAATTTAGCATCTTACCTTTCAAAATTGCTACATCCATCCTGTTCTACTGCTCAGTAAAGCAAGTCTTCTGCCAGGTGATAACATCACTTAGCAATTGTTGCTTTCAGAGGGTTTGCTGCTATATATTTTCTTAACTTGTTCCCCAGTTGTTGCTATTCCCAAGCTATTTTGGAGATCGGTGTAAGAATAAGTGCAGCTTGTGCTTAGTGATGTACATCCCAAATATAAGTATAGTTCAGACAAAGACATGCTCACTCTAGAGCTGTTAAAGGCTTTGCTTCTGCAAAAATCCTTGAAGAACCAGTAGCCTTTTATGCTTCACAGTGACAGGTATTTACAGTTTTATTACTGTCAAGAGGTGCAGCTATGTCAGAGGTAAGAGGCTGCCTGGTATGGAATGTGCTGTGTGACTCCCCACAGCTAGGAGGAAGGGGCTCTCCTGCCAGCCCAGGCCTGCAGGCCTGTCCCACTGCTGCAGCCAGGAGTAGGCAGAACAGGGAACATGAGGAAAGGCAGCCCCCATCATTGGGCACCTGCCTTGGGATGGAGATTGGACAAGGCTGGGCAAGAAGGGGGACCAGCTTGCCACGTCCAGGCTGTGGGGAGCTGGCAACAGTTCATGCTGCAAGGTTGATGCAGGAAGGGTTGATGTCCCTATGGGCCAGCATGGGGTACTGGGCTGTGGGCAGGGACAAATAAAAGATGTCGGTGCCATCAGGGCCCTGATGCACAGAGTAGTTAGCTCCACGTGTAGCATAATGGGTGTAGTAGCTGTTCTGTGTCTAACATTGGGCACAGAAGATCTGTAAGGTAAGGCCTTTTAAAACCCTGAAACTCCTAAATATTGAAAAAGTGTTTATTTTTGTGACAGTCACTAGGTCTGCCTTTCCTTATTTCCCATAAAAATATTAAATTCCTTCTAAAATTTGTATTTTGCATTAAATTTTCTCCTGAGTCCCATAATGTAATCACATACAGTATGAAAAAACTACTTTGATTGTGTTTCAGCTACTATTAATTGAAGTGGATTTCGGTTTTATTTGAGGGAATAGTCTAACATTAGGGAATTTTCTTGATGTTGTGAATTGATTTGAATAACACAGAATAAACACAAAAATGTTCCAATCTGAAAAAATGTGATTTAGCTTAGATGACAAAAGTTGCCTTTCCTTATGAAAATAAAATTGTCTTTGTTTTTATTACATTTTGGATGTACATTGGATGTTCTCTATTTAATAATTGTAAGGAATGCATTTTTGTTGACTTAGCTAATGAAATGAAAACTCTGTATATTGCAGGAAATAATATAACTTCACAGTCTGTCTTGTGCTAATATTAATTCCAGAACTTGTTACTTCAAAATTTTACAATGATTTGCTTAATCATCTAAGCACCGTCATCTTAAATCTATCAGTGTAATAAAAGCTGAACCTTAGTAACAAAAGTGTAGGTGATAGAGAGGGAATGTAGAATGTTTTGCACGATTTCCTGATCCTGCTGAGTATCTCCATGAGAGTATCACAGTGCTTCTCTGCCACAAAAATAACCTGTGTTCATTCATTTAAACTCTAAAAGTATCTCCTCTGAGTTAGAATATTTTGCAGCACACTGTTAATTTATTTTTTAAGGGTTTGTGTGTTTTTATGTACTCAAAACTGACAAATATGTTCTCATAAGTGTTTTTTAAAAGGGCAGGGGAGCTGAGGGAAACCGTAACTCACACTGGGAGCATGTCCATTGTGTAAGGTAAAGGAGGTAAACTGTTCACAGGTTAAAAGGTTACCTGTAGTCTCACCACAGTGTTGCAATGTACTTCTGTACAGGGTCAAAGGGAAAGTCAGAGGTGGGCAGACTACATTTCTAATGACAGTGCTGACCCTGACAAAAACCAGTTCCCAAAGTTCAGCAGAGTTCATTTTGCAGGTTTTTGTTAATAGCTTAGTCGTGCTTTTGAGTTTTCAATCTGTTTAAGAAATGTTTAACAAAGATTTCATTCACTACTTTTCATTGACAGACCATCTGCAATAGAAATCAGTCATCTGCAAAAAGGTAGATATTAATTACATTTAATGTAATGG
Organism: Pedionomus torquatus; assembly: GCA_013398155.1. Classification (NCBI taxonomy): domain Eukaryota; kingdom Metazoa; phylum Chordata; class Aves; order Charadriiformes; family Pedionomidae; genus Pedionomus; species Pedionomus torquatus. Next base: position 44,622 of record VZRU01003108.1, read on the forward strand.
GAAGAAAAAATTCAGAACTCCAAACATTCTGCCTTCTTTTTTCTTCCTTCAGTATTTTATTGCTGAGCATAACATCATATGGTATAGACTATCCCTCAGTCAATTTGGGTCAGCTGTCCCAGATGTGTCCTCTCCCAACTTCTTGTGTATCCCAGGCCTAGTCATTCACATCCCAATGTAAGAAATAGAAAAGGCCTTGACACTGTGCAAGCACTGCTCAGTAACAACAAAAATATCTCTGAATTATCAAAACTTTTTTTCACAAATCCAAGGAATATTAACTCCATTCCAGATTGAGATCTAAACAGCAATATCCTCTCATCCTTTATTCATTGTCACACATTCTGAAATGAAAGATAGAGCTCAGAATGATACACTGTTATTTAAAACAACTTGAAATAATATACAGTGGGAAAAGGAATAGAAGCACTGAAGGTCACCAAAGTCACACAGTCTTCTGCATGAAGCTGAGTCCTGCAAAAATTCCGAGACGGGGCTAAGGCAGAAAAGGTATTTCCAGGGATAACAGCAAGCAACTGAGTACTGCCATATCACACAGACAGACTAGTGAGTGTTTTGCATGTCTTCACCAAGGGTTAGAAAATCTCACCACCACTTACCTAACCTGAATTGCAATAGGATCTAGAGGTTGGAAGTCTGCCATGCACAAGATACCTTTCCTGCTTTAACAAATACAGCAGTGCAGTGAATTATTTCCCTCCATTCTAACTGAACAGAAGATAAATATAACTTTCCACAAGGGAAGAACTCAACACTCATCTGTTAGCTCAGGGACAGTTTCGCTCTTTCACAAACTTGATGATTAGTCCCATTTTGGCCTCTGTTTTTGGCAGATGCCAATCTACATTTGCTGCACCCAGGAAAAGCGGGAGAAAATGTACAGGGCACTAGAAAAGATGAAGCAAAATAAACATATAACCCTACAGAAATCAGCCATATTGTCTCATTTTCACATGCTCTTTTTGTAGAACTTTGTGCACAGCTGTTGTGTTCTAGGAAGACAGTGATAAGTTCAAGATTTCTCTCTCAGGAGTCACCATAGTGTCAATATCCAACACAAGAAGTTCAGTTGTTCTTTTTACAAGCAAAGCAGACTGGCTTCCCATCTGAACAGAAATATCCCAAAAGAAAGAGGACAGAAAACTTCAAGAATGTACATCTTCAGAGGATGAAAAAATAATACAGACCTGCAGGATAATTAGAGAAGCATTTCCCTGGCTGTATAATGAATAAGATTCCTGGGAACCCAGTCTGATTCGAGACAGCAAGTCACCAGAGAAAAATGACATGAACATGCTGTCTATATCTATGAACATTAACAGTTTGCCATCATTGTATAGCACTGCATCCTATCAAGAAATGATATTGCAAATAGGCTTGAGCCCTGGGAGTCAAAAACTGCTGTATTATATGGAAGCTGTACCACATTGTTTCCTTCAATTGCAGTAGGGCTGTCATGTTTGTATTTCTGACTTTCGGGCTGAAAGCATGATTAGAATTCTTCTTTGTCCACTTATTGCCTATATGAGCTGGGAAAAATAGGTAAGAAAAATTCTTGCCTTGCTCCATGTTTTTTCCTTAAAGCTATCCTGGCATTTTGGATTTCAGGAAGGGTTACTTTGATCAATCAAGGCAACTGATCACCTCTGCAGCTGTGCAAAAGCTATTAATTTATCAGAAAAATAAATAGTATAGAAGGCAAACATTTCAAGCCAATTATCAAATGATATGGCTTGGCAGATAATCTAGTCAATTTAATACCTTGCAGAGATTACACGCCATCTAGTCTCATTAGAAAACTAATTGCAAAGTCATGCTCTTCTCCCAGTGCCTACTCTGGCTCAAAAGTGCTTCAAAGCTGAAAAACATAGTATTAGTTTTATCTACTACTACTCTTCTTTATTTTTATTTCCGTTGATACTAATTTTTTAAAAATTTATTTTTTTTTAAATTTTGTCTGTGCCCTCGTGCACTTTAAGGCTTCTTTATGACCAGAAAGTATAAAGAATATTTATCCTCTTCTCTGTTTATCCATTATAACAGTTGCTGTTTCTAGCCCTACACTCCATCTATTTATCCATATTATTTTTCACTGCATTTTCCTGGAATAAGCATAAATTTTCATTCCTGTCTGCCCTGTGGTGTGTTACTTTAACTTCTATTACAAATATTTTATAAAAGAAACCACTGTGTGCTATGCATAATTACAAACTCTTGTTGAGCCTTTCTAGCAAGGAAGAGGTCAACAAAGAATAAAACACATGAGATCTTTTTATATTGTTTGAAATACATATCTACTACTTACTTTCCCCTCTTATTTAAGGAAGCAAGTAAAATTCTGTATCTTTATGTATCTAGTGTATTAAGCAGCCTTTGACTTTAATTTTACTTTTAGACAAGGAACACTCATACTTAATGCTTGAATCAAGATTCCATCTTCATAAATGATACCCTCCTGGTGCAATTTCTTCACCTCCATGGAAAACAGTTTGACGGACAACAAAAATTCTGAACTAGACCTCCTACAGTGATCAATGTAGAGTTTGCTCCTGTCAGAATGTCTCTAAGCTTAATACAAAACCCAAAAATTTGCAGGTGACCATTTATCGCACAGAAATTCACACAAATATCTTAGAGAGGCAGTTTAAAGCATTAATAACTCTAAATCATGTTCTAATACTTTCCTCTGAGACTATTATTTTTAATTGTGTTCTCTCTACATGCATGCAAGATCTGTTGTAAATTTTTGCTGGGCTTTAAGTGATGATGATTTGCCATTGAAGAACTTTAACTTAACTTTAACACAAAGAATTAAATGCTGTGGTTTTGCCATCTTTCATCTATAATCATCATCAATGAGCAGAATATAAATTAAAACATTCTTCATAAAGTTTTTCTTGTTGTCTGGAATTCTTTACTCCTCTAATATTCCAACAGCTAAAATGCATTTCTGACACTTGGAAGACTTATAAACATGTCCTATGAGGTCTGTTGCCCAGTGACTTCCAGTTTCTCACCAGAATCTCTTTGTCTGAATGGAGAAAAGGATGAGGGGGAGTAAGCTGCCTTCCCTGCATTAATCAGCCCGCATCTTCAAAACGAATCCTGTAACAATAGTCACTCATATGACTGGTGTTCTTCCATGTGATGAAAGGATTTAAAACTTAGTTCTTAGGATTAACATAGCTAGCAGTGCAGATTCCATGTTTGCATTTTGAGGGTGTAGCACTAGTTTGCTCAAACCATCTTTAATGAGGAGCTATACAAGCAGCATAAGCAGAGTGGTATTTATGTCCCTATTAGCAGTGAACATAACTGCTCATAGACAAAAGCTGGATTTTGGTGGTTGTTTTGTTGGGGTTTTTTTTGTTTTGTTTTGGGTTGGTTTTTTTTTGTTTTGTTTTGTTTTTAAATTGTCATATTATTTACAGGAGTTTTCAGAGTTCACGTTTCTACTTATCCAGAATTTTTGTTGTGCAAATATGCCTCTGTGTATGTCTGTGAGAATAAGCTATTATTGCTAGGCTTGCTGTGCAGTTCTTCCAAGAAAAGGGTAAGGACTGCATTATGTATGCATAATTCCAGAAACTCTGCAGATTTAGTCAGAGGTATAGTCAGGTATAGAGGAGCAAGTGTTTAGCTGCAGTTTTGTCAACAAAATAAATTACCCTCTAGTACTCCAGTGAAGATACATTGCAGAAGACTAGAGAATTCACTTAAAACTTCAGTTCTGGTCTTCTCTTTGTTTATAGATATGTTGTTCTTGTGTGTTTAGGCTGGCATTTGACTTAGTTTTCTCAGGAAAACCTTTTGATTTGCTTTTGGAGAAACTATCTGTTAAAAATGTGGCAGATTGTTCTCTGTGTCACTTAGCCCTGATACCTCCTGGCTTTTTTTCAGCTTTTCTGCTACAAATCAAAGAACTCCCCAGTACTTCCTCCAGTTCAGAGAAACCCTTTCATAGAACCATAGAATGGTTAGAGTTGGAAAGGACCTTGAAGATCATTGAGTTCCAACCCCCCTGCCATGGGCAGGGACACCTCCCACTAGACCAGGTTGCTCAAAGCCTTATCAAGCCTGGCCTTAAATATTTCCAGGGATGGGGCATCCACAACCTCCTGGGCAGCCTGTTCCAGTACCTCACCACCCTCACAGTAAAGAATTTTTTCCTAATATCCAATCTAAATCTCCCCTCTTCCAGTTTAAAACCATTACCCCTTGTCCTATCACTACGCTTCCTGACAAAGAGTCCCTCTCCTGCTCTCCTGTAGGCTCCCTTCAGAAACTGGAAGGCTGCTATAAGGTCTCCCCNCTCATGTTGAGTCTCTCATCCATGAGCACTCCCAAGTCCTTTTCCTTAGGGCTGCTCTCCAGCCACTCTCTGCCCAGCCTGTATTTGTACCTGGCACGTCCCAGGTGCAGGACCCTGCACTTGGCTTGGTTGAACTTCATGCCATTTGCACTTGCCCACCTCTCAAGCCTGTCCAGGTCCCTCTGGATGGCATCCCTTCTCTCCAGCGTGTCGACTGCGCCACCAAACTTGGTGTCATCAGCAAACTTGCTGAGGGTGCATTCAATCCCACTGTCCATGTCTCCGACAAAGATGTTAAATAGCACGGGTCCCAGTACTGACCCCTGTGGGACACCACTCGTCACTGCCCGCCACTTGGACCTTGAGCTGTTGACCACAACCCTTTGAGTGCGGCCATCCAGCCAGTTCCTTATCCACTTTGTACATTTATAATTCATTGCAGAGAACTCCTTTTAGGAATGCTGAATGTGTCCTTAAGTCTCTCACTAGCAACAACATCTTCACAAAGCACCAGAAATGCAGTGAGAGCAGAGATAAAAAATATACTCTGGTAGAATTTAATTGGCTTGCTGAATTCAAATTGGAGAGAAAGTTGGTCCATGCAAGACCGCTTGTCAAGGGTCACAGTACCACAGCCTCCATAATACTTAATGTAATAAATTGCTCTGAATATTCAGAAAGAGGAACTGTTGTGGAGGGTAGAGATGCACATTGTAACTGAAAAGTTCTGGGGACCCAACATGAAATCTCATATTTACTTGAACTGTGGTTTATATGGCCAACACAGAAACAGCTCTAGGCTCTGGCGTATTCAATCCAGCTATAGAAGATTTCCTTCTTGCTGTCCAGATTCTTTAGTCCAAAGTCAGTAAGGTCTGATGTCAAGGTTGGGCTGATCTTCAGATTTCTTTTGGCTATACTGCAAAAACAAATAAAACAGCCAGAATCAGACATGTAGGTTACCTCATTCCTTCTCTCACATTCTCATACTGAACACTGATATGATCTCCGCCCTGTCTATTGCTCCACATATGCCCATGGTCCAGCTCACTATAAAGAGCTGCTGTCCTGCCTAGTACCTACTTTCTGTTTCCAAGGGAATCATGCCAATTTTGTAATGGGGTGATTTGCTCCAAAGCATTGTTACTACTAAGCCAGACAGCTGTTTCATGGGATAAGTTATTTTCTGCAGGAATTTTAACAGATCCAACTGCAAACACAGCTAATTTAAAACCATGCTACTTGCCCTTTCTTTTACGTCTCTTGAATGGCATGTTGGGGGAGGCAGACCTTGAAGGAGACATTGTGAATGAATTTGATGTCTTTCCTGGCATGACAAAGGTGAAACACTAACCAAGTTCTCCTTAACTCTCCAACTCTCCCAGCCAAACATCAACACCTATTTGATTTCAACAAGGCTCTTTCATCTTTGTGAAAAAAATTATGTGCCCATTGCAGTGATTCTAGACTCTCTTTTGATACTTTACCACTGGAACAGGCAATCTGCCATCAGAGTCCCTGGAGATGTGCATTCTTATTAATCCTATTAATCTTATTAATCTCAGATGTCTGAAGTCAGGAGAGAGCCATCTCAGATGCTCAGTTCTTCTAGGCTTGTCTGAGAGCTCAGCCCTTGACACTCTGTGGCTGGAGACATGGGATCGTAGACTTAAGATTTGCTTGAGGCTGACTGTACATTCAGTGAAGGGGCAACACATGGTGGTACTTCAGAGCCTGAGCCTCCTGAGCCTGCAGTCAACAACATTGCAGTGGTCCTGAAGCTCCTTCACTGAGTACTTGTATTTTGAAAAAAAAAGCATAAGAGGAAGAAGAGCCCATTGGAAGAAATACACCATTTCTCCTGTTTCTATAGCACTGGGAAGTCCTACTATCCAGACTACAGTTCCATTTCTTGCTACCTGGAATGATTCTGCAAAACCATAAATTTCTGTGAAAAAGGAAGTTGACATATAATACTATAAAACTTTTAAAGCATGTTAAGACCAGTGCCAGCACAAGAGAGAAAAAGTGTTAGGATGGATGGAGTAAATTGTAGAAAAAAATAGAAAACTACAGATTAGGTAGTGGCTGTATCTGAATATATTTGATGCACATAAAACACACAATATAGCAATGTTCACAATAAAAAGTTCAATGATATTGGTTGATATTCTGTAGCAAACTTCAAGAATGACCCTGATATGCTTTTATTACATTTATTGAGATCTGTGGTTAGTACCAGCTTAGTCACTGTTTTCAGCAAATATCTTATTAATGCAGACCATGGTGTGCAGTCTCATCATTCATTCGTATGGCTCAAATTTACAAGGAAATATATTATGTAAAGTAAGCTTTACTTTACATGCTCATTAGGA
>VZRU01003109.1:419-26241 GCA_013398155.1 Pedionomus torquatus
TTTGTTCTTATTCACCTTTCTTAAGCGATTATTACTATAGCGTGCGGCAGCCCTCGGGTTGTGCCAAGACATCAACAGACTCCATAACCGCAGAGTTTTTAGCAACATTTGTATTGTAATATTATAATTCTGAGGTACTAAGGCAAAAGGATAGGAAGAGAAACCCACACGCTCGGTCCTGAGTGTTGATGTTGCTTTATCTTATTCATCTGTGCCTTTTTTACACCACTGAGCAGATTTGAGAGACCTTGCTGGTGTGAGCCGGGCTCCCAGGAGGGTTTCCTTGGTTGGACTGTTGCTTGCTTGAGTTTTCCCTGTCTTTCTTTCTGTTTTTTACTGTACATCTTGCCACCACGTTCTGGAGCGGGTTATACCAAGGAGGGGTTGGTTTTGGACAATGCAACCGCTCACAAATTATACAACCAGCTTTTGTTATTGCCACAAATCCATCTGCAGTTGGCAGAATTCTGTGAGCAGTTGTGTGCACACACTGTACAGCCAGCAGGGCACCTGCAGAAACCAAGCGCAGAATAAAGCTTTTACTGTGTAGAAGGATTGGACTTAAAAATATGTCACTTCCCTCACATGGTCCCTTGTTACCAGACAATTACCTCAGTAAAACTGGGTCAAGTCAAGAGTGAGGAGGAGAGAGGAAAAAATAAGCTGTGCTGCTTGTTTCTCTTTAGAGCATTATAGAGGATTTGCTTTATAGAGACTTAACAGAGATTTTTTTTTTCTTGCTTTGCCCTTATACTCGCTGCTGATGCTTGAGTATTTTTCTCTACTGTATGCTGGAATGTTCCAGCTGTCGTATTGCAATTGCAGCTCCCAGTCTTCAGAATTCTAGCCTCCGTTCTCACACACAAACTGCTGCTGTGCACGTTTCCCTCCTTACAACGTGAAGGATGCTACAAGCCTCTTTAATACAGGAAGGAATACAGGGTTTCTTGTTGTTGCTAGTATTTCCCTATTACTCACCACTTGCAACATCCCAGACTGTAATGGAGCGATCCAGCGATGCAGTGTAGAGGTACTTGTCATCTTTTGAGAAGCAAGCGCAGCAAATGCCCCTCAGGAGGGATGTGGGCTGAAAATGGTTAGGATTGGACTGTTATAGAATCATAGAATGGTTAGAGTTGGAAAGGACCTTGAAGATCATCGAGTTCCAACCCCCCTGCCCTGGGCAGGGACACCTCCCACTAGACCAGGTTGCTCCAAGCCCTTTCAAGCCTGGCCTTAAATACTTCCAGGGATGGGGCAGCCACAGCTTCTTTGGGCAACCTCTTCCAGTGCCTCACCACCCTCACAGGAAAGAATTTTTTCCTAATATGCAATCTAAATCTCCCCTCTTCCAGTTTAAAACCATTACCCCTTGTCCTATCACTACACTTCCTGACAAAGAGTCCCTCTCCTGCTATACAGGTGGAAGAGAAGATGCCTTAGAGTAGTCAGTGGTTATGCAGTGCTTAAGAGTAGAGGTAATAAATAAATATTTTTACAAGGGTGATCCTGGAAGGAAGGTATCACAGAATAAAGCCTCTGGCTTGTGAAGTACTCTGTAGCTGTGGGGGATAGAGAGGCCAATATGACTGTACAAAAGCCCATTATTCCACCTGTAAGTGGGAAGAGCTGGGAATCCTGTCAGTTGGATCCTCCCTGACGGCTCGGGGCAGTAATCGACTATTGACACCGTCTTACCGCTGTAGTACCTTATAATAGCACATCTCGTGTTCCTGCTGACAGAACTCCAAGTCCCAGAGACACTGCAGGGAATCTTCAGATCCACTGAGTGCCCGCTGCTCTCCGTGGCTGCTTTCCAAACAGGAGATCTGGCTGCTGTGACCTTCCAAAGGAAACGCTCTGGCCCGAGGGCAGTCGTAAAAGAATAAGTCCCCACTGGTCGTGCCATAGAGGACTCTGTAATCTCTGAGGATGATCGCTCTGGAAATCAGAGCACCAGGGATCTGCGTTTTAAAGGTGTAGGCAGGCCTGTTGATCACTGGGCATGGATCTGCAGGGATAATATCCAGCACAAGGACTAAATCATCATACGCTATGGCTATCTGCTTTTCCTGCTTGTCGATTGCTATGTCGTTGACTGGTTTCTGTGACTCTGGAGGTGGGATGCATGCTACGTCCTGCCTGGAGTTCAGAGGAAAGATAAGGACTGTTCCAGATATAAGCCCTGTGAAAAGGAGCTGGTTTTGCTCAGCTATTTCCAGGCATCTCACTCGGGCAGAGGTGTCCAGTGTGTCACACACGTCACCTGTAAAACAGAAGGAAGGAAATGAAGACTGTTGTTACTCTAACTGCATGTGAATGTCTTCCCTCAGGTGGGGCTTGTGATTGGCTTCTTTCTTTGTGAAATAATTTGCATATTAGTCATACTTCCAATTTTCTCATGTCATAATAATAAGCTGCTCTAGACACACCTTTGGAAAGAAGATTAAAAAGCTCTCCAAGCCTGAAACGAATTTTCCTAAATCTCATGCTTAGAAAAAGCCGAAAGGAGCGGCTGATGCTTGTCATATGCTCAAAAAGCTAACCCTTCCTTTGCTGCCTCCGTGAGCTGCTTTGTTTCTCTCCTACCCTATATGCAGGCTTAATTTAATACAATATTTCCGAGATGCAGTTCACCTTCTGTGGCATTCCAGATGATGACTTTGTGTGTGTCTTCAGGCTGGGTAAAATAGACGTAGTTCCCCCCATGGGACAGCGCAGCGCAGCCGGTATTTGGGGCAGGCGCCAGGGGTTTCTGCTGGCGGTCGTAAATGAGGTTCCAGACTCTTAGGTCTGGCGCGCTGTGGGAGGCAGACACCAAAGTGCAGTCATGCAGGGCTAAGAGCGTTACTGGTGCTCCTGTGCCATCCAGTATGTCAGTCAGTGAGCCCCGCTCTGCTAAACTCCACACCTGGGAAAAATTAAGCAGGGAGAAGTCATCAGTGCCTGAGCCACTTTTGCCTTAGTCCTATTAAGCAGTAAAACAATATACCTTAACAAACTTGTAACATAAGTGAAGAGTCAAAGCATGGCATCCTAATGTTAGAAGGCAAAACATTGAGTAACTGCTGGTACCAGCTGAACTCTAAAGCAAATGTTTGAAGCCCCTGGAGCCAACCCAGCCCGCTTGCTCCCTTTGCTCTGAAAGATGCTTAATTGGATCTTGCACATTTTGGACTGTGCTGGATGTTTACCTCTTTCTTTGGCAAGAGATGATGTGCCAGATGTTGTCCATCTGGCTCCTGCTCACAGATGGGTAACGAGGCAGTTTTTAGGAGTTCACATTTAAAACATCTCAGAAATTAAATTGTATTGCAGGCCTGGGGCATACGCTGGCTTGAGGCCAGCCCTCTGTGCTCTCCAGTCAGTGTCAAAAATAAAAGGAGAACAGGGGAGCTTGAAGCAATAAAGAGGAAGGTCAATGAACATCTTTTTACAAGCGAGCCAGTACTAGAAATGTCCTCAGAACTGCAAATCCAACCCCCAAACATGTTGCTGGGCATCAGAACAATCTCCTTATTGGCTTGGGGCCACATTCTCTAAGCTGGATTTGTAAGAGATGCTTCTGATTGGGAAGCTGCCTGGCTTTCCTTCCCACCTGGATAGATGCAGCCTGAGAAGCAATAACAACGGTGTTGTCACCGGCAGAGATCACAGCTGTTTGAACCGCTCCTTCGTGTTCCAAATCTGCCGTGAGGAACCTGTGGAATCCCTTTGCGTCTGCCCGGTACACTCGCACGTATTCCTCAAAGCCTAAACCAATAAAGTGTTAGTTACTGATTTACTGAGCAGAGGAAGTCTCTAATCCCCTTCAACACCACATTCTTAGGGTTTAATTCCTATATTTAAAGGCAAGCCCAAAAGGCAGCTTAGGAACTCTGAAAAATAATCGTGCTAACTTAAGTCCTTTTCACTACTTAACTTATTTACTTGAGAAAGAGCTCCTGGTACACAGACAATGTTCTGACTCTTCCTAAAATGAATTTCACTCAATCTTTGTTACCCTTTTAAGCACAATAGTTAAATAAGGCCGGGCTAATGGGAAATGCCACATACTGGCCCCTTGTAAAAGGACTCTTGGAGTGTGAGAGAGCTGCTGCTACCAATACTTTCTGAAGGAACAGGGCTATTGAACCTGCAGCAAGAGTGGACTCATCTTCTGATGCCACCACAAAGCAAACCCTTCCAGGAAGCTTCTCTAGCAGACTGTTCCCATCAGAAGAGATCTGCACAAAAATAAGGCAGGAGTAAGACGTGAAGCTGGGCTAGCCTCCTCTGTCTCCTCCTGAAGGACAGAGGAGAGATCAGCAGTGAAACTTCATTTGGCCACATGGTAATGGGCAGAGCTATAAGGTGCAGAAGGATAGAACGTGTTATGCTTGTGTGTTTGGGAACTAGAACATGGAAGTCTGAGAAGGATGCTCTATTCAGAATGCGAGAGGGCTCATTGATTACCAGATCTGTTGTCTGGCATCAGAATTATGAGAAAATACAAAGAATGTAAGAAAGTTGAACAGATAGATATGTACCATGCATAGAGATCCCCCACTGAATCCCACTATCATCTTCCCTTGCTTCTGGATCAGGGCGCTGGATGTTGGTGTTTCTTCCCATAGCCCTGGCAGCTGACGTTTGGATCTCGGCTCACCAGTGTTGCTGTTCCACAGACTCGGTGTTCCTCCTTCAGACACGGTCATAATCACCAGCCCTGGGCTGAAAACTGCGGAACACCTCCACGCATCTGACGGCTCTCCAGAAATCTGGAAGATGAGCTCTGCTGTCTTCAGGTGCCAAGCATTGATCTAGGGAAGAGGTGGCAAAAGAGATGGGAGTAGCAAGGACTGAGGTCGCTTTTCTGGCCTACAGCCTTTGTGACTGCAGCTGTAACTTCTAAAATGCTTGTTCTTTCAGCATTCTTTAAGTCAAAGACTGGCCATACCTTGGTATCTGAGGAAGAATATACAATCATGTTCTCCTCATCCACGTGGAGGTGGTGTGAGGGCTGTTCTTCAATATGTGTATCTTGGATAATAAATCTTGCTCTGCCAGAAATCAAATTCCAGACACGCAGACTGTGATCCATGGCAGCGGAAACAGCAGAGGTCCCTTTTCCAAACACTTTCACGCACCTCACCTCAGCTATAAAAGAAGAGGAGGATTTGCAAAATGAGGGATTCTGGGCGTGTTTAGCAATGGGAGGATGCTAGCAGCTACGAGGGGTGTGTGTGTCTGCAGTTCAAGAATCCCCAAGCTGTCAGGGCTCTTTTCAGATACGAAAAAAAGCTTTCCGGTGATAAAACACGGAGAGAGGGCTCACCGGTGTGCCCAGGAAGGGCGTGCAGCATCTCAAAAACTTCCATATTCCAGACAAGCATCGAGCCATCCTGGGAACCTGCCACCAGCAGCCGGTGATCAGAGCTAAGTGCCATCGCTGTGACACCTGCCATGAGAGACAAAGAGGAGAGGCTGTTCTTGATACCGCAGACAGAAAACAGACATTCTGAGATTGTTAATATGCGGTGTTTCCCCCACTGGAACCACCCCCCCCCTTGTACTGTCTGAACCGTATAGTCTGTGCCAAGAGCAAGATTAGGTTCCCTCAGACATATCTAGGTCAGTGTGTGCTTTTGTTGTCCTGGCGACAAAATGACCCACTTTATCCTCATTTGTTGAAGCCGTTGCGAATGGGACTGGTGCATGACTGAGCACAAAGGCAAACGGACCTTGATCCTGCCTTTGTGTAAGCTCAAGGGCTAAACCATCTTTCTACGGAAGCAGATGTTCTCTCCTTCTTGTTCCGTTTGTTTATTATGTTTCTTGGATCTTGTTCAGAAAAGATGAATGATTTGATATATTCTTGGGCTGTGTCTGACCCCAGGATGGATCCTACCTTTGAGGAATCCGGTGAGCGTGGTACGGAGGGGCCCACCAGGTGGATGGAGAAATCCGCAGCGTGGAATGAGAACAGGGTAGGGACAGGTGTTGCACCAGCTTAGGCACTGCTGGCACAGCTCCCCAATTACCTCTGGGTAAGATGGCACCAAAAAAAGCAGCCTGGCCAACATTTCTGTGTATATTATGCTCATTCCTAGGAGGGCAAAGACAAAAAAGCATTTTAGAACGTGATTGTGGTGAGCCTGTGAGAGCTGCCACAGTTGTATTTCATGTGATGTACATTATATAAAATAATCTGGCCGTATCCAGCTAGGAATTTGGATAATATAGGGAAGGATATGGGTAAAACGGGGGAGAATGTAATGGTGTGGCAGGATTTTCCCCTGAGGGAGGAGGGGGTGTTCTGAGAAGTCAGAGGAGCAGCACTGTGTGCTCTCCCATCTAGTAGCTTTAAAGTTGCAGGGGGATCCAGGTCGCTGGCGCTGCTGAGCGTGGGGCAACGGGCGCTTTGGCCGTGGGGAACTGCTCCAGTCAAACAGACAACATGTCTGTTGGCAAAGAAGAAATCGCAGCTTCCCCCACCAGTGAGACATCGATGAGTCCTTTGATGGATCCCAGAACAGAGAATTTTGTCACTGGTTGCAATTCTTCAGAATAATGCTTTTACTGGGATGAATCGGAATTTTCTTTTCCCCCTGGTGGGCGTTTGTGTCCCGCTCTGTCGCTCTGACTCGGCTGGTACCTTCAGGGCTGCCCACGCCACTGGCCGTGGGCTTCAAAAGGAGAAGCGTCTCCTGCACAAGGCGTAGTTCTGGACAACGGACGCGTTCGGTGCACATGGCGAAGTCATCAACCACGCTCTCTATTCCAGAGGCAATTATTTTACAGCTGATCCAGTTCATATTCCCTGCAGAAAGAAATACTATTAGAGCAAATACCGTCAGCCCTGAGAAAGCACAGCGGGCCCAAAAAGACTGACATCAAAAATGCTTTTTGTGGGGGCGGAAGGGGATAGAAAGATTAACGGCTGCTGGCAGTGGAACTAGGACTCATTTGCTGAAGTGGAGGGCTCCCACTGTCACAGTTCCTTCTTTAGCCTCTTAAATGATTATTTTTTTTTCTAATTTACTAGTTTTTTTAATATGTTTTCTTTTCAGTGTTCGCAGGATCTAGCTAATTTCTTTCAACTGCTAAAGGAGTGTGGTGATAAACCCAGGGTATCAGTTTTTAAAACTTAGCTTATTTCTAAGGGGGGTTGGAACTCGATGATCTTTGAGGTCCCTTTCACCTCTAAACATTCTACGATTCTATGATTCTCTTTTTCAAGCTTCTTCCTCACAGCGGTTGTTGATGGTGTGCAGAAAGGTTGTGATTCTCCCCTGTGGCTGTAGGCACAAAGCGTACCTCTACAAGGCATCACTACCCCTTCCTTACCCAGCACATCCCGTTTTAGCTCCTCAATTCGTCCGGCCTTAAGTAAATGAAATGGCAATTCACTCAACTTCCTCAGGTTTGCAACGGTATCAGAGAACCAGAGGGGCTGAGGGGCCACCTAGGAGTAACCAGAGCAGTGGGTTTGAGAAACGGGTGGTGCATCTGCTTTCACAGCCTCGGTGCTAGATTCTATCCCATGGTGTGCCGGACAGCACTTCCAGGACTTTCATTGTTTTCCTGTCTGTAGGAAATGTTCTTTATGGGTCTAAATTCCGCTTGGTACAACCTAAGGCAGGCTGCCTTTTTGCAGGTGGGAATAATAAATTACTTCCTTTTTGCAGTAGCCTTTTACAAATGAAGGCTATGACGAAGTTTGTAAATGCCTGTAGATCTCCTTGGTTGGAGATACCGGTTTAAAATATATATCTTTGTCATTGTTGAAAGCACTGAATAGCATCGATTCCTATTATTTCCATTGTATTCTGATTTCAGAGCCTGTGCAGCCACCTGGAGATACAGAGCCCTGATCCAGACCTTACAGGTATGGAAATGCCTGTTGATTTTTATCACCTTCCTGTCGGCGTTCAGAGTCCTGCTGATGTGTGGCAATCTAAGAGGTTTCTTCATCCCCCAGCTCCAAGTCCCCTTGAAGAAATCTGCCAGGAGAAAATGCCTCTTGATTTGGTCTTGTTTTGATAGATAACGATTCTGTACCGTTTCAATGAATTGCCTGGGAAGGGAAAAATTAATAGATGTACTGGAACAGGGAGGTGGAGCTGGGTGTTCCTGAGAGTCTCAGCAAAGAGTTTAAGAATGGAGAGGAGTCGAAAGCCCTGGGTGGGAATGTCCCACACTCAGAGATTTGGCTTCTCATTCTCTGCCCTCCAAAGAATACCTGTGAGCAAAGCAGAGAAGGGTGAAGCCATCTGCCCTCCGTTCTGCCAGGCACTCGCCCATCTCACTGCGTAGCCGTGCCCAGTGGAGAGGAGGAAGGCGCAGGATAGTTTTACTTGAAGGAAGGTGGCAGTGGTGAATCTCTGAGAGCACTTCATCGTCAAGGGATAAAATGTCCTTCAGCTCCGTGTCTGACAGCCCATTTCTGCAAGGGAAGTGTGACAGACAAAAGGAAATTATTTATCCTCCTCCTTACTGTTTACCCTAATGTGTGTAGTGGGAGTGTGTGTGGTTTCTCTGGCAGTTCAAAAAGTGCTAGTCACCAAAAATCACAAGCTCACAAGCACATGTGGCAGTCTCAGCTGAGAGCTCAGACATTGGATAAGCCACCGAGATTGATTTCTTTTTCCAAGTAATCCCAGAACATCTCCCTTCAAGACAATATTTTAAGTAGGCTGCCAGGTATGAGAGAAATGCTGTGCTTGCTAAATACACGTATGAGCACATTCGCAGGCTCAAAGGACTGAGAGCTTTGACTGGTTTTGGCTGTGTTAAAACAGACATTCCCTATGAAGAGCAGGAATTGTGGGCTGTTCCATTAGAGACCTAGCAGTACTCACCGTGAGGAAGCAATATAGCCGAGCACATGAGCCACAAGGACTGTGCCGTGGGACTTTTCCAGTCTCTGGCAGAGACGGTGCGTGGCATCCTGGGCTGTGCTGGCAATCACTAGCTCTGAAGGTGAAGTGTAAGATGCCCATTTTCTGGCCTCGTGGAAGGCCAACTGGAAGAGCAGAGCTTGCCCACCACTAGGGAAGCTCTGATGGAAATAAGCCCATTGAGCTGGGCTTAGCCGTCGTCTGTCTGATGCTAAGAGCATCTCTAGCATCTCCTCACCTTCCTCACTGGATAAGGGCCCTACTTCAAAGTACGCTTCAGCCTCAGGCACAGCATGCTGGAGAGCTTTGAGAGTGTCAGGCTCTGCTGTGGAGATGGAAATCACTATGTGGACCCTTGGAGGGCAATCTGGAGGGAGCCAGTGGAATCGGTGAGCACCGTCACCAGGAAGCAACCTCTCCACAGAGTCCAGGAACACCACCAGGGTCTGTGTGCCACGACTAGAGACCGTGAGGAGGAGTTTATTGAGGAACAAGATCAAATCACTGCAAGCTTGTTTGGTTTGGGTTGGAGGCGGTGGCAAATCAAATGCTAAACACACTTGGAGGCAGGTGTCTCTCAGCAGGCTGTGGATGGTAGAACTGAGCTGGGATGTCCCTAGCAAACGAATCACAACCACACTGTCTTCCCCTAGAACAGCTTGTACCCGCTCGGATAGTTTGCACATCACAGCTGTTTTTCCGCAGCCTGGTGGCCCGTAAAGGATGAGGCTTGTGTGGGTTCTATCATTGTTCTGCTTAATGCAGTGAAAAATGTTTTCCAATAAATTCTGTCTCCCACAGAAAAACCTGCAGTTCTTCAGGCACAGAGCTGCGTGGTGGCCCAGCTCCTGCAGCAGTCGCCCTGACTCCTCATTGATGTGTCCCCGGTATCGAAGATTCTCTAAAACCTGGTGATTAGTGACAGCAACGAACTGCTCACAAAGTTGTTTCAGGTATTTGTTATTCTCCTTGCGCTGAGGGTTCCTGGAGCCTGTACTGCATGGCAGTGTGTGTACTTTGAGGTGTTCGGGATAACGGCTTGCAATTTTTGCTTTAAGATTGTTGAGCAGCTGTTTTGCTTCACTGTCCAGATTGTCCTCTTTCTCTAATGGCTCACTGATTGTCCCTTGCCCGGTTTGTCTGTTGGAATCCTTAACCTCTCTGAGGAATATGAAAGCCCCCGGGTTGCTCTGCTGGGTGTTGAGGAGACCCTGTTCAATCTCCCATTCAATCGCTGCAAAAAACAAAAAGCAAAACAAACAAACAAAAAAAAAGATGTGAGCATTCAGTTTCAGAACAGGGGAAAATCCATCCCTCAACATTAATGTGACATCCCTTGGTCCTTCTGTCCTTCACATGATGCTGGCAGGTCAGCATCCCCCCTGTCCTCTGAGCTGGGCACGCTCCTGGATGCGGTCAGGGAGATTGGAGGGAAAAGGAACAACATTTCTCCCTGGTGTGTCACCGTTTGCAAGTCAGCACCACCCTCCCTCCTCAGCATTCAGGATATGGCAGGCAGTTACTTTCCTTCCCTGCATCTTTCCTGTTGTCAGCCCTGGTTAGGAGGTTACAGCCCTGCCAGAACACACCTGGTTTGTGATACTGGTGCCTCTGCTCTGAGCCCAGCAGCCCACACCTCTCTGCCTCCAGGGCGGCCACACGCAGCGCTGAGCCCAGGCGTCCCTCCAGGTGACACCAGTCCTGCCCGTCAGCCAGCTGCAGCACGTAGCACGTGGGCAACGCGTTCTCATCCCGCCGGTACCACCGTGCCAGGAGCTGGGCAGAGTCCCCAGACAGCTGCAGAGTTAGGGCCTCAAATTCCTTCTGCTCAATGAGCTGAGGCACAGGCTGGTGGCCGCACTGGTCCCCCAGGAGTCCCTGAAACAGGCCAAAAAAAAAGGTCTGGTGTTCAGGCAGTGCTGCTGTGGTGACAGCTGGGACATGGACTGGCTGCCTGCCTTGGGATTGCCAGGGAGGGCTGCTCCAAAATCCTGCTGGTAGCCATGGCACCCTGGTGGCTTCCATGTCGGATGGGGACAGCCGGGCAGAGTCCCGGCCTGCCCCATGGCTGAGGAGAAGCGGCTTTACAGCAGCTGCTCCTCAGGGGTGAGGAGGGTGATGGGGGGGAAGCAGAGGAAGCACGGAGCAGAATTGGCTTGGGGACTTTGACCAGTGGTGCTGTAGGATTAGCTTCGGGGTGAAAAGGGGGCAGGACTGAGCCTGGGGACTTGTTAATAGCACTGAAGTCTGCGCCGGGGAAGAGAAGGATCCTGAAAGGGGTCAGCATCCAGTATCCAGTCTGGAAACGGCCAGAATGAGCTCCCAGCACAAACCCACAGTGTGATCCTTGAGCGGGGCCCTTCTGGGGTGCATAAAGCAAAGAGGGAGTTGTCAAACCTTCGTGTCTGGCTTTGCTGAGATTCCTAGGTACACGCTGAGAGCGTCTGGGGAAGACTCTGCCCGGGTACCTCCTGGTGCCATCTGCATATGCAAATGGTGCTGATAATAGAGGTGTGAGCTATGGGTTGCTCCTGGGAGCAGGAACTCTGTGATGAGGCTCTCATGGTCTCTGCTTCTCTGTTGCTGCCTCTGGGGAAAGTGTCTCGGGGGAAATCAGGCACAACTTACACAAATACTTAATTACTTATTTATTTACTTGTGGCTTCAAATGTGCCCTTTGGGACTGTATATTTGTTCTCTTTGTTCAGCCAAACTTTCTCCCTTCCTAAAACCAAAACAGCCCGAGGAAGACACCTGGCACTTCTGCAGGTGTCTCAGCCTCCTCTTCCCCTTCTTAAAGTTCTGGGCGTGGGGTTCTGTTCAGGGCTGTCACCAGAGCCCTCCAAGGAAGAAGCTGAGATGGGCTGCTGTCGAGGGGAGCTTTCAGGGGTTAGAAGGAGCGATGGAAAGGTTTGAGCAGGGTGGAGCATGGAACAGGTATCACTTTGCAGCATGGCACCCTGGCACAGGGACTGAGTACGCACCACGACGCTGGCACTTACGATGAAGGTGGGACCAGCTGACAGTTTCTGACAGGCTTTGATTTCCTCCAGAGAGAGTTGTGTGTTTCTGGGATCAGAGTCTACAAACTCCGAAATACCCCATCTCAAGTCAATTACCTGCACGGAAATATATTTTTTTAATATTCTTAGACTAGTCAATACTATCATTGAAACAGTGACATGGGAAAATTAAGTCATTCTATGGCATACAATTTTAAATCAGTCTGAACGCTGGTGGTATGCGGCTTTAATTACTGGAACTCTGCAGGGGACACTGAGATATCCCACATCTCTTGCTAGAGATTCCTCCTGTGAAAGACTTGGGGAATTGGCCCGTGGATGACCAAGTAGACAACTGACTTGGTCCAGTCTTTCAGGTCAAGGAACCTCAGGACTGCAGGTTATTTGCTGCAACATTTCAAGCCTGTCATTGATCATAGAAGATAAAGATCCCCTGCATTTCCATAGCCCCTTCTAGGCTAGAAGTTCTGTGCTAATTAGTATAATTAGGACAAGTTCAACTACCCCTGTAGCATATACCCAGTGGAATTTATAGATGGAACTTTTATTCCAGTTGAATATAGAAATACAGGGATGATGTAAACCCTTGTGTCCAGGTGCTTGAAGATGGTCGGCCACCAAACTCCTCATGGAAGTCTGTGCAATCAAGCGCAGAACTAAACTTAATACGTAAGTTCTAGGAAAATTGATAGAGCAGTATTAGACTCCAGGAGGCTTCTAAGGAGGTGAAAAGCATATGAGTATTTTGGGGTTTTTCCTCTATCACACATATTTTGGTGGAGACCAGGACAGGATAGAGAGAAGTGATTTACCTCGAGCATGAGGCCATGCTTCTGGCAGAAGGCCTGCGCCTCTGGGTACGCTCTCTCCAGGAGGGTCTCTCTCTCCATAGTCGTGTCTGCGTGGAAGGAATTGTGCAGCAGAGCAGGAATTAGGAATTTGGAGCCGGCTTGTCTCCTTGTCAGTGCAGACCTTGCACTGCAGATGCAGTGGGTGTTGCTATCGTCTAATCTCTGCTGAGTTTCACATAGATGGCGTTGTGGTTAAGTCTTGTAAAACCGTGGTTTCCAGATGCCTGCGGGGCTTGTGCCCGTTACCAGCGTGAGTGCAGGTTACGTACTGGCTTCTCACACTCTGGTTTTATTTGTTGATATGGAAACTGGCTCTGGACGTTTTTGGGTTGCATAGTTACAGGATAGAATGCAGCAGCATTGATCCAGAAAAATGTATTATTTCTTACATCTTGCTGCAGCAAATCCTCTGTCCTATTTTAAGGCCGCTCAGCCACGCTGTTGGCCATCTCAGTGGTGATAAATAGCTCCGGTAAAAGGCAATTCTACCCCCAGGGAATCTTTTCATACAGAGTCGAGTCTGTGAAATTTTTATGGCTGCTTCCCCTGCTGTGCTTTTTACAAGAGAAGATTACCGCTTGCTAGAACAATCTTTGTGACACCTGGGAAGTGACATAGTCACTGAATGAAATCAAACAACAAACCAGGTAAATTTAAGATAAATTAGAAAGACAAACCGAGCAGGAGAAGAGGGAAGACGGACATGCACACGAACAGAAGCACGAGTGCTGGCTCCCCGGCGCCCACACACACGCGCCCTCTCCCGCTCACTGCTCTTATATTCGTGGATACTTTTCACAGCTGCAAAATTAAAAGACGCGGAGGATATAGAGGACGTTTGTCTCCTTACATCTGTTCTATCAGAAGAGATTGTAATTTCTTCAGAACTGGAATATTCTCATCCCAAAACGATGCAACCATTCACGGCACGTAAGCATGTGATAAAGTAATACAAGAGGGAACGCTAAAATTAGGCCGGGGAATGGCTGTATCTGCAGCTTTCCTTGGGACTGTTCTAAGTGAAAAGTGATCACTAATGAAGTCTGGGCCAGGGTCAGATGAGGAGAAGGCTCCCTTGGGTCAGGAATTATCATGTCTGCACTGCTGTCCAAGAGGGAGCAAGCCTTCCCAGTGTGATACCCCTGGAATGATTCATTAGCCTCTCACCAAGGCTGCAGGAGTTACGGGAGAGCCTTGGGTCGCTTTACTCTCCGACCCACGAGAATTCCAGCCCTTACAGGGAGAGAGCGGGTTTGACTTAGAACCCCATCCCTTGATGAAAACCCAATCACACGGCACATCCTTCAGCCCCAAACTGTTCCTGAAAAGACAGGAGGAGGTCTACCACCACTCGGACAGGTGGCGTGGGTGAAATCTCAACCCTTGAAATCTTAAATCTTGCCCTTCTACACCTGCTAATTTCAGATTCCCCGCTGTTCTCACATGTTCCTTTCAGAAACCACAAGGGTAACTGTTTCTGTAAACGCTGACCCATCTGCTCAGGCTGGAGACACCTCGCTGTCCTAACAGCGTATCCTCACTGGACCTCCCACCGCAGGAGATGCTGTAGTGTTGCCTTTCTTTGAAAGGCATTTTTCGAGGCATTGAGAGCCTGTCTAAGCCTACAGGTTTGGGGTTTTTTTTTATTAAAAAACGGAGACAGAGTGAATGATTTTCAGAAGGAGGGGAAACTGCGTTTTGTAATTCCTGAAAATCTGAGTCACTGCCGCCCACTGCCAGTTGCCTCTGCAGGAGCTGTCTGGCAACCATGTCCCGGTAGGCAGAGGAAGTGGGAAATATTTGGGTATTGTCCAAGAAGAGAAGTTCTGCAGAAATATTTCTCGCTGTTACCGTGGCGGATGGGAATCGAACGCGCGTTGCCAGGGGTTTCGAGAGAACCCGCAGACTTTGCTGCCCTGCGTGCGGCCGGGCGTTGCGCCGCACGGAGCCCGGGGTGAATTTGGCTTCGCTGCGAACGCCGTTAGTTCCTGAACTAATGCAGGATTCTGCCATCTCTGTCCCGTTCTAAGTGCAAACTGGGTGTGACAGAATAAAGCCTTACATAAAAGGCAGCAGGTTACAGGCACCTTCGCTTTCAAACGAAGCTGCCAGCTCATGGCTTCGCTGGTGAGCTCAGTAGTCTCATAGAATCATAGAATGGTCAGAGTTGGAAAGGACCTTGAAAATCATCGTGTTCCAACCCCCCTGCCATGGGCAGGGACACCTCCCACTAGACCAGGTTGCTCAAAGCCCTATCAAGCCTGGCCTTAAATAAACCTCACCGCTTTGCAGGCTCTAGCAGCGAGAGTGCCTGGTGCCTTCAGCAGCTTCAGGACTTTTCAGCTTATTTACCTGCAAAAACTGAGCTGATGAAGATTCGGACCAGGCTGGAGGGCTGGAAAGGGAGAGGAACCATCTTCCCACAGAGAAGATCCCGGCGTGTGCCTGGATTGAAGCTCATGCTGTTTTCTGGGCTCCCCTCCGCAGAGACTGCTAGTTAGAGAGGGGGTGACTAATGGCAGTGGCACCGGTCAGCGGTGCCTCTCTCCGGAAAGCTGCCTTGCTCCTTCTTTTAAGGGAAACCTGGGAAGATTTCAGCCACTTTGAGAGGGGAGATGGTTGCCTGTCTGCGCTGAGATGCAGTGAAACTTCAGCACATCGTCTGTATTTGAAGAGAATGGGTGTCTCTATAGCAACCGGTGTTTGTCACTTGGGCGGGATCCCCAGGGTCTTTTTCTAAGCCCTGGATGTGCTCCCTCTCAGGTGCTGTACACCTGAGGTGGCTTTGTTCACTGCCCTCCACCGTTTTCAAGATAATTGTCTCAGTATTTTAGCGTCACATAAGCTTGCCAGTACGAGTATCCTTAATGATTCAGACTCTCAGCCATTTAAAGGAGGTTTCTTAACACCTGGGGAGGATGCCTGGGCTCTGGCACTATTTGCCTTCTGTCAAGCTGCGCGAGAGTGAATTTACTAAAAGGTGTTTAAACCACGCACGATAAGTATTTATTTCTTTAGGGCTGTGGCTGGATTGGGGTAGCAACCCCCAAAGAGCAGCACATGGGAAAGGGTGGAAAGAAAAAGAGAGGAAACTGCTGGATGGACAGAGAACAAGTGGAAAAATAACATCTTTGCCCAAATGCCCTCGGAACGCACGGGGAGAGGAGGCGACTGGTGCAACCATCTGGGCAGAGGCCCTAAAAGAATCAGTGTCTCTACCTCACAGTCACAAAACGTGCTTCCCAGTGCCTTTCTTCCGCGCTGGTCTCCTTTCCAGCGTTCCCAGCTCGTTGCTCTTTCAGTTTGTTTCAATACCTGTGTCTGTATTTGCTCGGTTTGGCTTTTTCCGTAAGAAATGCTGCTTTCTCCACGTCCTGTTGAACCCGAGCTGGTGCTGTACCAGCCAAACAGATTCACTCGCTCAGAACCACTCTCTGCTTCCCTATTTTCTCACAGGAGACCAGGATCTATGATTTCTCTGGGCTTTTTGCCTTTTTCAGGAAACCGAACTGAGCATGTCAGAGAAAACCAGTATCAGCCAGAGCAGCTGCTGCGGTTTTTCTGTTTCTCTTGTGAAAGGAGATTTAAGAGGCTGGTGTCTGTCCTTGTCTGTGCTCCTTCTGAATCCCTCCGGCACAGAGGAATAATTAAAGAAAAATTAGTAATCTGTATTTATGGATTCCTTTTGCAGACGATACTTGATTCATCTCCGCAGTCCTGTAGCCGTGTAAGAAGAGATTAACCGACATCCTAATCTGTCATAAATCAAACAGGCAGGGGGATGGAGCGTCTTACTTAAGAGACAACCATGACAGAGAGCCTGCGTTAGGGTTTAACCTATATTAGGCTAAATCTAACTGAAGCCAACTTCAGGAGTCTGAGGTCACGGATATTTAGCCTGTTCTTCAAGGCACGGCGGTCTGTGATGTGCTAGAAACATCTCACGCTGCATATACCTGTTATTAGTGATGACACAGATTCATGGCGCTGACAAATCAAAGAAAATCAGCTCATGCACTGGTTGGTTGCAGCGGGACCAAAAGTCCCCAAACGAGCAGATCTTTTTTTTTTTTTTTTGGGAAGTCAAAATCTACCGGGTCGATGGAGCAGCAGCAGGGGCTGGGGTAATTGGGGAAGCAGGACTTGCTTTCGGCAGGAACGCGGCGCATGTGTTACCGTTTCTGGGGAGCTTTCTCTAATTTGCAGATCAAAACCAAACAAAATCAACCCACCGAATCTTCTCCAGTGAGATTCTGGATTTCCTCAGGCTATTAAAATGTTCAAGCCTCTAAACATCTCAGACCTGTTTTCCTGCATTCCACGGCTGTAGCCTACCTGTGCCCTAAAGCTAAGAGAAAATCACTGTCTGATTCTTCCTAAAAAGTTATATTTGCAAGATGTCTAAAAAATTCCCTCCCCTAATTCTCTTGTGGGACATAAAGGAGACAGAAGAGTCATGACAGAAAATATTATAAATGGTTCTTTTCCAAAGGCGAATGGGTGAAAGGTGCGAATGCAGGCGGGAAAGAGAGCCCAGACTCAAAGACGGGCCTGATTGTTGATCCAAGCACCGTCGACTTCTCCTTTTTGTCAGAAAAGTCACTGCAGAGCTGAAGTGAGTAGCAGCTGTGAGCCAGCTCACTCTGGCGTGACAGGGAACTTGTTTTCTCACTGTCTGTCTCTCCCCTGAGCCATCGCCTCCCCCCAGCTTGCTCCCAGGCTGCTGCCTCTACAGCCCACGTGGGAGCAGGATTAAATTCTTCGCTGGGAGGTAATTTTGGGGGTGTTTACCAAGTAAAGAGACACAGTCAGGAAATCCAAAGCCCTTGAATTGGCCTTTCCTCGCAGTGGATGGGCACAAAGGACAAACTGGATCTCCTCAGGGCCAACAGAGCATCCAAATATCCAAATTTATCCAAATACCAGCCCTCTGTGCTCAGTGGGTGTCTCAGCTTTGTCTCAGAGCAGATTTTCCCCATGGCTCAGTAGTGTCCTGTCATCTTACAAGAGGCAGAAGCAGCTCATGCTAAATCCAAACTCTCTTTGTGACCTTTCTAGAAAATCTTTTACAGGTGTATATCCTGATTTCTTATTATTTTGACAAAGAGCTGAAATACCTCGTGAGAGAAATCACCGCTGCAGCAAAAAGCTGGGTACCTGCGGTGCGGGGAACGCGGTGCCGTACCAGCCTTACCGCCCTGCGATCCTCTGGCTCCTCTTACAGCGGCCAGTCGCGTCCTTTAAAGAAGAACACAAGAACTGGAAAGCCGAGAATTCGAGCTGAGGGTCCCCACAAAGCACCGGTCTGGTGCTTTACACCGTTAAAGCACCGCAGGGCCAGGGAGGAAGCGGGGAGGGAGGGGGGTTTGGCAGCTGATCACCTGGCAGGCGCTGAAAGGAACAACTTTTCCCTTGCTCGGGAGATGCCAAGGTAACGCCCGTCTTTATCCTCTGGGTCTTTCCGCTTCGTTGGACTGTATCATTTGGACAAATGTGGAAGAACACCCGGGCTGTCAATAACAACAAATAAGAGGAAAACAGGAGCAGTGGCTGCTCTGCCTTGGCGCTCTGGTGGGTCCATTGGCTTTGCTCTGTCTCACGTAAGCTCTTCTCTATACGAAATTTTCCCTTTGACCTCCTGTTTTGTGGGGTTTTTTTAACTTCATCTACCGTGAAGAATTATTAATGCTTTATGTAAAATTATCCGATGGTTTTGGTTTTTTATTTTTTCTCTACAAGCACAGTAAGGGCTGGAGAGCTTTCCCTGTCTGTGAAGCTGATCCTTGACGATGAAAGGGCTGTAGAGGTTGGGTTTGGCTCGCTCTGGGGAAAAGAGAAACCTGTCATTCAACCAGAAATGCTGAGAGCAGCAACTGAAACACTTCGCTTTTTCCATCAGGCAACCGGGGCCTCTTTGAGGATTAAACCTAGTGCTAAATTTAGCCCCATCTCACTGGAGTAAGTATCAGGAGTTATCAGATCAGGACATCTTTGGAGGGAATGACGTCTGTCCCAGGGAAGTCTAAGCCCTGACCTGCTCCTCTCCCACCTCCTGCCGCAGCCACATTTGGAGCCGGGACGTTCCGTGGGGCCGGCACAGCCCGGGCCCGGGACACGTGGCAGGGGATTTTCTAAGCGCTTGTAATACGGGCTCTCATCGGCCTCCTCTCGTTTATCGTTCCGTCCAGATCCTGAGCAAAATTTATGGATGAAAGGGATGTCACAAAGGTCTGCACTGAGCCTTTTGCCACCGGTTGGGTCATACGGGGACTGTAAATCCCACACTCCAGTGCAACTTACACTCTCAACTGCTCTGATACATCCAGAAGTGTTAAAAGAGTTAGATCTGGGGGTGGGGGACAAGTGAAACCCTTCAAAAAATAAACAGCCCTTCACAGGTCCTCATTTAGCGAGCCAGTTGTAAATAGAAATACTGAAACTCCATAGAAATAAGCTGGAATTGTGTGTGGGGGGTGGTAATGTGCATGTGTATCTACCTGGCCCAGGTGAATATCTTCTTAAGACTGACAGAAGGAAAAACAGAATCAACTGGTATAAACAGCAAAGGAAGATATTAGGAAGAACTTCTTTGGTGTGAGGATGGTGAGGCACTGGAAGAGGTTGCCCCAAGAAGCTGTGGCTGCCCCATCCCTGGAGGGGTTCAAGGCCAGGCTGGATGGGGCTTGGAGCAACCTGGTGTGGTGGGAGGTGTCCCTGCCCAGGGGGGTTGGAACTGGATGATCTTTGAGGTCCCTTTCAACTCTAACCATTCTCTGATTCTATGATAATTAACCTTTATTTTCCTCCCTGAAATCTCAGAAAGTCCGCTTGGACACCACCAACGGACCTTTTACCACATTATTTTCATTTATAAGAGGCTCAGGCAGACTTCTAGGACGTATCAAAGTCTGAGCTCTCTTTGGGTCAAATCATTTTGTCATCGGGTCAAGGAGACTTTTAAGTAGATCAAGGAGCTTGTGGCTTCCGAAACTGGCGAGAGTAAAAGCAACACAGAGATTTCCTGGTGTGCCAGGGGGCAAGCGGAGTCACTTCACAAGTTTTTATTTGTTGACAGCTTTTATAAAACAAAATTCCCCTCGAATCAGACATCTCATAAAACATTTATAGTCTCGTGCATGCTTGTGATACATCAGGTTTCAGTAGACCAGGATCTGCAAAACCAGCCCGTCGAGCTGTCGGGCAGAATTCCTGTTTTCTACTGAAGGGAAGGGAAACTCACAAAATTAAGGCACTATCAAAACCCAAGCCCACAAATCATTCGACTGTTTGTACTGGCTTTCATCCTGTTGTATACAAGAATAGGGTTGGGGTTTTTGATTTTTAATTTAATTAACCGTCAATTTCAGTTTTGAACCAGGACACGCACACACACAAAAAAAGATGCTTTTCTTAAATCCGCCTGTTTTGCTGCTGGGGATGGCAACGCGCTGCTGGACAGAGTGCCCAACACGCACCCCTTCCACCGCAGCAATCCCAGCCCTTGGTGGTTAAAGAAACCCCCTCAGAACAAGTTCTGGTGCTGAAGCTGACACTCTTCAAGAACAAAATCAGTTCTTAGAGCAGCTTAAAACTAGTCTAAAAGCCTGTATTCACTAAGCAGAACGTAAATGAACTGACAGACTCCCCTCTGAGCCAGGCAAAGTGTTTCGTTACCCATCACTCGCTGGGCACAAGCTGCTTTCACAGAGTAGTTTGGCCAAAAGGGACCTACGAAGGATCACCGGTGTCTTCAGCTGGTGTGTGTCCATCAGTCCTTTCAAGCAGTTGGAATCAGCTGGTGTGAAATCTGCTTCAGCCTTCCTGTCTGAATTAGGGAAGCGCAGAAATGTCCCTTCCTGCATCCAGCGGGCGCTGGGGCTGTCTTTCAGCACGTGGAAATTTCACTGCTCTGAGCACAAACCAGCACGGAGCTGGGGGCTTAGGACCATACTGGGAAGGATCCCATTCTCCAGAGAAAGATGCAACAATTTTAAAAAGCCAGTTTCAGGCCCATTCGTTAAGTGCCCTGGCAGTTATAAATAAATAGTAATAAATACTTATTTACACTCACACCCCCTTCCTGTATCCCACAGGATCACAAAGCAGAACTGTGCTTCTTCCCTGGTTAAATATGACGGGGTTTGAGGTGGGACGCACTCCTGTTAACAACGTGCAGCGAGAAGTTTAGAAGAACAGAACCAGCACTGGGAGCGTTTCACAGCTTCAGAGCTCTTGCAAACACAGATGTCGTTAAGAAAGCAGCAATGTTCTGTCCATTAAGAATCAGAGGGAATTTAAGCGAGAGAAACAAGAGTTTGGCCAGGACACCAGTCGATGTCCTTATTGCATATATAAAATTGTCACATTAATTGGAGATAGGGCAGATGTGGGAGCTAGGAAAAATTAGATCAGCCTCATATGAGACCATTTAATTTCCTCGAGTATAAAATCCAGTTTCCACATCGCCCGTGTCTAACCAGTCTGTTGTTTTGGTAGCCAGCAAAAAGGTCAGTGCAAACTCAAAGGAACTTAGGGAGTTGCAGGAGCACAAACCATCGCCTCCGTTCATAATTAAGCACAGTGAAAGGTTACACATCAATTCAAAACGCCACGTGGTAATTGCTGACAGCTTGGGAACTGGCACCCGCTCGTCATCCTGGCACAAATCTGCAACCCCCTGAAAATATGATCAGAACAAAGAGACAGAGACCAAGCAGGCAGCAGCAGCACAGAGAGCACAAATGAAATTCAGGGACCTGCCGGGCAGCGTCCTGGCTTCCACCTCTCCTCTGAGTCTGAGAAAAGGACTGGAGGATAAAGGAGGTCACAGGTGGCTTTGAGACTCGGCTCTGGAGGAATTTTCTTGGCCTATTTCCCGTGTGGTTGCTTTTTTATTCAGCTTTTTTCGCTTTCCGTTTCCTTGTGCCTTCATTTAGCTCCTCTTTTGACTTCGCAAGAGGAGGAGGAGGAGGAGGATGGGAAACCTCGTGGGAGCCCCCGTGCTGATCGTGCTGATGACTACTGTGTCCACTGGAAACCGAGCCGAAGAAAACTGGGCAGATGCAGTTTTCCACCGGCGCAAAAGGTGAGGCGTGAGAGTGAGTTGCCGTCATGAAGACCTGCCGTGCAAGAGACCACATACACCAGCTATGAGATACTAACTAGCAAGGAGCGTCCCGCTTGCCCCAGATAAAAAGTCCCTGTTGGTACAGGATTCAAGGCCGTATCACAAGGGTCTCGTCCCGTAGTGCTCAGGTGATGGAGAATTTAGCCTGGAATTTCCTGAGCAGATCTTCCCAGTCCCCCGAATAGTGGCTCAGGAAGGTGAACCCCCTCCCCGGTTTAAGTCCATAATCTTTTTCTGCTTCTGTAGATTTAGTAACAGCAAACCTGCTGCAAACTTACCTTGCAAACTATCATGAACATGGTGAAAAAGAAGATGAGGTTGGCTTCAGAGACAGGGAGCCAGTGAGTTTGTTGCAGAGTGAAGAGGACTGTGCCGTACAGACTCGCCTTTGTAGGGCTGGAAGAGAAATAAAGAAGCGTTCCTGAAGGTTTGCAGGGTTTGCATCCAGTCCTGAACGGTTCTTTAAATTCTGGTTTGGGTCTGACAGAGAATTTACAGGCTACCTACTTACAAGGACATACGAAGAACTTCGTTTGTTTCTGGCTTCCAGACCCCCCGCAGCAGTTGCTCAAAGTTGGACAGCAAGGCGACACCAGAACCTGTGAAACAGCACAAGTGAAGAGCCGGAACTGCCACCCCAGAGGACAGCTCTGCTGCCTTTTTACATCCCTGAGGGATAAGGATAACCTGAGGAGACCAAAAGTTTCATGACATTCTTTTCCCAAATTAAAAAGAAGTTAGTCTGAAACAACAGAACAGGGCAAGCGCTTTCTAGACTCTCTAGAAAGTGTTTCCTGAGGAAGGGAAAGGGCAATTGCCTCCGCTCCATTTACTGATGCTCAAATGCTTGCTCCAAACAAATGCTAAAGGAGAGCTGACCGGGTGTTTCAACACCGATAGAAATCCCCTGAAAAAGATAGAGACCAGAGGCAATGGAACACGGGAGAAAGAATAAAGAATTCCTGAATTCTACCTCTGTATTTGATAGTGACTCCAGTTGACGCCTCCGTTCAAGTCAGATGGTGCCTCAACCGACAACCATTCTGCGAGCAGGAATAATACCCTTGTTCTAGGGACCTGGGCCACATCCTCCCCCCAGCCTGCTCAGCACCGAGCCACCTGGTCACCTTAAACCTCCCTCACGGATTCTCCCGTCCCTCCCCAGGGACTGGGCGCCTCCCGGCTGCGTTGAGAGCGTCTCGTGTCTCACCCTTGACCCATCCGGTAGCCATCATGATGAACCACCCGTGGTGGTAGCGGTGATGAGCGTGGTGTACCCCAGCTGCAATTTTGCGAACTCTGACCACTTCCTTCATTGCCACAAAGATGAGCTTCATGGGCAGAAAGCTAACGCACTTGTAGAAGATGTTCATGGGACAGAAGAATATCAAATACCTGCAACAAAACCACAAAGAGTTTAAGGACCTGTTTTGTTTGTCTTGATCTGGGACGAACAGGGAGGATTAAGAGTGTTGTGGTGTCACCCCCAAGGAAATGCTGGTTCTGTCGTGCCAAAGCACATTCAATCCAGATGCACCGGGGGAAATTACACTTGGAGCAACCGTGGTTAACTGGGGCACGGTTTACTAACGCGGTGAAGAAAGTGCCCCTAAGCGTGCCTCCCCGCTGCTCTCTGCGGTATCAGTCGGTGCAGGCTGCTCCTGCGGTCTGGCCGCAGTTCAGCCGCGGTGCCTGTGAATAGAAGTGCCCTGCGACGCGACTGGCCCCAGCCCGTGCAAGCAAAGCACTGGACAACCAGTCCCAGAAACTGCACCCTAGATTTGGGAATACAAAAGGCTCGGAGACTACCTCCCCCCACCTCTTCTTTCCCCAGTTAATCCAAGAAGGACGATACCCGTGTGTCACGCAAAGGGAACACCGCCCTGCGCAGCCACCGGCGCCTCCTGCTTAGTCCACGAGGTGAAAAAGACTCACCAGACTGCGGTGGCCAGGATGACGCTGGAGTTGTTGCTGAAGTAATCAATGGGTGATTCTCCGAGTAAGAGATCAGCGAGTATGTAACTCCCGAAGCAGTGGAGCATGGCACAAAGCCAGGAGGCAAAAGGGCTCTTGCGAGACAGCTCCACGGCTCCTGCGAAGCAAAGTCTACGTGAGAAGGCGGAATCGGCAAATAAGCTGAAACGTCAAGACCCTCTAAGAAAGAGGCTTGTGGCGCGTGTGCTCCATCAAAAGAAGTCAAAGAAAAGTGC
Source organism: Pedionomus torquatus (assembly GCA_013398155.1). Classification (NCBI taxonomy): domain Eukaryota; kingdom Metazoa; phylum Chordata; class Aves; order Charadriiformes; family Pedionomidae; genus Pedionomus; species Pedionomus torquatus. Next base: position 24,513 of record VZRU01003109.1, read on the forward strand.
TTGTAAAACAAAATTTTAAAATGCATATTCTGGGGAGCCTGAACAAGTACCAGATGCTGTCAAGAAACGCTACGTGTTGTCAGAGCTTGCGGGGCCCCCGTAAGGTTTCAGCTGAACTGAGTCGTTACAAGTTTATGAATTGGCTGATAAGAGTTTCTCTCCTGGATTTGCTGCTACTGCAATCAAAAAGAACAATTTCTCCCTTGAAATCAATGTCTTTTTACAGTCTAAAAATAAAACGCGCACTAGTACCATTCTCTCCGTTGCTTCAACCCAGGTGCCCTCTACAATTCATGAACAATCTGTTCAGCTCTTTCGTTCATTCATAAGATAACCTGTAAAAATAGAATAGTAATTCTTAAATCTTTATTTGAGGATTCTTCCCTGCTCCTATACTAGTTTGGAAGTGCCCTTTGAAAATATAACTTGATATTAAAGCGAGGTTACTATTTGGTAATACGTTATGGTCTCCCCCCACAATCTTTTAATGCCTTTTTTTTTTATTCCTCTAGCCATTTTCATCCATCTCCGTACGTCAAGGAAGTGTCTCAAGAACATTGATTCTGGAAGATTGTTTCATTGCTTTAAACTGAGTCCTTTGTGCAACATCTCAGACGCCAAACTCCGCTGGGTAAGCCAGTAACCAGGGAGTCAGAAGAGAGAATGCTAAACCCTTACGTCACCGGTGCTAACAGCGGCCCAACCTTAACCAGCAGTAAGGGAATCAGCACACGCTGGAACTCCGACCGCTCGGCCTCTTCCAGCCTCAAAGGCATCTGAACCAGCTGAAAACCCGGTGGAAGCGAGACAGCTGCGGCAGCCGTGATATGTAGCTGGTTCTATACCAACCTGGAGTTCAGCTCGAAGCTTAAATTTAGTAACGCTTGTTTTTCTTTGGCTCCACGAAGCCATGCCGTCTCCGAGGAGGAAACGGGACCTTACTGGCCTGGCACTGCTCTTCAGGAGCTGCGGGACGAAGCAGTGTAGGAATCTAGTGAAAAGTACACCCCGGCCTTACCCAGTCCAAGTGGATTACTGGGCCTACGTATTTTTAAAAGCTATTTTTCCTAAGGGTTGCCTGTTCACTGTTCCGTTCGGGACTTAATGCTGGAAGACAGCTGTAAGGGGTCGGGCCTCGAAAACCCAGCACTCCTGTTTCCACGGAGTTTAAACAGACCAGCACAGCACGGAGGCCGGACAACTGCAGCGTTCCAAAATCACACCAAAGGGGATTTTTTTTTGGTTGTTTTCCCCTCAGTTACCAGGCAGCTACGCTGAAACTGTTGATAACGGAGCGTGAAGAGCGGACAGGCTACCAAAACTCATAGAGGAGATGGCATTTGGAAAAGGCACAGACTGCAAGAGGGCAGAAAGTGAAAGGTAAGATGCAGATCTACAGATCTTTACCGGATAAACCCTGGAGGAGAACAAACAAAGCAAGGTCAGTTGAGGTGCCTGAGGACAGATTATGGCCTGGCCTAGAAGGTGGGGAAACAAACAGGTTTTACTTACAGCCTTTTTGTATATAAATAGGAGAAGAGCCTTGCCACAAAAATAGAAAAGCCAAGCAGCTGGAGGGAAACATAACGCTGGGACAGCGACTGAAAAATACTTCAACGTGGTTGGAATCCAATCTTAAATAAAGTGCGAGATTATTTTTCAAAATCAGAGTGGCTAGGTTTGGGTTGGTTTTTTTTTTTGGGGGGGGGGATGTTTCTGCTTTATATTT
>VZRU01003116.1:0-12248 GCA_013398155.1 Pedionomus torquatus
AGAGTAAAGTGGCAGAATCACCTCTCTGGACTTTACAAATAAATTCATCTTGCCTTTAGACTGACAACGCTATGTCTAAGGGACGTTGTTTTTACAAGTGTTAAGGTTTGCCACGTTCGTGTTTGAGAAAGGACAACTGCTTTAGGGAAAAACAAACAGCACTAAAATATACAGCACGCTGTTGACACAGAAACATATTGTAAATGTGGTAGGAGGAAGTTTTATCTGGTGGGAACATTTTGGTTCGTACACCCACAAACCTCAAAGCCTGAGGAAGGTACTGGAACTCAACTAGTCGTCAACGAGCAATTTCATTGCTGGAAAGGATGGAAAACTGAACTGGTACCACTCCGTGTTGCTGTTCTACAAATATAACCCTGTTCTTTGCACTATGCAAATAATGACAAGTATTCAAAACAGAGGGTGAGTGATCACAGGATGCTGTGAGGTTGGAAGGGGCCTCTGGAGATCGTCCAGTCCAACCCCCTGCCAGAGCAGGTCCACCCAGAGCAGGTCCCACAGGAACGTGTCCAGGCGGGTTCGGAATGTCTCCAGAGATGAAGACTCCGCCTCTCTGGGCAGCCTCTGCCAGGGCTCTGTCACCCTCACAGGAAAGAAGTTCCTCCTCATGTTTAGATGGAACTTCCCATATTCAAAGTTTGTGTCTGTCACCTCCTGTCCTGTCAAGACAGTCCTGTAATACATCATCCTACTTTCCTGCAGCTGGATCATCTCATGAACTCAAAACCCCAGCAATCCAAACCCCAAAATTATCTGTGTCAACGCTGCTAATATTATGAGATAATCAACTAGTTTTCATAAGAAAAATGTAGCCTTAATTTGGAAGGCCATGGCAGGGCAAAACCTGGAATGCTGAAATCATTCCGGTACCATCTGGTACTGGCCCAGACTACAACAAACTGGATGTTAATCCTGATGTGTGCAGTTCTAATTGGTTTGAATTAGAAAATACTCTACAGGGAGCCTTCAAGTCCCTTTTGTGAGCGACAAAAAAAAATGTTTCTTTTTAAAATTGAGATTTTAAAAACATATACAAAAACTGGTTTTTCTCAAGAAACAGTTCTGTGAGCCATTTAGGTAGGAAGTCTCTGGATCTCCACGCTCAAAATATTGCTTCTCCAAAGAAGCTGCAGCTGTTTGTTCTGTGAGAACATTCCCTCAAGCCCCAGCTGAGGCCGAAAACTCTTCGGAGAAAACTTACCGTAAGACCTTAAATCAACACGAGGGCGCTCGTTTCCACGTGCTGCTGTTTAGGGGAAACTTGAGGACTGACATGATTAAATCGGTGAATGGAAGTCAGATTTTAAAAAAAGGAATACACAAATGTTTGTACTGGAAAAAGCTGAAGTGATTCTAATTTTGGCCCCTTGCATTTTTTCAGCCTTGCAGGAAGCAATTGTACAGAACCATGGAGTTACTGACTGATACCCAGTCTGTGGTGCAGAGGACTTTAAAAGGCTAAGAATGTAATACCAACGCTTGCAAAATGCTTGGATTTTTTTTCCCCAAAAGGAGTCATCTTAAGTGAAGCCACAAGAAAGTTTTAAACAATGTTCATGGGCAAATTACCAAAATCAAAGCCAGAGAAAACATACCACGTTAAATCCTTCTGATTTTCTTCCGTGCCCTGAGTAGGAGCCATTGTACAGCACGTCCCAAACAGTGCATCCCTTCCAAACAGTAATGGATTTTGATACCTGGTGATTTAAAACATCTGCTCTGACTCTTGGCTGGAACAGAACCTGCAAAGCGTGAGCGTGGCTTGGGCCAGGGCTTGTTGGAGCAGTGAGGCAAATGCGTTCCTTTCTCATAGAAGGTGACATTGCCCCGTGTTATTACATGGAAAGAGCCACCATTCATGAAGCGTTTCTACATGTTTCATCTGGATTTATTGCATTCAAAGAAGTTCAAAGGACAGAAATGAGACATTGCATCTGACGAGACGTCTTGTACACTGAATTAGAACAACTGGGTGATTAGAAGTGAGATGCTGGCTCTTACAAGATCTCCCAGGTCATTAAGCTTCTCTGCTGGCAAAGCACCTGTAGGAAGGGGGAGAGGAATTCCACAGCGCAGAGGGGTTCAGAGCAGGCGGGCTGTTAGCCCATACGAGAGTAGGCAACACATTCCTTTGAGGGGTTGTTCTTGTCCACCACGTCGTAGTTACAGCTTTCCTTGTTGAAAACGATTTTACAGTTCTCTTTGTCGTAACCGGTAGGGGTGTGAAAACTGTTGTTGGCAAAAAGAAAGCAGATGTTAGATTGAGAGCAATAAAAAGAAATAAGGAAGGCTACGAGGAAGGGAGGATGTTGGAGAGAGATACTTCAGAGCAGAGTATTGTCACTCCAGGATCAGTGTATTCACTGGAGAAAAGCATCTCCAATGATTCAGATAAGTGCTTTAGAGGAGCTTTGCTTCTGTCCCTTGTGGAATGAATTCCCTCCCACCCTGACTTTCCCTTCTATGGAAAGAGTGAACTGCAGTGTAAGAGGGGTTCACAAGTTCATCAAAATTAAAGGCAAGCACCAGCTGGATGACTCTGGCAGGGCCCGTGTCAGCAGAAAGTGAGCAGAAAGTAAACACAGCCAAGGATCCAAATGATGCTTTGCTGATCTCCATCCACGATCCAGGCTGTATGTGGCCTAATTTAGCTCTGTGACATGGGTGAGGACAGGCTCTTTTGTGTCCCTAGAAACTCATTTATCCCCAACAGACAGGAAGCGGTGGGTTTTCTACAAGCAGCGATGCCAGCAAGAAGTTCAGCCTTACAGGGAGCAGCAACGCATTGCACGTGGGCTGCAGCTGCATTGGAAGCAATCTTCTGTCCTGGCAATCTCGCCGAAGGGGTACAGTTTTCCATCGATGACACAGCCTGCGTAAGACAGCAGCAAAACAAAACATGATCTTTAAGCTTCCACGTAAAGGCTGAAAAGTTTAAAAATTATGTCAAGTTTTCTGAAAATGTTTTTCTTGACAACAGCAAAGTAGATGTTATTTTATTCTCCAGGTCATTACCCAGATTACTTTCAGAGCTTGATGTCTTTCTGGTATCTCCTCCCTCCCTTGAATTTTGAGCCCTTCCTGGCAGCTCCATGCAGACATGAGTGGCCGCAGAACAACCAAGTGAGAAGACTTTCCCTGTGCTTACCTTTGTTGGCCTCCCCTGGCTTGAAAAGTTTAGCGAAGCAGTATGCATCACCCACGGTCACTATGATGCTCATTGCAACAAGGAAAGCCAGGAAGCTCTTCTGTAAAAAAGACAGAGAGCCCATGCAGTGAGTATATTCCAATTTGATTATCTTTTTTTTTTCCAAAGTGTAGTCATTGAACCTGAAGCCAAAGCTAGAAATAACCTTATGTATATACGAAAATGTTGGAAAAAGGTTCTGATGACTTTTTCCTTTAGGGTGGAAAGAGATAAAACGATGACATAAATGTGTCAGCAGCATCACTCCCTGCCACAGCCCAATCTCTAGAAATCACAGAAAGCTTCAATATTATCATAAACTTGAAAGCCCTGTCAGACACTTACTAGTGCTTTATTTACTGCCTTTGATTCATATTTAGCTCTTTCTCCAGCAAATCACTGTCTGAATAGCCTGCCATTGCTTCACTTTTGGGTACAGCAGCTTCTCCAGATTTGGTGGCGAAGCGGAGTCCTCGAACCTGATTATATTCCAGTAAGCATTCTGAAATGCGTGGCTGGGGTGGTTTAGCCCCAGCCAGCAACTAAATACCATAGAGTGGCTCGCTCAGTCATTCCCACTGGTGGGATAAGGAGAGAACTGGAAGAGTAAAAGGGGGGAAAACTTGTGAAAACTAAGATTAAAGGCAGTTTAATCGGTAAAACAAAACTGGGAATTCGTGAGAGAAGTTAAGAAGAAAGACTGAAACTCCTAAACTCTGTTATTTCACGGTGCCTGGTTGTCCTGGTTTCAGCTGGGATAGAGTTAATTATCTTTCTAGTAGCTGCTGTGGTTTGGATTTAATATGAGAATAATGCTGATAACGCATATTGTTTTGGTTGTTACTAAGTGATGTTTATATTAGTCAAGGACTTTTTCAGCTTCCCATAGAAGCTGGGAGGGAGCACAGACAGAAAAGCTGGCCAACGGAATATTCCATACCATAGAGGTCATGCTCAGTATAGAAACAGGGGTTGACTGGGGGGCCCGAGTTTATAAATGGGGGTTGCCAAGCCCACTCGGGACAGGCTGGGCAACCTATCATTGAGTGGTGGGAGCAACTTGTTGTATCACTTAATTTTGTATATCCTTTTACCACTATTATTATTTTTATCATTATCATCTAACATTACTGTTCGATTAAACTATCTTTATCTCAGCCCACAAGGTTTTGGTTGTTTGGGTTTTTTCCCCCTCTCCTTTTCACCCTCTTCTCCCTACCTTCCTGGAGGAAGGAGGGAAAGGGGGAGTGAGTGAGCAGCTGGGTGGTCCTAGCTGCTGGCTGGGGTTAAACCATGACACTGGCCAAAGGAAAATTGCCCAACCAACTCCTCTTCCATAAAGTTGTAGGATATAACATCGCAACTGGTCTCTGCTGCAGCACAGGCCAGTTCTACCAGAAGGTCTTACTGCTGTCACTCCTGTCTTTATAGAAAAGTGTAAAATCCCTCTTTTGCTGTGCTGGGCTGTCTTCTGTAAATGTTTTATACTTTGTTTGCTCCAATATTTGTCCTTATCTGGCTATTCCTAGAAATGCTGGTCAGATGAAAGAGAACCATACCCAAGTTCTATAGATCAAAGTTCTGGACCTGCCACTGAACCTGAGGAAAAATAGAAGGGGAAGCCCGTGGTGTCTGATCGCTGTCCGAACTGGCTTTATGCTGGATCAACCAAAGGAGATGTCAGAGATGTCAGATTATTACTATTATACTGACGCCAAGGGCTCTTATTTAAACATGAGAGTTGTGCTGCTCTGGGTGGTCTGCGAGCAAGGCATTGCAAGGAATTATCTTTTTTTTTCCTTGTTTGCTTGCTTCAAAAGGAGATGCCATCAACCACCTTGCAGAATAGAGCCTTCCAAACTGGATTTAATCATCTTTGAAAGTGGGTGAATTCAGGTGGAATGAGATAGCAGACCTTTTTATTCAACTAAGTCATGTCTGAACGTAGACAAGCCCTCAGGAAAGCTTAGGCACAGAAAGAAAATTGTAATTTCTCCCTTTATTTATGAACCTATTCAGAAACTACTGCCTCTTTTGTAAAACTTCTACCATTCTGGAGATTCTCATCAAGGGTAGTAATTGATGTCTGTACCTTTGGGGATTACATGAACATAAATTAGAGGAAAACTGGGCCATAGGGCTTTGTCTATCTATTTAGTATTACATCACTGTTGATTCAGAATCTGCAAACATGTTGGGAGGCTGGAAGAGCTGAAATAGGGCACAACTTGATAGATCAAAAGAGAAATGCAGAAAAAAACCCCACTGTTTTCAGTGTAAAGGGACTATATTTTAAACTGTATTTCCCATCTAGAGGCTTTTAAAGCGTGCTCCTTCGTATTTACCAAACTCTGAATATTATCACAAACTTTTCTGAGAAAGGGATAGCAGCAAATGAAAGGCCAAGAGACACACATGTACAGTTTCTTGCAAAGAATTACAAAACAACGAACTAAATTCACAGCAATCCTTACTTTTCTCTGCACCTTGCAGTTTTAAACAGAGTAGATTTACATTTAAAAAATGTGTAAATATGCCATTCTCTTAAATACCTTTCTTCTGCAGTTTTAAAGCAAAAATAGCTATCTGTAGTCTCAGTAAAAAAACATCTAGACCTTTGACTTACCATTGTGGAATGTTTGGCTGCCGCAGAGCTCCAAGCCTCCAGAAGACGTTCTGGAAGACTCCGCTTTATGCGGAATCCGAGAGGAAATAAAAAGCTTGCTCAACTCAAATGCAGCTATGTTGAAATACTTCTGAAGAAATCCCTGAAATTTTGCCAGGTGGCAACGGGACAACGTTTGATTCTGCACAGCGCTGACCCGAGTAAGAAGTTGAACCTGGAACTTTTGTATTCCTTGGAAGCAGGATGATTAGAAGAAACGCCTTTCTGATGAGATGCAAGTATTGACAGCTAAGCCGTAGGCGGGTATTGTACGCTTGGGTGATTTTTAGGCAGGAGTTTCTGCCATCAGTGGGCTGGAATATGCTTCCAGTAGGAAACTGGGTATTAAGAGCTTTGGGAGCTTTTGCCAGATCTTTGCATACTCCTGTTTAATGCCACGGTGTGTGCTGTAAAACACCTGAAGGTATTTGCCCATGACGAGTATTAAAACCTCTTAACGTTTAGATTTTAGTCAAAGCAACCTTTCTCTTTCTCCTCAACCAAAATAAGGTTTTCCTCCAAAAAAATCCAAACCCTGCCATTGCTCCTGTGGGACTCTTCAGGCTCTGACCCACATAACTATGACAGCATATGATCACTTTTATATACTTTCTCAAGCAGTGATAAATTTCAGAGTGCTAATCAAATACTCTGCTTTCTTTTGCTCCTGCAACCTCTTTTCAGAACAAAATAACAGACTGTTTATTCTACCTGTATTTCCAAAAGAAGTATTTTGTTACAGACTATGGCAAGTAACGTGAAACTCATTCCTGTGGGAGATCTACCACCAGCTACAGGAAATGTGGCATATGATTTTAAGATTACATTTAGTAACTTTGGATAAATAAGTCCAATAAAATTTGGCTGTACTAGGAGCTAAATATTTTTTGGTTGGTTTTGGTTTTGGGTTTGTTTTTTTCTTTAGTAAATTAAACACAGAGTTGTAAATACTTTGGAATGGAAAACATAAAATCCTCCTATGTGCTATGTGTTTCTGAGCACCGATTATAATTAATTCAGGGTTTGGATGTATTCAATCCAAAGTACCTGGCAGGAGCAAAAAAAAAAACATTAGAAAAATAAGTACATGACATGACCTAATTCCATGACCTTCTTGGAGGAAATGCTGGAGTTGAAGTCTGAGCAGGTTTGATATTCCTTCAGTAAGAAATACATAACTTGTGGGAAATTACTAAGCATTCAGTTTTACAGACTATACACCTGACTTTTTTTTTTATTATTCTTATATAATCAGTATGTCCTAAAACACCTGGTGAAAATCATGTTTATGTCACTGAGACTATTTGATAAGTTTCCTTTCTCATTCTTCGCTTCCAGATATATGAGATAATAGTACTTTCTCATCCAAACCTTCACCTTGTCTGTCCTTCCGCAGTGTCAAGTCAGCTCCTGACTTCTCTCACGTGAGTAGAGTGGTTTCGGTCTTCAGTTGCGTAGCACAGAATTCCTTTCATTCTTGTAACCCATTTCTGAGCAGTCTGCAGTCTCAAACAGTATCTCGTTTCAAATCTGAGCATCGAACAAAAGCTTGTCAGTGCTGTGGAAATGACCCCAGATATGATGAAGGACATAATGCTTCTGTGATAATGCCTTTCCTGTATATACATCCAGGGCTCACATCTGCTGTCTTAAATACCATATTGTTCTAGATGCAAAATATTTGCTTTCCATTTCTAACCTCCTACCGGGGCGCTGTTGTTAATATAGATTTTACGTTTTATAGCATTTTAAAAACATCCCCATTCCTACAAAATTATTAAAAATCTCCACAGCGCAGGTTAAGGAAGCACAATTTATTGCACTATCAAGACGACCAGACGTGGTCATCATATGTCCCATTGAGCATGATTTACAACTCTATCAGCAACGATTTTTGTATTTTCTCCCAGATCACTTGACACAAGGGTTTCATACAAGCGTAGAGAAACTCTAGAGGACGAGCACCTACGGGCTGGCACCAAGTTTTACAGCATACCCTTCCCTTCGCCTGCCACATCCAGGCTTTGCTATTCCGTGGGTCACCCTGGGCTTGACAGGAAATTTTATGCCAATCCTTCTGTGTTTTTCCATAGAGAGCTCAAGGCAAGACTGGTTTTGCTTTCAAAGCACTTGTTCAGATTAGATCTTAGGGCTGGAATCAAGCAAAACACTTAAAGCCATCCTAAGCTTTAGCTATGTGGATAGTTCCATTGTTTCCAGTGGAGCCACTCCTTGTTCTCAAGCACACGCTTGGTGAAAGGCTTTGCTGGATCTAACCTGGAACATAAGCTCACGGCCATCCTGGCTCTGTGTTGCTTTATCAACAATGATCTATTGATTGATGTAAGAACTTTACTTTCTTGAGCTGTTTCCAAAAGTGGGAGTGTAGCACGATTTCACTAGTCCTGTGAGTTTCGTATTTTAAAGTTTTGCTGAAGACTGAAGTAGAAAATCATGCGACCGTTATCCAGGAGGTTTTTTAATATTTCTTTTTTTTTTTCATTCTGATACTGACTGGGTGCATGGCTTTGGGTGGTTCCCTTAAGTGTGCCAGGGATTTCGATTTCAGACCTTATTACCTGACTGTAGAGGACCATAGAACCCAGAGATGGAACCCCAAAGTCATCTTCTCTCATTCCTCACACACTTGGCACTCCAAGATCATCCAGTCCAACCATCAACCTAACTCTGATAAAAAAGCATCACTAAACCACATCACTGAGCACTGTCAACCCATCTTTTAAACACCTCCAGGGTTGGTGCCTCAAACACTGCCCTGGGCAGCCCATTCCAAGGCGTAATAACCCTTTCCATGTAAAAAATTTTCCTGATATCCAGTGTGAACCTCCCCTGGTGCAACTTGAGGTCATTTCCTCTTGTCCCGTCACCTGTGACTTGGGAGAAGAGACCGACCACCCCTGGCTGCCCTCTCCTTTCAGGCAGTTGTAGAGAGTGAGAAGGTGTCCCCTCAGTCTCCTCCAGGCTGAACATCCACAGCTCCCTCAGCCGCTCCTCACAAGACTCATTCTTCAGACCTCTCACCAGCTCTGTTACCCTTCTCTGGACCTGCTCGTAGTCTGCTTATTTCTCACACACAGGTTATAATTAATTATTTTGAAGGAAAGCTGATTTTGAATTCACTTAAATAAACACACTGGTAGGCAAGTGGTGTGTTCTGTCATTACATTAACCAGCAATGAAGCCCAAGCAGGAGGGGAAGTAATTCTGGGGTCTCTGAGCTCCTGTGCTGGCTGAGTTACAGCACGTTACTTTTTTTTCAATTTCTTATTCCTATTTCTTATTCCTTTCTACACTGGGCACCGGAGAGTTGAGGCATCTCTGAGCCCTGACTTCACTCATCACCCCCAAGTCCTTCTGCAGCCTGCAGATAACGCAGGTGCCGGGACTATCTCTCAGACACTGGGGAGCTCTGGCAGTCGCAGGGCTCAGATAACCAGGTCTCCCCGTCTCTGTACCCAGCGTCGCAACACAACCACCTCATGAGAATGAGGAGTGGCAGGGAAAAGGAAGAACAATGCCCAAACTGTGCTTGGGTTCTTTCACGTGTGGTATTGAAACTTATCTTTTAATTGCAACTTGACTCTTTCTTTTGTTTGCATCCTGTTCTAAAGACCTAAAAACATATTTACTTTCTGCTAGCTATTGGGAAAGCTGGCTGTGGTACTTTCATTTTTTTCACCTTGTAAATATTTGTGAGTTTAACCAAGGGCTGTGTCTGCTTAAGCTTTTGTTAGCAGTTGTAGGGTAGGGCACCAGAAAGCAGTATCTCTGCCAACGGTTTTACCCACAAGGAAAAAAAAAAATTACCCAGGCTAGATATAATGGCATATCATTACACAGATTATCAAGAAGAGAGAATTAAACTTAGATTGAATGTCACGTCAAGATTCTAAGTCTTCGTCGACTGTAAACTGTAATTTCTTCACGGATAAATGCTAATGAGAATTCAGTAGCCACTTCACACAAATAGTTTAAAAAAAAATAAGTAAACCAGAAAAAAACCACAGATCTCATGGCCACGTAGCAAGTGATGCTACAGAGCTAAGGATGCCTGTAAGCATGGGAGTCAGAGAGTTCAGCTCTATGCAGTCACAGGATCACCAAATGATACGGGATTGGAAGGGACCTCTGGAGATCATCCAGTCCAACCCCCTGCCAGAGCAGGGACAACCCAGAGCAGGTCCCACAGGAATATGTGCAGGCAGGTTTGGAATGTCTCCAGACAGACCACCTCTCTGGGCAGCCTGTTCCAGGGCTCTGCCACCCACACAGCAAAGAAGTTCCTCTTCACGTTTAGATGGAACTTCCTACGTTCAAGTTTATGCCCATTTCGTCTTGCCCTGTCACTGGGCAACACTGAAAAAAGCCTGGCCCCATCCTCCTGACACCCACCCTTGAAGTATATGTAGGTGTTAATCAGATCCCCCTTCGGTCCCTTCCCCTTCCCTTCCCACAAATTACTCCCTGATGTGATTTTTTCATATCTTTAGATCACATGTTCATTTGGAAAGTTCTGAAGGGAACAGCAAGTGAATTTTCTTGTTGACATCCCCTCTCTAACCTTTAAAAGGAACCTGTCTAAACTCCTCTCTACAAGGAATTTTAGGAGTGAGATGCTCTTTGGGAAACTGACCATAGGTTTAGGTTGGAACTTAGAATCACAGAATGGTTAGAGTTGGAAAGGACCTTGAAGATCATCGTGTTCCAACCTCCCTGCCATGGGCAGGGACACCTCCCACCAGACCAGGTTGCTCAAAGCTCTATCAAGCCTGGCCTTAAATACTTGTAAGTAATACTTGTAAATACTTGTAGAAAGCAGAATTTTATTGTGCCATTCGTAGCCCTCTCTGTCCTTTTAATGGAAACCAATCTTCAAGGCTCCCAGTCCTGAAGATACCTGATGGTAAGACCCAACATTTTCCCAGCATCACTACACTTAGAGCACAAAGACCCCACGTTTCGGAATGCACAAAGTTCTGTGCCAGCAGCACTTTGCATTAACAGAGGACTCGCTGGATTTTATCCCACGTTTCGGCGAATATGACAAGTAATTAAAGGCAATTTTTTTCTGGTTTTTGGAATGCTGCAAAGGAAGGAACTGGCAAAACACTAAAAACCTTGGAGAATAAGTTTAGATTAATCCCATTTGCGTGTTTTTTAACAATCTTGCTCAAGACACTATTGTGAAACTAACCCTGGCTAATGCACTTCTACTTGTAGTTTGTTAGTTTCTGCTTCATCATATTAAAATTCTTTCAATTCTAGGGTTGAAGGTCTGAGCCAGTTCAGTAACGGGATCTTGATACAGAATCACAGAGAAAACCAAAGGAATACAATACTGCTTGGCTTTTAGGAGTTCCGTTGGCCTCCATCTGGCAATATCCAAGTAGCAGATGTAGCCATTAAAACCAAGGCACGAGAACTTGGGATAGTTTGGGTGTTTTTTCTTAAATTGCGATCCTGAGTAAGAAGTAAACCACCCAGTACTCTGGCTCCTCGGGAGGTTTCCTGTTACCAGTGTAGCCACGTGCAATAATTAAACAAACTCCATGTGCTATCAAGGGCTGATCTAAACTATTTCCAAGGAATTCTTTGGTTACTAGGTGGAAGAACAGACGACTTTGTCATTTCCTTTCTGGTTAATTCATTTGTAATAAAGAACATATGAAACACAGCAGCGTGACAAGGCTTTTGAATACACTGGGGAAAAAATGACTTAATGGGAAGGTGGGAAGTTAGAGCGGGTGTTTAACCTGTAAAGGCCCTGGGAAAATTGGCTGTGAATCCCAGTTTGGCGACCTGTGTATTTATTTATGTTGGCAGTGTTTTCCTCCAGCAAATCCTGGAATTCTGTTGCAGGTTTATTCAGACCAACCCAGTTTAAGTCAGGGGAGATTTTACCTGACTTGTAAGGTACGTTTTGTATTTACTGCTGAAAGAAAAGTAGTAGGAAGGGGTTAGACGCTTGTAAAAGACAGGGCATTGGCATTTCAGCTCTCCGGTGGGGAACACTGCCACAATGCAGACATGTTGTCAGGTCCTGCTATTCCTGCCACCCTTGGCTTTGCTCCCGCTGTCAAGGAGGGCCCGTTCCAAGTCACAAAGGGTCTCTCCGTCAAGGGGGTCAGTCCCTCGAGGCAGCTGCAGCGCTCAAAGCCACCTCACACCTGGTTCTTCATTCCCCTCACCTGGGAAAGGGCAGCGTGAGCATCCCAGCTGGAAGCAAGCTGAGCCATTCTCAGGGCCGCGGGGCCTGGTGGCTGATTTAGAATAGAGCGGGTGCCCAGGTAGCTTCTCTGCTCTTTTTGCTCTGCCGGGCTGGGCCATTCCCGGACAAAAAGTTGCCCTTCGGTT
>VZRU01003118.1:687-14690 GCA_013398155.1 Pedionomus torquatus
CATTTACCCTTAAAATTGTATTATATAAAGAGCAGTTAGGTTTTCTGTGGTGGCATTTTACCTATAGGATTTGTTTATGGATCTCTTTCCACCCTTTCTTATGGCCTTAAAGGGGTTTGTTCAGGTTTATCAGAACAAACATTTTTCCATTTTTCTCTCTAAGTTTTGTCCAGCGACTTATCTTGGACATTCATTTGGCCATGGAGTATTATTTTTTGATTTCTTATCTGTTCTAGGGCCTTCCATTTACTCCAAAGTTTAGTGAATTTCACTCACGTTCCTGTGGAATATTGCTGGAATGCTTGTGAAGAGAACTAAAAAAAAATCAAAGTGGGCAATATCAGATAGAGCAAAGCTCAACAGAATTTACTAGCTGTGTCAGGTGAGAACATCACTGTTGCTTAATTTAAATGTGAAGAAGAATATAACCTTCCTTTTTACTTCCCCAATTATGCTTTCTTGGGGTACACAGATACAGAGGAGTTCATTTTTGAAACAAGTATCGTAATGCTCAGGTTCATAATGTATTCCAATACACAATGCTTCTTCATCTTATCTGTTTTTATTTTTTATCATTATTTTCCACTTTAGGAAGCAATGGGAGGAGAGCTTCAGAGCTGTACTTGAACACAGATGGTATGATGGCACAGCATTTGTTGCAACTTGCTTCAAGTTATGTTACAGAGTTCATTTTTAACATAAGCTTTAAACCTTTATTTTGTAGAAAAGTCTCATTGAAATGGCAACCACCCAAATATAGACTATACGTTTTTCAGAGGTACTTGAATATGTTTTCGGTAGCATGATGAAAAATTAACTGATACAGGAGAAAATAATAACCCTCAAAAGTGCGTAAGAATCCCACCTGGAGCAAATACTAGGTGAAGCACGAGAATGTATTACTTTTTGATATCTCCAGGAAATATAGGGGAACCCCTTGTGAAGTAGGCTGCAATACTGTAGGCAGTGTCAGTAGTTCTGTGGAAGGAAAACAGCCTTTCCATTCACTTCTTGCCATTATTTCTGGTTTTGGAGTGAATGGAACAACCCTAATTGCCACTAACCATAGTTTTGTTTGCTAACAGTGCCATATGTCAATAGACTCTGCACTCCTTCCCCTTTAAGTGGGCTATTTTTGCCAAACACCGTTTCCACTCCTCTGGATTTCATGAACGCTGCCATTTGAAATGGATCCAAGGAATTAGACATTACTCACCTTTGCATATGCCGTCTTTTGAACAGATACTCTCCTGCCATCTTCTATTCTTGTATTTCCTGCATTTCCCCCAGCGTGGAATGTTTTATTTTGTCTTGCTTATTGCAGTTTTGACCAGGGAACTTGGTCTCTTAAAAAGATAGGCTTTAATCAGTTTCCCTTTTCTTCAAATGCATTTTCCCTGCTGCTTTCCACACACGCAGCTTTTTGTTCGATGACTTGCACTTTCACTATCTCAGACTGTCAGGCGTACATGCCAGCAGCTAGGAGCAAAAACTCATTTGTAGAGTTAGACACATTTGCATATAAAAGTACATATATGTATGTTTATTTATGGTGATTCTTTCTTTACTTTCTTACGTGAGAGTAGGAAATTGAGGGATGGGGAGGGGGGAATTATGCCAGATCTCTCTTATTCTCCTATCACAGCTTTTAGTTCTTTCTTCTTCCCTCTCATCCTTCCTCCCATAAATGCTTAGTTATTCTCCCCTGTGTTTAACCGTATTTAATTAAAAGTGTGTGGGTAGCAAGGCAGGGTTGTCCATGCATTAGAAGAGCATGGCAGGGTTTTTTGGGGGTTACCCTCAGCGGGACAGGAAAGGCAGTCCAGGAAGTTTGTAGGAATAGCTCTTAGAAATTGGCAAATGCTTGTCAGGACTAGAAGGCGCAGCAGTGGTTTCTTTTGGTGCTAACCAGTCTCCTGCTAGAAAATGGAGATATTCTAATTGATTGACTGTTTGTCCTGGGAACAGGAAAATGAGGAAAGGCAGCCTAGCAAAGGGCATTTCTCTGGAGACCAGGAGGTGATACAGCCTGCTGGGGTGGGGGGAGGAAGAAGAGCAGTAGCTCTGTTGTGTGCTCTCCTGATGTCAGGAGCTACTTTTCTGAAAGCTGCTTGCTCAAAATCCTGACTGGTGTGACTTCATTATGTACATACCTTTCTGTGCCGATTCTCAAGCTGCATAATTATACTGCGTACAGGACTACTCTTATGCAGCCTCTGTGTGATTCTCTAGGGCTTTGAGCTTCTTGCCTCCTGCTTAGCAAAAGCAAGATTGTTGGAGTTTCACTGCTGTTCTGGGAGAAAACATTTATTAACTTTTTTTGGGAATATGTCCCTCCTGTCTTTATTTCTTTCCTTGGCCACAGCCTGTGATTTACAAGCCAAACTTCAAGCTTTGCACAAGGGATTGAGATCTTCGGCTCTTCTCCTTTGTAGTCTGATTGTGCTTTTGGATCAACTGACACCCTTTGATCTCAGGATACTCTTTTGGTTGACCCAACCAAGAAACTTTAGTGAAGGGTGGATGCATTTTTGGCTTTTCTTTTCTTGTATTTTCTCTTTGTTTCTCTCTCCCACCCCCCCCCTCCCCAGTGGTGTAAAATGAGTCAGATTCTGACTCTATGTCAAATGCCAGTGAGAAAACATATAAATTGTGGATAAGGCTGCTATTTTCCATCACTGAGTGGAAAATAGTTAGATTTCCATCACAGAGTGGAAAGTAGTTAGAGCTGCTGGATCTCACATGGCCTTTCCCTCTGCCTCTCCCAAGATGTCCTGAGAACCTTCTCTAACCTCCTCAACTGCCTGTCCGTAGTTTATTTTAATTTAAAAAATGACATATTTAGCTGAAAATCAAAGTACTGGTGAGTCCTTCTTAAGTGATCCTGTACCTTGGATTAAAATCCTGAAATGATTTTGGATATAGACCAGTTTAAATAGATATATTAGAGAGTTACTGCAGGATTGGAAGTGTCCCCAAGGATGATTCCTCAGACTGGGCCATCAATAAAATGCAAAGGTAATTTTTTTTTTGAAAAAATAATTTAAAAATGTTTGCAAATATCTTGTCACTAAAGTGACAGGTATCCAAGAAGGATGTCAGGATACCCATCAAATGAATGACATAGAAGTGATGAATTGTAAGTTACCAGGTTCCCCAATTTTGGAAAAAAAAAAAGAATGATGTAAAATGTCACCCTTCTTTCACAGAACTTGTCACCAAATGACAGAGATAAATCAGCACTGCTCTTTACTTCCTGCTGACCTTCCTGAGAAGGGAAGCTAAATGCTGTTCTTCCTTGCTTACAAAAAGCTCCTGAAAGGTGTGGAAGACTAGTCTTGCACAGGTATCACCAAAAAGCTGAATTTAATCTAAAGAACTTTTATTTCTGCATTTAGTGTATGAGATGGGGGAGGACATCAGGATCTGGCCACACAAGAAAGGCTGCAATAACTTCTGGTAGCCAGGTAGCTGGAAGGAGGGCTTTAGAGGTCTGGGTGGTGAGGCTGTTATGTATAAAATGTAAGTTTTTATACGGATCTCATTGGTTCCTTTTACCCTTCTGTTTGAGTGCGTTGGTGGCATCTGTGCACCTATGTGTTGAATGTGAAGTGTGCAAATTCTTGAATTGCTGAGAGCTCATTTTGAAAATGGGCAACCTGGCATTGCTTTGGGTGTATGTACTTTTCCATGGAAAACTTAGTTTGTTTCTGTGTTGTACCTGGGTTGATATTAGATTCAATATTAGATGCAAACTCAAAAGCTGCATGGAAGAACAAACTTCATTGCTCTTGAAACAGGTTGATTAATGAGACTATTTTGAGATGTAGCTAAGGAGCATTTTAGGGATGCTGCTGCAGTCATTAGCACCTTGAAGAAATCAAATTAAGTATCCCCAACCATCAGCAACAAAAAGGAGATTTAATGTGAGTGTTTGAAAACACAGAGGCCTGCAAGTGCAATATATATGGTTTATATATTATGATTTTATTATGTTCTTATCCCTAATCGATTGCCCAACATGGAGGATATTTGTGTGTTTTCCAGAGATATATTGGGAGAGCATTATCACGTGTTTTCTTCTTTACTTCTCCCTACAGGAAGCAAGATGGATGGTGCTGAAGTGGGCATGCTTTGTCCTGGGATGTGGGAGCCCCCTCTGCTGGGAGCACTGGCTGAACCTGGGTCCTCCTGGGCTGGAAGTATGAGTTGGAGTGAATTTAATACTGTGTTGATAAATTAACTGTGCATCGGTCTTATCCCGGGCCTCGAGCAGGACTAAATTACACCCTGAATTATTAAATCCTGAGTAATTCTTCTGGTTTATAGATGAAAACAGTACTTTTGCTTTTGCAAACAATGGCCATTGGGATTTGGAAACTTGGAACTCTTTTTAGCTCATATTCATTTCCGTTATGTGCAACTGCTCTTGAGTGAGCAAGATAATACTTAAAAAGTATTACCAGAAGAGACAGGATGTCTTGAAGCAAACTTGAAGCTAACATCATTTTATTATACCTACTTTGATTTATTTTTGTACTTATTTATTTATGCTTACTAGCTAATGTTATTTTAATGTTGATTGTCAGGGAAAAGGCTCCATAATATCTTGTTTTAAATTGGTTCTGCCACTTAGTTTTAGAGCTTCTTGTCTTGTATGTCTTTATCCTGAGTTTGTCTCTTATTTTCTAAATAATAAATTGTTTACTTTCTCTACATTCTTTAGAAAGATACATAGATGTTAGAGTTGAAGGCATGGGAAAAAAATGCCAAGGTGCCAAGTTACCAATCTCGTAATGGTACACGCTCAGGATTTCTGGAGTAGCTCTAAAACAAAATAGCATAGTTGCTATAGGATATGTGCAAACTCTAACTGTAAACATTTGCCATTAAAAGGATCGATGGGTAGCTTATTGAACCTGTACTTTTAAAAGGTAATCCAAAGAATAATTAATACAATAAATTGCATATTAGATGATCATTTGACGTTCTACTTAAAAACAAAATGATACAAATGGAATGATTCTCATGAAAAGGCCATTTTATGAGAATGTCTAAGAAATGGCAATTTCTAGAGCAGACAAATCTGTCTTACTAATCTCTTACTGGTATCTGACTGGTTCAATAGAGATATGGATGAAGGACAACTTACTAAAATATTCTATCAGATTTTCATAAGCCATTGTTGAAATAATCACAACAGGCTACTAAATAAATACAGGATGTAGTTTTACAAGGGAAAATTAGGCCCCTACATATGTATTTAAGTAACCTGAATAAAGTTATAGGCATTGATAGCATTTTTGACCTTGAAGGTTTTCTTAATGCAGCAGGAACTTATATTTTCCACTGGTAAAATTGCTCAGTTCCCTTGTTTTTGCTGCTGAGCATGTGCAAAAGCATCTTGACAGTTCCAGGCTGCTAAGCCCCAAAGAAATACATAAAATAAGCATTTTCTTGCAAGTTTCTTCTCAACTGCCTGTCAACTTCAGTTTTGCATCCCAGCAACCAATTTCAACTCATTTTATTTTATACAGACTACGTTTATCACAATTTATTTTATATTCTTGATAGGATATTGAAAGAGGCTCTAAGGGCCACAGATTGCTGCTGGAATGTTAGACAACATTTGGCATGAACAGGATCAGAAATTAAAAACTGGCATTTTTTAGCCTGGTTGCCTTTGAAATGAGGTTTATGAGATTGTGTTGTTTATCTCTCTGTACATTCAGCAATTCCCCTTAAAAACTTTGGGACCCAGTTTCAACCAAATGTGAAAGATGAGCTGAAATCTCAAGATAAATAAGGTCTCTGAAAAACTGCAGCTGTACAGAGGACAAAGCGCGTAATTAAATGCCTGCGCTGTGGCAAAGGCAGGTGGAAGCCAGCCTTTATATAGCGGTTGAGAGCCGCCAGCCTGCCTGAATATGCTCAAAGATTTTTGATTGAGCATAGCATGTGCCCTATATGGAGGGGGGATTTTGGAAGGGAACCTGAGGTTGTTATGGTAGAGGAGATTTTAGGAGACAAAGAACTTAAGTTCATGAGAGTTCATGAGATCGATCAATTAATCAATCAATCAATCAGACCCTGCTTGTTTGTTTTATTTCTTGCAGAGCAACTCCGTTCCATTCTCTTGCCCTGCCTCTTCTTCCTCCTTCCCACCCTGAACACCTTTTTCCCTCCCAGAATCTCCAGAGTCTGTTACTATCTTTGTATTCCCCTTGCTCTCCTGGCTCAGCATCAATTCCTGTAACTTAACCGGACTAAGAACTCTGTCTGATTTAGTAATGAGGTCTCAGATGTACCCTGGTGGGAGCCAGTTAATGGCTGTTTGTTCATCCAAAAAGTTCAACTGGGCTGTTAGGATGTGCTCATGTCAATAGCTGTAACAAAGCTAATTGGTACTGACCGCTTTCTATCCTGCCTGGAGAATCTCCTGCTTTGATAGTTATACTCATCAAACATTTGTGGGTTGTTATTTTGCCCCCCTGCCAGCTACCTGACATTTTAAAACCCAGCTGTTGTGTGGTGGGACTGGTGAATCTAGTTTATAAGAAGCTAACTAGAATTAAGCAAATTATTTTTTTTTTTAATCTGTACACACACTTCAAATAGTATATCCAGCCTAACATCATAATGTATTAAGACTATTCCTGTAAGCTTATGACTGTCCCACAGGGTCTGTATTGCCCTGAAAACCTGCGTGAGAGTTGTGTATTTTACAAATTAGCTTAGCTGGAGAAACAAAGAAAAGTGCCTTGTCTCCTTTTGGTCTTTTCTGTCAGGTTCTTCCTCAAGATGGATACCTTATCCAGCACTGAAAGTTTTGGTAGCTCTTTTCTGGTCAATTATCTAAAGAGGACACAATTGATGATGTCAAAACAAAGAATAGACACATACATAGTACTGGGCTGTGATAAAAGCTGCTCTTCTGCACAGCTTCCCAGCTTGTGAAACCTGTCTGGTTTTGCATAATAAATAAGCCCCAGGAAGTATAAAACTAGTGGGAGTGCTTTCAGTGTGGCCAAGTTACAGTTTTACAGTCGTTTAAAGGTCAGCAGCAAATTGACATCTATACACAGTCCTGCAGGAGAAGGCTCTGTAGGGACAAACATCTGCATGATTTCCTGTGGCCGTATGGAAAACCTGAAGCCGAAGAAGGGGCTGAGATCCCACCCTGTCACTTGAAAGCCGGGGCTAGAGTCCCCAGGCCAATCTTTCTTGTCATTTATCTGGGGCAGACTTTGAAATGTAGGCCTCAAGGAGGGATTTTTAAAGCAAAAGCTCCAGGCCTAAGGTCTCACCGGGCAGGTACCTTCCCCCTCCAACCCCCAGCTTCTGGATTCTCTTCCTCAGTACTTAACTTGAAAATGAGGTTTTGATGAGAAGAAGGTTAAACTGCTGAAGGAGACTAATAAGATTAAGGATGTTGTTATCACTCAAATAGTTAATGTCTCACATTTCAGTTAAACATTTATTTTTTTTCAAACTTGGCAGGCTTCTGGCTCAGCTAACTAAGAGTGCAACCAGGATGTAACCAAATGATCTCTATGATATGATACGCAGCATGTGAGCAGCAGTAATGGCAGTAGACTAACTTAGAATGCTGTGAGTTCCTCTGAGCTTCACCAACAGATTTGTTGATCAGCTCCAGATTTTACAATGTCATTATTCTTTTTCATCTTAAACAGAAAAACTGTCACCAGAGCTGGATACAGCTTATGCCTGGAAATGCAAAAAGTTGCATGGAGACAACAGCTCACAGGAAGACTTGTTAGGCCATGGATTAAGATGCTCAACAGTGCCAATTTTCAGAGAAGAGGCTTTGCATAAGGGAAGATCAGAACTCAAAAGCAGAGTGTGGGTTCTCTCCTACAGAGAAACTGGACATTTTTGCCAATGTGCAATGGTAGGTGGAGGGACAAGGTTTGGGGAAGAAAAGCTAACCCCCCTCACCATAGTGTAGAAAATATTTCACCTGCTGTGAAAACAAAAAGGAAGGAGGGTATTAAAAGAAGCCTGAGGCATATCTAGTTTCAGAATTTGGCTGAAGAAAACCAAGCAAAACAAGAAAAAAACCCCACACTACTGCAGATGAAATCCATAGATTGTTGTAAAGGACAAAAAGATCTGTACTGCATCCTGCAACTGTCGGGAAGCACAAGGGGCTGTTAATGTGCAGATCACAAGGCAAAGAGGAGATTTGGAAGTGTCCAGCTAGAGCTATGGCCCATGTTCAAGGCGAAAGTTCTCCACATGTCCTGAACTTGAGCATGCTGAAATCCATGAGGCAGCCATAGATACAGCTACTCAGCACTGAACAAGAAGCTCTCCAAACTGTTTACTCCATCTCCTACAGGTAGCTGGTGATGAGACAAGCACGGTTAGTTCTTTTTCCGATGAAACTTTTAAGCTCTTTGTGTACAGGGACTTGGTCTGCAATACCAAACCTCAAACAGCTGAACACAAACTCGGGGAAGACCTTTCCTGCAGGTTCTTGGATAACGAGCTAGGCTGACATACCTGTACCTTAGCTGCAAATGCCACCTCTCCTGGCACTCATGCAGTGTGCCACTCCCAGGATGATTTGGGATTTTGCTAGGCAGGTCCTGCCCCCAGCTCACGTGGTCCCTGGCACCACTCCGACATTCACTGAACAATTTATTTCTTCAGCATATCACTTCTCCAAGTAGATAAGGCATAGCAGCTCAAAGGATATTCAGAGGGATCTTCAGTACATTCATTTGTATATACACGGCCCTAAAGTGCTCTTTTTCTATGCCTTGGTGCTTTGCCACCAGCCAAAAATTCCTCACTCCCCTCCCTGCCATGATCTTCCTCCCACAGACCAGCCTTGCTGGTGATTTTGGCCTGCTCCTCCCTTCCCGGGCGAGCTTCTTGCTCTGACAGATTCTCCCTTGGCAACAATAGCTCCTGCTGGGTTCCTCCCAGTCTGTGGTCATGGCTACTGGGGCGTGAAGCGTTCTGCCCACCTGAGTCAGAAATGCTCAGCAGCCTTGCTGACAGCCTGACAAAGAGCAAGGCATCAGCTGAATGGTACCCAGCCACTGGGACTGTCCCAGCGGAATGGGCTGGATATGAGAATACCTGGCCCCAACTGCACACTCTCAAATTATTTTTTCAGCTCTAACAGCCTGCAAACGGCTCCAAATTCATGGATCTGTCCTGCACATTTAAAAGCGCATTTTCTTCAGAGAAAAATTAAATTGCAAAAATAAAAATGTTCCTCTACCTAAAACCGAGCCTGTGTTATGTTTTGGGAGTGGAAAAGAATCCCTAAACTAGATTGCAGAAACACACAGTATATTATTTTGATTACAGTTGTTCTAACGGAATATTTTTACAGATCTGAAAATGTTCAAAGGCACTTAAAAGTAAAGGAGACACATCTTTGTCTTACTCCTCTTTTCTGCTGCTTTTATACCAAGCTTCATAAGTAAGGTAGTGGTTTTGGGGGGAGGGTCTTAATTAATCTCAATGAGCTGCCTCCAGAGAAGGCTGGCTGCTGAGCCCACACCACTGCGACTGTAAACCCAGCGCTGGTTAGAGGTGTGGTACCAGCTGGAGCTCTGTCTGTAACCCAGTGGGGGGCATCTTTGCTGGACCAAGTGCCTGTGCTCTTTTCCTGTCACACCTGTTGCATCTTCCCTGGAGCGTATTTTTGTTACTGCCAAGTTAATGACCCCGCTTACATCAAAGGCAATGTCTTTTTATCAGGTTGGGGGGCAATTCACATGTAGTTTCCTTGTGGAGGTGAAAATGGCAGGTTTCTGCACATGTTCGTTTCTTCCCATCTTTTTTTTTATTTTATGATGAAGTAAGTCAAGGTCCGATTTGTTATCTCTTGGGTGGTTTTGGTCTTTCCCCATACTGCCTACTGCTGCAAGGAAAGTGCTAGGGAACCCTGATACTCCTTGGAAAGGTAATCTGAGTTTATTTGTTTTGCACAGTAACAATCACCAGATAAGACACAGAAGTAGTCCTTAGGGCACAAAGCAGAACCAGGTCTCCTCGCCCTCGGTTGCTCTGGCGTGCAGGCCAGCAGGCTGCCATTGCTTTCAGGATCAATGTTCTGTCGTTAATTTTTGGACAAGTATGACAGATTTTTAGCAGGAGTTAAAGGTCCCTTTGTGGAGCCTGATAGCAAGAGTGCGCCCTGAAGTAATGGGTTTGTCTTCTCTCATACAGGAATGAATTGAACCTGGGTCCCACATGTCCTGGGTGAATGCTCTTCTTACTGAAGTGCTGGGTTAAGGTGATGGAGAAGAGAAGATGGGCAACTTCGTTCACTGTTTGAAGTGAAAACATGATACCTGCTTGCTCTTGTCCCAGCTGCATCTTCGGAAGAAGCAGCTGGTTCTTAACCCCTGGCAAAGAGAGATCCTTCCCTGCAACCTGGGAATGCAGAAGATGCGCCCCAGGGAAGGTGGTGCAGGGGGTCTGGAGGCCAGGCCTGCCTACGCTCCAGCGACTGTGTTTCAAGAGACGGCTGTCATGGCTCCCATGGGGCTGCGTTGTCTACGGCAAGTGGGAGGTATCTCTGTACAGAGATACTGTATAGAGATCTCTGCAGAGAGCCTGTCCTCCGGGAAGTATCAAAATCTTGCCAGAACTTGGTATGAGGTGGGTGGGGAGGAAAAGGACATTTCCACGTTTTACACTGAAACCACACATATATTTACAAGCCTCCGTGTTCACGACTTTTCTTCCTGTGCTCCATATAAACAGGAGTCAGACCCGCTTTGAAGACAGCTGTGGATGGGATGGGCTGTGGGTTGTTATTGTTATTTCCATAACACTGGCGTATAAAGATGTCAACCTGTGCTGAGACCCAGTTAGGTTATAAACACAGCAAGCTGGAATCCCTTGGAGAAACAGAAAGATAGATGACTTGCCTGCAGTCAAACCTACATCAGCGGCAAAAATAGTACCTGGTCTCTGGACTGAAAAACCAGCATGGAATCAGCCTGGTTTGTCTCCCTGCAGCTTGCAGGCGGATGTGAATATGTTGGGCTGAATTGGGATCTGTTAGATCTAATTGCGCCTTAATTATAATACATTAAACAATTAAAATAATGGAGATCAGGCACAATCAAATTTCAAAACAAAGAGATTTAGCAAGATTAGACTGTTAAAACTGTACAGATGATGCCATTAATCTTGGAGGAGGTCCAACATAAACGATCCAAGATCTAGCCAGCTGGGAAGACAGCAAACTGGAGGTAATATCAGGTTCCCAGCATGAAGTGTAAGGGGGTAGATGGATTTTCCCCTTCCATTTTACAGCTTTATTTTTGGACAAGAGCAAAGTACTGAACATATCAAAACATGTATACGTGTGCACATATAATATAGGTGTGATGCCGATGAGTCATACAAATTTGTGGACTTCCAGGAGGCAGGGAGTGCACAGCTTGAAGCGCTTGGTGAATTATATATACTACTGTACTTCCCGTTTGTGTTTTTTAAGAGTTATTCTGTTATTTATAGCAACTTAGCACTGAGGAAGCTGGCTTTGACTGACAGCTCTGGGAGCAGAAGTTATTCTTTGTCCATGAAGCAGGTACAGCACTTCAGGAGATGAGAGGGGGCTTTGGGCCCCACGCTCGCTCCTTTCCTGGCCTCTCCAGGGATCTCATCATTGCTGTTATCAACAGTAATGCATTTACGACACTTTGTCGTTTGTGAGAAGAACCCGCTGTGGTGTTCACATGAAGCCAGGCTTTCTCCCAGGAAACCCAGAGCTGGTGGAAGGTCCTGGAGCTCGGACACAAAGCCGTGGTAGGGGAGTGCTGCAAAACCCCCTGAAGCTGTTTGTTGGAGGCAGAGCATGGGGAAGGACTGATAATGGAAAAGCAGGTAAACGTGACCAAAAGCCTGGCCTGCAGTTCACAGGTAAAATGGTTTTACCAGAACAAGAAATTTTTTTAAAGAGCCAAAGAACAAAGATATACGAGGCCTCCTCTGGGAAATACGGATGAGCGACCTAAACTGTGGGTTTTCTTTGTATAATCGAACACTGTATTCCTGGAGGGATCTTTTTATTTGGTTCTTTGCTTTCTCTGATTCCTCTCGACAATGTACACAAGCTGCAGTACAGAAAATGGAGATAGTCAGAGAGAGATAACACTGTACTGAGAGAATTTAATTAATAAGTCCTTGGGGGACTGTGAGGGACTGTGGAGAGAATGGAGGAAGATGAGCAAAACAGAAATCTTCGCGATGTCTGAATGTATTAAATATTTCATTGGAAGAAAGCAAAAGAGGCACCAAAAGGAGTTTATAATTTTTGGAAAACCTAAAAAAGAATATTAGGCCGTGTGTTCTCTTTTCTCTTTCAATTTTGCATTAGACAAACTTAGTACTGCAGCACTTTCAAGGAGGAGAATTTGGGCCAAGGATCTAGCAATGGCTGTCTCGATGCCTCAGAAAAAGCAAGGGACTTGGCAAAAAGAAGCCTGGAATCATCCAGGCCGGAAGGGACCTCCAAAGGTCATCTAGTCTGACCTCCCTGCAGTCGCAGGGACACCCCCAACTAGACCAGGTTGCCCAGGGCCTCATCCGGAACAAAAGGAAAGACTCACTCTCTGTTCCATCAACCACCACCTTTTACAGTTCTTCAGGAGACATGCATGAAATCCCGCATGGGTGGATGCCATGCACACCCAGACACAATTGCTGGACACCCATTGTTCCGCAGCGGGCAGCAGATAGACAACAGCTATGCTGCTGGATTTCAGGCTGACCCGGGGAGGAAGGATTTTTAGCATACTGATCTTGACCTCTGTCTTCTGTCCTGTCAGCTGTTATGTCCCAGTGCCCTTGGGCTGGCTGAATTTTCTCTCGCTGATGGCCTTCATATAGTTCCCTTCCCCGGTGCCCGTGTTGAAGCCGGGCTTTTAGGTCTTTGGGTAGATCTTGGAATTGCAGATTAAAATCACATATCGTTGCTTTTATTAGAAGCTTTGCTGAAGTCCAGAAGTTGCTGGAAGCCTGGTATTCTCTACCATTTGCTGGCTGTGAACTATGTAGATACTCTTATTTTTAATTTCCTTTCATTTAGTTGTGTGTGCGGGACCTCTGTCATGACCAGCAGGGAACTCTCCCCTGGGTACAGAGAGGCAATTTGGCGTCTGTGCCAGCCCTGGCTTGTAAAAGCCTGGCAGCTCTTGACAAACAAAGCCTAGAAATGTTGCTATTAAAAGCATTTATTGAATAAATCCATATGTGACAAAATGATAGCTGCAAAAAGCAGTGGAATTGTTTTTAATGGATAAATCTTATTTGAAAGGTAAAGCTGAGCTGCAGAAGCTCAGAGAACAGTCACCTGAGGATAGAGCTTTGAGCAACGTGGGAAAAATTAGAACCACTATGAACAATATAGAGGATAATAGATTTGAGAACATGTCTGCTTTGAGTGGGAGCTTTTATGTAAAGAAAAGAGAGGATAAGCCTGGATTTAGCTTCGGCATTTGAATGCTTTCACAAACAGAGGTAGAAGAACAAACCCTCATTCCCTTTCGCAAACCTGCAGCAGCTAGAAATGAGGGGAGCCCTCTTCGTCCACGCAGGGATACACAGACTGCAAAGGGGGACAGTGGGCAGGCTCTGACCTCCCACTGAGCCGCGCAACGGAGCTGCGAGGGCCACCCCCCCTTGGCACCTTGGCTGTGTGTGGCACCAGCCCCTCGCCCTGCGCACAGCCCTGGTGTTCTGAGGGAGGCAGGGTGCTGAGCTCAGCGGGTCGACACCTCCCTTGGCAGGGGCAGGGGGAGCAGAGGAGCAGCCATTGCGTAAAGGCTGTTGCAACAACTGGAGAGCAGCTCTGCTGGAAATCCAAGATTGCCATGGGAGAGGGTCCTATTTTTGTGTCTCTCTCCGCTTAAAGTGTCTCTGCTTTGGTGCCTTGCTTGTGTGATCTGCAAGTGCCTTGCTTGGGTGATTGGAACTTGCTCTAGACATCCAAAAAAAAAAAAAAA
>VZRU01003118.1:18558-78434 GCA_013398155.1 Pedionomus torquatus
TATCTAGTCCAGACATTTTTAGGAGCTGGATAATAGAGCAGAATGCCAGCCTCAAAATCATAACTTTTAAAGTTCGGTGAAAAATTAAAACAAATTAAAAATAGATATTAAATTTGAGAGAGGCTGAAAAAGTTCTGTTGGAACTTGGAGGAGTTTCAAATGTTATTTTTAACCATAGACATTTAGCTCTTATGGGAAACAAAACTTAGGAGGACAGATATAATTAGGTCAGATATTGAGAAACTTATTATGCTTTGCTACAGATGATCCCAGGAGAATGTAACTTAAGCCCTTTTTTGTATTAAGATTCAATCGTAGTTCTTCACTTTTTTATGTAAAATAAAGTAGGATAGAAATATGCTTTGTATTACTAACTGCTTCAGCATGTGAAGCAATGAATGTTTGACAAGAAATCTGAGGACAGAAGGCAAGATACTTATTTCGTTTTGTACCAAAATACATAACATTATGCTAGCATCTGTGCCTGCTTTTGTTCACTGTAGATACGATTGATTTACTGACAATACTGCTATCTCCTGGGAGTATCTGATGCTTGGCATCCCCAAAGCTCCACCGTGCAAATATTAGCTGCGCCTTGCAGCGTGATTGCAGCATAGACATTCTTCATGTTACAAGAGGGGAAACTGAGGCAAAGAGCGCCAGTTGTTTGACCAGCACCAAGTCTGTTTCACAGCTGCAGTCAGGACTCAAGAACTCCTGCCTTCTGCTCCCACTGCTTCTGCAGAGAGATCCACCTTCCCACGAGAAGTATGCATTTCATACATAACCTGAGGAGAAAAGCCTTCATCAAAAGAAGAAATGAGCCAGTAGGTGGCTGATAGAGAGTACTGTTAACACATGGATCTGTCATTACTCACAGCATTTATCGTGCCTGTTACTGTGAGGCACACTGTTCTTTAAAGTAGGTGTCTAATTGGAGGGATACTGGTTTTCCTAGCAGCTACAGCGATCTGGGGAGGGAGATTTGGTGAATTGCTTGAAGTGAGATACTGCAAGTAATTCATTGTAAAGTCTGCTCAGAGAGCGGTGGAAGTGGACTGGAGTCATGCTAGGCAGGGCATGGACACCAAGATTTCCTGGCACAGCCTCACTGCTTCAGGAGTAGGGAAGACAGTTTTCTCACTGACAAAGATTTGCCAGCAACTCTCCTGGAGCCCACAGCCACAGCAGACACAACACATACAGGAGAGATAGCTCGAATTTTTCATGGAGATGGTTTAACTGTATCAGCAACAGGTCTCCATTGCCAGTACAAAGTATTTCTCCAGCCAGCAGGGAATTTATCATAGAATCATAGAATGGTTACATTTGGAAGGGACCTTAAATTAAGATGATGGAGTTCCAACCTCCCTACCGTGGGCAGAGACACCTGCAGGTTGCTCAGAGCCCCACCCAGTCTGGCCTTGAACACTTCCAGGGATGGGGCATCCACAGCTTCTCTGGGCAACCTGTTCCAGTGCCTCACCACCCTCACAGGAAAGAATTTCTTTCTGGTATCTAATCTAAATCTCCCCTCTTCCAATCTCTTTCATATCTGTATGGTTATTAGCAGGACTTCCGTAGTGTACTATCAAAATGCAAATTTTCACAAAGAGTGGAGTATGTGCATTTGAAATTTGGGTCAGACCCTTTATTATAGGTGAATAAAATAGAAGGAGTCTCTTCTTGCTGCTAGGCTGGCAGTGGTGATAAATCTGAAGAACAGATTATCTTGAATCCTTTTTAAATCTGAAGTGAAGATAAACCAGATGCAGTGGCAGGACAATCTAGACCTAAGGACATTCAAGACAAGTTGATCCAGCTGATGTTAACATGGGGCAAGACTTCATACTTGATACAGCATTGGAGGAACATAAGATAAGCCAGGAAACAGAATATGTAAAAATTCCTTATAGTATGTTTGAAAAGCTTAGGGGACAGGAAAGCACATAAGTTCCTGTAAGGAAGAAACTCACACTTGGCCTATGAGAAGTCCTGATTCAGACAAAGAGGTGGAAGAGAACAGGCTCCTGGCCTGCCTCGGAAAACATATTTGTGGCAGTGTAAGAGTGTCATCCGCCCTACTGTTGCCAATGTTCAGGAGTTTACTTGGTTTCTATACTTGTAGATGGTTGAGATTGCAGTCAAAGATTTCCTATTTGCCACAGGAGGTATTAAGGTTGATGAGCTGCTCATAATTATTGCTAATGACTACAAGGTAGTGATATCGCTCTTTACCTTCAAGGTAATAAGTGGCATCAAGCTATGGCAATAATTTCCTGGAATAAACACTGTACTTTTACTTTCTAATGTAAATTGCATTCTTATTGATGCAATAAACTGCAACTGTTTCTTCAGGCTGTGGAAGACTTCCAGTAAGTGATAAAAACCTCAGTCATGTAATTCTGCTGGGCATTAGTTCCTCACAGTGCTTTATTTGCTGAGCTTGCAATAGGGGCCGTATGAAAGAAACACATTCTGTGTCTGTAGCACATGAAATGTACAGCAAGTTTGTCTTTTTCCACATGGTTGAAGTAGAATTTGGTTGCTGTCTTTCAGAAGTGCCACTTCTACATGCAGATGCAGAACCTCACTGCACTGAGAAGCTCAAATCAGCTGAGTTGTAACTCAAGGCCCAGAGGTGGCCATTCCAAGACAGGGAACTATCTTGGATAGCCTGTTAGGGATAATGCTTCTTGGTAGTGCCCAGACAATAAATTGACTTAAATTAAAGCTTAGTAAGATTAATACTGTCTGAGAATACATGCGCCTTCCTATGCTGAGTAACTCTGCAGCCGCACTTCTGTAACAGTCATTTCTTACCCGCTCCTTCTCTGTGCTTCCGTTAAACTCTCAGTCATCTGTCAAGTCTATCTCAAGCCTTGTAAAGTTCTGCCCAGAGAGTCAATTTCCTTACTTGAGGTAAAGAGGTGGGGGATCTTTTGTTTGGTTTGTTTTTTTTTTTTTTTTTTTTTCTCCTGAGGTAGCTAGTTTAACTTTTCTCAATCTAAAAAACCTATCTTGAAAAAAACTATTTGCTTTTGTACCGAGAGTCAACTTTTCCCAGCATAGAAATATCATTCAGAAGCAGTCACAGCTCTCCCCTGACACAATAGCTGAGCTCTGAATTTGACATTTGAGTGTTCCCTGGTATAGGCAACAGCACCTGCATCTCTGGAATAGTGGCAGGGGAGGAGACTATGCAGAAAGTAAACTCTGCTTTGGGTTTTTAGGATGCTCAGCTAAAAGATATCAGGCAAACAATGGAACTTCATCCCCAGGCTCCGGCAGGTGAAACTGTATTCCTTTTAATCCTTGAAACATCATATTTCTCTGCTATTATTCAAGGCAACCAGTAGGATGGCTACTTGCCTTTTCTATTTTTTAGAGAAAAAGCAAAACCAAATTCTTCCTGGTTTGATACCAGAGAGACATAGTCTATTTGAAACAGAGCCAGTTTCTGAAAATGAGTTAAAAGTCATCTCCTTGCCAATTTTTGTGGGTGTTCATCCTGCCTTGGTAGCAAGAAAAAATCCTGCAGGGAATCTCATGAATGTCAGTGCAAGCAGGTAACGAAGAGCTAAGCCCCTGCTAAATTTCTCTTCCTTCCTTTGAGGAGGAGGAGGAGAGGGGAAGGCAGATGGTAACTCTTTGCTGGAGCACTGTGCGTATGTCTGTTTTTGAAGATTACCTCTATGGAATTGATGTGTTTGACTAAAGAATTACATCCTTGCTGCAGAAAACAGGAGCAAGACATCAGCATGTTCCCTGACTGTATTCCTCTGAGCTGGGGGAAAAGTACTATGGGAAGCAGGGAGAGGAGCGGGTGGGGGCTGCACTCCCAGCTAGAGGAGAAAATGGCAGGATTCTGCCAACCTACCGAGGGAAAGGTGGTGTGGAGTGTTCTTCAGATTTACCAAATTGATGTGAGTTGTGCTTTTCTTTCTTCCCCCTCTAAAGATGTTATGTCTGTTCAAACGTATTTTTTTTTCTTTATTGCTTACAGTTGGAGAGATTTCACACAATGAGGCCCAGGTAATATAATGTAGTTCCCCAGCTTTCTCCATGGAAACTCAAAATAATGCTCAACTGCTTTTTTTTTGCAAAGAAATTGCAAAAAAATTGTACCTAACCCCTGCTTCATCAGTCCAGTTTGTGGCAGAACAGTAGGGAAGCCTGTCTAAAGTTGGACTTTTTAGCTTTATTAAAATACATTTTTTTTCACAATAGAAACATAGCCTAGGAGTATGGCTTCTCGGAAAGGGAAAGGATTTAAACCACTGTTAAAATATCTTTTGTTCATTAGTCTCTCATCTTGTTCCTGGGAAGACAGAGCAGTGCATCCTCTTAAGGTCAAGGGAAATATTTCCTAAATTTGAGGGGCATAAAGTATTTCTGCTTTAGCCAGTTGGGGTTTTTTTGGAGTCTACCACACTGGGGGGAAAAAAGGATGTTAGAAACATATTTAAGTCTATGCTGCATGCACTGAATTGTATTTGTTTCAGTCACCTTCCTGAAAATACCTTATTCCAACATGATTAAATTGAAACTTTGGGTTTTTTCCACATCTAAAAGCTTTTCCTACATTTAATTCAGTAAAAAATAGCCTTCCCCCCCAAAAAAAATACCACACCTTGTGCCCTGTTCCTGTATTTTGTTTCTCTGCTGGTTATCCACTTCAGCCAAAGGGCTGACAAGCTCCATTCCAGACCAGCCACAGACCTTACAGATCTTTATGCGTCAGGTGAAGTTAAATATTGGTAATTTGTGAAGTTGAACAACGTGGAGGCTTTTTGCCTGCACCAGCCCAGCAACATCATTGCCCTCACCAGGAGTGAAGGGCTTGCCGTTAGGGGAGGGGTTGGGGAGCCCTAATTAGCACCTCAGTTGGATGCTGGTTAATTGGCAATCTGAGTCTTGAAGCATGGGTCTGGCCCTGAGAGTGAGGCCTGGTGGGACGCAAGTGGGTCCAGCCACTGTTGCTGCCTACGGACAGGAGGGAGGGCAGGGCTCAGCTCCATTGCCATCTTAGGGCAGTGCTGGTGGGCATCAGGACATGGCAGTCTGGGTTGGTGACTGAAGTGGTTCCACTTAGCAAGGCAAGAAGCTCCTGGAGGGGGAGGCGGGGGCAGCTGTCCTGTTTCTGGGAGGAGAAAGGCACTGAGCGTGGTGGATCATCACACTGGGGCTGAGGGAGGCAAAAAGCTTCAGGATTTTTTTGTGGAGAAAGGAAGGACCTGACGATGAGGAATGATGGCTGTGAGGGCCTCTGGGGAGCAATGGAAAGAGTCTGCCTTGCTTGTTTAAGTAGCCTGGGCATGTGCAGGAGGGCCTCTCCTTTGCTACTCCTCATGTTTAGCAGCAAAACCCAATTGTTTTTGAATTGCTGTTTTGCACACAGAGTTGATGCTGAAGGGATGCTTGTTCTTCCCCTTTTCCTCTGCCCTGAGGGGAGGTTGGCTTCATGTTTATGTGGTAGGAACATGCAGAGGCTGTAGCAAACTGGCCAGCTGCTCCCATCACCTCTGCCTCTCTCATGCCTCTGAACCTAAGGCCTGTTCCTCACCCATGGTGCTGGGTTAACAGCAAATAATGCCAGCAGATGTCACCTCCATGGGACATGCCATGAACATGCATCAGAACCATGGCATAAGCACTAAGGAGGATTTTATCCTGAGTAAGCAAACAGGAGTCTCATAAAAAGCATGATCATGATGTGCAAGATGTCCCTGCCCATGGCAAAGGGATTGGAACCTGGTGATCTTTAAGGTCCCTTCCAACCCAGGCCATTCTGTGGTTATGCTTGGGTGCTATCATCATCATCAAATTAGGTGTATTATTGCATGTCTAACGGTCCAGACAGTCACCAGAATCTAGTTTCAGGAAAGATCTGATGTTCATCACTGCAGAAGGTATACATGGCACTGGAAAAAGGTGGGCAGCCAATGCCTTCAGGGTGGGGTTTTTGTCAGTTTGACTGCCCTGCTTCTGTCCTGCAGTGGGCAGCAGGGAAGGATGGAGTTGGAGGCCAAAGGTACACTGCCAGACTGTTCAAGGAAATGGCAGCCGTGAAGTCTCAATTAAAGGCCATAGAGAATAACCTTTCTTTGTATCCCTGGTGCTTAGGGGTATTGTAGAATGCTTGGGTGAAATCTGGCTAAATGCCAAGCAGCACTTGTCTTTAGATTGCATCTGTGCTGGTGTGGAAAATGGACTAAATGTTTCTGGATTCAGAACTGTCTCCTTTGCATTATCCTGCATCGCAGTGTGTACGCAGCGGTTGCAGAATGCCTATCCTGCTTTACATTCAACCCCTAGCTTATTCTGGAATAACTTTCATGTGCAGACAAGCCAGGACAAGGCTGCAGTGCTAACCACCCCGTCTTTCTGTCTTTAGGAATTCTCCCATGGGAATGCAATACTTTATTTCCCCTTTAAAGCAGTGATCCCTCCCAGGATCTTCCACAGCTCAACAAAAGGGGGGAGACTAGACACCAGGATTTGTGCAAAATGAGAAGGGCTGGATTGGAAATAAGCAAACCATACTCCTTTTGTGTGAAGGTCCCACCTACCATTGTAAGACGGATCCAAACCAGAACACTGAGTAAGACTCCTGTCTAATGCCAGGGAAATTTAAATCCAGGTCCGACTCAGAAACCCAGGAATGAGAGGTGAGGTAACATGACACTTCCTCTCAGGATGGCTGTTCGAAAGAATGCAGGAAAAAGGAAAAATTAACCCTGTCTGCATGAAAAGTCAGCCATGTCCCTCCCTCCCTCCCTCAAATCCTGGGGGAAGGACTCCCTTTGCACGTTCAAGATTTGAATGTTATTCCTGTGCCCCAGGCAAGAAAGGGCATGATACAGTTCTAATGCCTGGGACCTAGGGGAATGTGGAATTCATTAGGAATATCACAGACTTCACAATACTGATTGTGCTGCTGTGGAGGAGGCATAAAGTTATAAACATTATAGGAATGTCTGCTTTCCTCTGATGCAAGAAAGTTAGTTAGAAAATAAGTTGCACTTGGTATTTCTTACATTTTTCGTAGTGAGCCTTGCCTACACTAGGATATTCAGTTGGTTGTTTAGCACTGGATTCAGAATGCTTGCTGTAGTATCATCTGCAATGAATAAAGATGATCCTAGAAGTCAGTACCGCTAACACTTGCTTTAGTGTCCCTTTTGTCGTGGTTTTGTAGCTCTTATACTATGACACAGAAGTGGGAAAGTGATTCTGGAGGCAAATACAGCATCTGTATAACATTCTTACTCAAATCTTCCACTAAAACCTTTTTTTTGGAGAGAGAAGAGATGAATTTTGAAAGAAATGAAATTTGAAGAAAGAGCCTGGGGCAATGGCTGATTTCCACTTCAGCAGACATCAGAGATGGGTGAGGGAATCTCAGCTATCGAACCGCCCGTAGGCTGATGCTTTTAGTTCAGTAGCGCTGAAGTGCCACCCACCATCAGTCAAAGAATTGTTCACTGTTTATATAGATCCAGCACCTGTGATGTTCCAGTCTGCAGGCTACAGGAGTACCAGTTAATGCAAAAATTTAGTACCTGCTAAGGCAAACAAATTCACTACAGATACACACACCCATTTGCTTGACCGTGTTGCACTTGCTGCCAAAAGGCAGATATTTGGTCCTGAGTTTGCAGAGGTACTTAGTCAATGCTGAAGAAGTGAAAAGCTCAGGTGGGAAGCATTTCTGACATTAAAAATGGGACTTGCGTACTGCATGAAGCATTCCAGTATGGAAGGCTTAAAACATATGGTGTCTTTACTTACTCCTACCTTTTGGATCAGTCACTATTGCCGTTAGCTGGAAAAATGCAAGGCAAAACAGAGCCAAAACGGTGGAGCTGCATATAGTTTTGACTCAAAACTGTGCAAAAATGCAGTCTTCCAATGGTTTTGGGAGTTGAAACCATAATTCCTCCCCTGCTGTCATTTGCTTCATAATTCCCATGGGGACAGATACCCATCAGGAAACTCCGTCCTGCTGTAAGCCCCAGATAGACCTCAGTTTGCTGAAGAGGGCTGTGAAACAGTCAGGGGAGCTCGGCTGAGACTCTGTGCTGGAACAGCGAACCCCGTAGCTGAACTCCTGAGAGGTCTCAGGTGGTTCACGTAGAAGCTACATTTTCTATCAAATTAGTTATAGCCCCCTGTGGGCTTAGATCTAGGCCGGTTTTAAAATGATCGCAGAGCCTATTATATTGAAATACGTACCTCACTCACAGCTTGAGTGATAGTGGTGTGACTTCTAAACCAGGTCGATGACTAATCAAGGGCAGTTTGTACTAAAAAGAAAAAAAATAATAATTGCAGCACATGCATGCCTTCTAGATGAAGCCCAGTGTCACGCACTCTGCTGGTGTGGGGCTCAGCAGCTCCCAGGTCAGTCTGGTCCCAAACCAGTCCTGGGCATTATCCTAGTGACTGTAAGGTCGCTCTGGTATTTTACCCAGTTTTAAGTACTAGAAGACTGTATGGTGTTAGAGCTTTCTGACCGTAGGATTGAGGGTACTGTTTATATCATCTTGAGGATGATACTTTCTCATTCATGCACATTGGTATAATGTTACACACACGAGTATCTCCACACATAATTGTCTCCACATATTAGTGCTATATATCAAGCGCTTGTGTGAAATTGCCCGGGTTTCTAAAGATGTGATGGGGTTGATTTCACTTGACTTCAGTGCTTTCCATGTGGTTTGTCTCAGTTGGGCAACTGGGCTCACTTTGTAGTCAAACAGGGACTTGAATGGTGTTTTGCCTGATCTCCTTGAGTCATCTGTGCAAGGACAAGAGCAATCCAGTTCTGGACATGTTGATTTCTTTCCACCAAATCCCAGAGGAGTCCAGAGCTTTGCTTCGGAGCTGCTGTCTCAGCACCACAGCTTCCTGCTCCCTGCATCACTCGCACCTCCCTGCATCCCTGTCTGATCATAGCTTCCACAGGAGGCACATGTGGGCAGCAAACACAGTCAGCCCCACAGTATAATCCTGGCTGACACACAGAGCGCTGCAACCAGAGACCCCGTCTGAAGGTGGGGTAAACTGCAAGGTACATCTGTGGGAAAGGAAAAGGCTCACATATTGTTCATGGACAGCCAAGAGATCAGAAGTTCAATGGTCTTGAATGTTCTTCGTAAACCCAGCAGAGGAACCACCCAACACTCTGGTATGCTTGGCTATGATTTCTTCCAGGTTTTACAGACTCTTTTTTTTTTTTTTTTTCGTCTTAACAGTTTAGTAAGGAAAATTTTTCTTTCCTCAGTCTCTTCAGGCCTTTCAGTCTCCACGATCTTGCCTATCCCAAGACACCACCTTTCAAGGTTCTCCCAGCACCTCTAGCCTTGTTAGTGTGGAAGCCTGCTGAGCCATTTACAGCTGCGGCTAATCCCACCCCACACTTGACTGACTCTGCCTGGCCATACCAGTCTTTTGCTGGAAGGTGACCAGGTTCTTCCTCAGCTCCAAGCTGCAGGGAAAGCCAGGACATGAGGGAAGCTGGCCAGCAACCCAAACCTACCCTGGGACTGTGTACGAACAGATCTGGCAATGAGCCTGGCCTCCCAGGAGCTCCCAGGGAGAAATACCACCATCAGCAAATGTAGAATGCAGCGAGGGGAGGGTGAAGGAAACAGCTGAGCTTTTCAGATGATCTGAAGCAGAATCTGGTGGGTGTTTCACTCTTTTCAGTTCCCTCTGAAAACCGTGGCTCGCAGTGACAAGATCACATGGGTGCACAAGCCAGTTACTGCACAGTTTTTGTTCCAGGCGGTTTGAGAGGCTCTGCAGTTGTTTTTTAATATACAGTGCCCCCTCTGGCTTTCCTCTCTGCTGCTGCCGGGCTGCCAGGTGCCAGTCTCCAGCAGCAGGGGAGCAGGGCTGCACAGAATGGGAGTGTGGCATCGTTCTGCAGATCACATCAGCTGGGACACACCATCTCCTCAGGCAGCATAGAAAGTGGGAAGATGCTGGTGGTTGATGCTAGAAGTGGTTGGAAAAGCTGGCCAGCAAACGGTGTCATTCTAGAGCACAGGACATGGGAGAAGGTTTTTCTGCCTCCAAATGCAGTTCACATTGCTGTAGCTAGTACTGCGTGGTCACAGGGTTCAAATTGTCTGACTTCCATTTCTTTTTGTTTCTTTTGTGGTTTTGCTTAGCAATGTTAGCACTTACATAATCTCTAGCAGGCACTCATATTAACACCTCATTAAAATAAGCAAGGAACAAGATTCACACTGCTACGGCTGCTTGCTTAGAGACAGGTGTTCTCTGAGGTGGCTGAACAAAAGTAGATTTTTATGGGGAAAACTATCTTTATAACAGATAAGGCTAAGAATAGACAAACTCCTTGGCTTGCACCCATCTTTCAAAGAGACATCCAGATGGGAATCCTGAGTCCAGTGAGTCAGACCGTCTGTGCAAGATGAGGGGGCAGAGGGCTCCTTCTTTGCAAATCTTCTTGCTAGATAAGCAGGCTTTAAAGAGCATTTTCACTCCGTGAAAGCTCCCTGTGATCCTACAGGGTGGTGGTGGCACCCGTGCAGCAGGTTATGGCTGTGGGCAAGACTTCAGTGGTGCTGTTCCTCGAGTAGTGTGTCCACCAGCACACTCCTCACAGGGGGCTGCACATTGATAAAGCCTTTGCACACTGGGAAAACTCTTCCAAGGAGGGAACTGCGATGGCAGTGTTCCAGGAGAAGAAATGGTGCAGAGGCATGCTCAGACATCTGAGGAGAAGGGCCTGTCCCTCCAATGGGTTCAGAGAGGTTTTTGCTCCAAGAAGAGAAAGGAGGAGGTGGCTCAACCAGGGTGAATTTGTCCCTGTTGCAAGGTTCCCAGTTGCCACCTGTTGCTGGCAGTTGGAAGGGCAGGCAAAAGCCAGTATTTCTAAAGCAAAAATGGGTAAAGAACAAGGTGGTGGGATGATTCTTTGCAGCTGCCTATTTGATACTTTTCCCCACACGACAGGCACTAACCCTTATTTGATAGGATATGCCAAAAAATGAACTTTCTCCTGAAAGTATGGTATTTCTGAGCCAGCGCAGAAGAGCTGGCCAGATAAATACAACACTGAACTCAGGTTTGTTGGTTTGTTTTTTTTTTCCCCCCCAGTATTTTTAAAGTAAGGATCACTGCCATTGAATTAAGTGATTTTAGGAATCATCCCTCAGGAGGGAACCAGGTCATTCAGAAATGCCAGCTGACCATTGCCAGAAACAATTTCTTTTAAAGGCAGTACTTATGTGAGTGAAGTGAGAATATAGAAATCCTCACATTTACAGCTCCAGATTGACAGGTAAGTGAGATATCCGCTAAAGTTCCATCTCTATGATAAAGCACAGCTACCTGGGGAATAATCAGCAAACTGGATCTTCATTAACCCTTGTATATAGCTACACTTGTGTGAATGCAAAATTGCATAAAAGACCTAAATTGCTGAGGGAAAACACAGTCACACTGCAGAAATTTTCTTTAAAGCTGTAAAAATTAAAATATCTATTTTATATGGATTCACCTGCTCTTAAAATCCATGCCTAAGAGAATGTCTTTGGTGTTCAAAGACATGGCACAATGTGTACCTTTCCCTCACTGCAGGATGCTGGGTTTCAGTAATGTGAATACTTCTAGTGCACAAAGCTAAATAAAAGGTATTGCATATCTCTTTGTGTGGGGGATTAATTCTTGATTCACATGGCAACTTAATTTATACTGTCTTTGTTATGTGAAACAAATCAGACCAGCTGTTCAGTGTCAGCAACTGGAAAATGCAGCTTCTGAGATTATGGAAACCAGTTTTGCTGGTGCCGTATGACATTACTGGTCCTATGGGAAGATCTTTTATATGGTAAGGGAAAATAGTACCTATGTGCCCCATTTAGTTTTAATTATTTTAGAAGAAATGTTCTAAAAGAAATGTCTGTGAAGCAAATCAGTTATGGAAAGTTGTCCCTGTTTCTTCCTATTACATTGACTAAGGAGGTGAGCAATAGTGGTCCTTGGTCCATTCTTCTGAGGTAATGATGTACTTGGCATCCTGCACATCGGTGAAGGATCATTGCTATTTGTAAAGTGTTTTCTGATGCTCTCAGAGAAATGAGATATTATAGGATAAAGTGCTAATTCTATCTGATCTTGATGTTATCCCTATAAATCCCAGAGGCAAATAACACTGAACTTAGCAAATCGGTCTCCATCTATTAAGGATGGCATTTCAGGGTTTGGTAGAGCAGCAAATTAATGCTGCATTCTGGATGACTGGTTGAAGAGGTCTGCTCATCTCTTTAGTTTCTCTGCTCATGGATTTTAATTTTTCAGTATTCGAGACAGCTGACAAATATTGTTTTCCCCAAAGCTACTCCTCTGTAATGTTTTCTGTATAACCCAGTGCAGCATGAAACAAATGTACCTCTTTTGCATTCATAACATGACTTTTTATTTTGCTTACATTCAGTGTTCAGAATGACTAAGGTCCTGATCTATAACACAGCCTAATACCCCTAGAAATTAATGGCAGTGAGGCGTCTGTCTGCTTTGCGGTTCTTGATCCGGTTCCTTAATTTTCTGGTGAGCCTCATAGAGGTCAGCTGCTTGTACAGGAGAGGACGATTGTGTGTCTGTCAGGAGCAGTGACAGAGGGGAGACAATCAGTATAGTTATGTAAAATGACAGAGTGAAGCTTCTGACACGTATCAGTTTCATGGGAGAAGTCAAAAAAAAGAAATATCTACACATCCAGCAAAAACAGATACAGATGCTCCCTTTTTCAGATTTTCCTCTAACCTTTATGGCTCGTTTGTAGTGCGTCAAAGACAAGCTCTTAGACATGAGCACAGACTTGGACCTCTTCAAATGCCATCTAAAAACACGGGCTACAGGGGCCAGCAGATGGAACATGTTGTTCAGATGTTTCCAAAGGCCCTTGCAGAAGCCTCCCTTGGGCAGAGCCAGCCAGATATTTTCATCAACTAAAGATAATTCTGACGGAACCCTGCCTAATTGCCAGCGAGTACTGGCATTTACCTGACAGTAGATCAGGCAAACAAACGGTGCCTGCTCCTCCTCCCCTCAGAACCGAGTCGCAGAACAGCTGTCTGTAGAAATGGTTCAGGAACCCCTCTGCCAGACTGGAGCTGAGGAACCTCGAATCCAAAATTCACCTGGGTGCCCTGGCCTCTTCCATCTCCCTCTGATGCTATCAGTGAATCACAAAATCACAAAACTGAGCCCTCAGCACACGGGATCAGCTGGGTTACACTCAGCAACAACCGGTCACCCCTCCTCCCTGGGTGCAGGGGAAGAACCACCTTCCGATGGATGGACCTCATCCAGCTGTAGTGTAGCACCTCTTTCTAGAAGCACAGTTCCTTCCTTCAGTTATGCTTTGGAGTCATCACCTCTGATCCTGGTCATCACCTCTGTTTCCTGGGTCAGAATCTCCACAACACACCCTCACTCGTATTTAGAGATAGATGCATACTGATACTCTGCAATGTATTTACCGACAGTGTATTTAGGAGAAGAGGACATCTTATCCTTTGAAGAAGTAGAACCTTCACGGCATGAAAGAGTGGAGGAGAGTTTTGATTTACCGATTGCAAAATTGCATTGTGTTCAGCCACGAGGAGTAAATGCAGAACTTAGCACATCCCTAGGTAGGTAAGATAAGGATTAAGCACTTTCCTACATAGAAAAGATAATATCAAATGTTAGTAGTTTCATTAGATCAATCATATAATTCTTCTAATTCTGTACATGAGGAATGTGGCCCTAATTGCAAGTACTCTAAACTGGAGCAGAGTAAAGCTATGCCTGCTCTGGGCTGGCATGCCTGTTTGCATTATGCAGTGAATTATGCTTAGACAAAAACTGTATTAAAAAGCTAAGTGGGACTTGACAAATCATCAAGATATGCTTTATGGGAAGAAAATGTATAAAATGAGTAATGTTTATGCATATTTAAAACATATTTGCCAAATGCCAAGGAAATGGGAAATATTAATTAATAGCACTTTTTTACAGCAGAAAATTAATTGAAATTATTCAGAGTCCAATTCTGTTCTCCTTGTGCTGTGACTAATCTAATTGAGATGAATAGGCTACTTGTAAAATAAGAAACTCTCAGCATGACTAACTTTGGTGGAATCAAGCCCTCCATGAAGATTATTAACCAGTTTTGAAATACAGTGCTCATTTTGTGTTCCCTGACTGAAAGACAGGCAATTTTAACCAATCCTTTAGATTTACAAGATACCCAGAAAGGTATTGTTTCAAATTGCACCAAGACAAAAAAAAAAGCAAGCTAGTTATGAGATGCGCACAAGGTATTCTTACAGGTGTAAAACGGCTGCTGTATTTTTATGTCTGTACAGGAGGTGAA
Source organism: Pedionomus torquatus (assembly GCA_013398155.1). Taxonomy (NCBI): domain Eukaryota; kingdom Metazoa; phylum Chordata; class Aves; order Charadriiformes; family Pedionomidae; genus Pedionomus; species Pedionomus torquatus. The sequence goes on from VZRU01003118.1 coordinate 32,963, forward strand.
ACCACACTTCCAAACTCCACATTTCAAGAAAGCAGGACCTCTGCTAAGGTGTTACGCTGGTGGAGGCTTAGCACCCTCGGTGTCGAAGTGATGTATTGGGTTTTACAGTGCCGGCTGAAGGGAAACAGCGCAAAAGCACAGCTCAGGAACCATCCTCTGGATTTCTTAGGGCACTCGTGTTCTGCAGCCATCTGCTGTACAGAGCTGTGCTCTCAGTGGTGTTCATTATGAGATGTGGTTTTAAAGCATTTAACATAACCACAGTCTGACAGACAAGAAGATGTTTATCCCCTTAGGGAAGATATCAACAAAAGCGCATCTGGATGCAAAGCAAAGCTTTTGGATCCTGTCCTTGAAGCCTGACTCCATAAATGATGAAGTCAAACTTTTTTTTGCCTTCAGGAAGACTCTACATGTTTGATCCAGAGATGTGTTAACAAAGATCGGAGAGGAGAGGTGGCATCCTAGATAGCCCATTGGCAGATCTCTGGACTTCCCCAAAAGGAAATCCTATTTCTGAGTTCTGCTTTTTGTTTTCTGGGTCCTGTGTGGGCAGTTCGGTCAGTCTCCAAACAGAGAGGAGACATCTGCCTGACAGGTGTGCAGGCAAACTGAGAAACTGGTGCAGGTTCTAGATAATTACTGGATTTCTCTCTGCAAACTCTTTCCTTGGTTCTAATATTACAAGAAAACAAAAATCCTTATACTATGGCTACTTATTAAGATATTCTAATTTTTTCAATGTTTGTCATTACATAATGACCTCTTAAATAAGACTGAAGACTTTCTGACAATCCACTCCGCAGCATGTCTGCTAATGATGCTGTGGATTCATGGAAAAACACAGAAGAGGATGTCAAAATGTTCTGTATTTAGTGCCCTGTATGTTTTTCTACCTGAGTGATAAAATGTTCTGTGTTGCTGGCTTAGAACATGACAACCGGTGCGATGCTGCCTACACTGGTCACCCGCCAGAATCCAGATGTTACCCTCACACTGGCCTTTATAGTACTGCCACCACAGGAAAGGAAGGGCCTGAGATGTAATATAATTGAAGCACAAATTGTCTAAAGTTCAGAAAAATATTTTATAGTTTAGCCTTTTTTTATGTGTACATAAGGACTTAACTAAATGCATCAGGTTCTGCATTCCTCCAAAAGTCCTAGGTCATAAGTATGTACAAGAAAGCAGAGAAAATATTGTCTTGTCATGCAAGACAGAAACTCATTTTGCCTCCCATCTGAAAGGCAGGCATATAATTTATGCTATGATCTAGGATTCTGTGAACATCCGTGGAGAGGACCACCCTGAGGATGAGTCATCCCACCTACTCTAGACACTTAGGAGCGAGTGAGTCATCCATGAGAGTGCCTATCTCTCTCCATTGATTGCAAAGGAGATGGAGACAGCAGACACACAGCAGCTTCCCTTTTGAGCATGTGGTGATAAAGGTAGGGCTGGTTGCTGGAATGAAGTCCAGAACCACCTTAACTTAGATGAATTTTGTACTTTTCAGGCCTCTCTGTCTTTCTTTTGCATGGAGGGCAGGACACTGGCAGTCCCTCAGTTACTACCCCTCATCAGAAATGGGTCATTCTGCCTTTAAACCTGGATGGTTGGCATAGTGGTTAATGAGATTTGAATTAAATGATAGTACTGAGGCTGAAATTGTTCCTTGGGGAACCTCTTTCTTCGTTTGACTTCTGTTCACAGTTTATATACAGATTTGAATCCCTTCACTTCACTAAGTCTGTGCTGTTCATCTTTGAGAGCTGCCTGTGCAAGTGTTGGTTGAACTGAAAGCATTTACAGGAGAGACTTGCTCTTTAGCAGGGCCTAATTGAGGCCAAATCTCTTACTACCATGTAGGTTATAAGGGCTCGTGCCCAACATTGTACTTTTTGGTCCAACTGATATGAACTTCTAGTTCACATCATCACTTTGTGCTGATGCTGTAGGTCAAAGTCTCTTAAGGAAACCTCTTTTCTTTTTAACAAGCTTTAAGGAAAAGAAGANGTGCTGATGCTGTAGGTCAAAGTCTCTTAAGGAAACCTCTTTTCTTTTTAACAAGCTTTAAGGAAAAGAAGACTGAAATGAACACTTTCCTTTAGCATCCACATCTCAACTTAGACACATTCATATGTTGACCTGAAGATCATGTTTCACCTTCAAAACCCCTTTCCGTAATTGTGCCTGGTTAGAAGATCGAGTCTTGACCAGAGAAGAGCTGTGTCTAGGGAATAAAGGATGCTCCAGAGGAATATCCTACCATTTTTTAAATACACTGCCAAGTTTCTTGGCTCCTCTTGTGGCTAAAGAGCACTGCCAAAGCCACATACCCCATATTCCAGTTTCTCTTTGGAACAAATTATAATCCTTTTAGCTAAACATCAATGTTTTAAGGATAATTTTTATTCAGAAGTGTATTTTTTTTAAAGCAGTTGAAATTCTGAGCTGTTTGTACTCTTTATAGGTAATTTAAATAGCTTGTTTGTTTGATAGATGATGTGTTTGTTCACTAGACTGGTAATTTGCACTGAGCTGTAATCCAGGAATCAGATGGTTAATTGTTGCTGTTGTGTGTAAGAATTAATTGGGACACCAGGTGCTTGTTGTGTACATGTTAGGTAGAAGTTCCTGTGAACAAGATGCTTTTGCATTATTGTTGTTCTAGCTTGAAACTGTTGAATTTATTAGAGTGTAAAAGAGTAGTATGGGAGAACTTCTTGAGAGGGTAAGAAGAATGATAGGCTGGTAAATTGCTGTTGCTGTTTTGAGCTTTAAGGATATTTTCCTCTTCTTCCCCCCCCCCACCCCCCCCAACGTGTTTAAATACAAGTAAAACAGCTGTGAAGCGTTTTATCTGATGTGCCAGGAATTTTTAGACAAGTCTTTAACATATCAAACCTTACTGTGTCCTAGCCATTGTTTCCTATAAACCTTTCATTGTACATCTCAACAACTGAATGCTAATTGTATGAAGAGAAGCTGCCTGATTCATCATTAAGCCTTTCATTTTCTGACAAGATTAGCCACTGCTGGCATATTTTCCAATAACGTCCTCATTCCTAACATCCTGTTCATGATATTCATACAGCTTCCAGTGCCCGTGAAATCAGGAACTGTAAAAAAATAACCAGAAATCACTCTAGTATCTGTCAATTGCTTTTCTTCTGTTTTACAAGCTTGTCATCCAGTTAGGGAACATAAGACACATTGTGTGACTAGTCCAACACCAGTAACAGACAGCATCTTGTCAAAATGAACATTTGCAGGCAACCCACAGCATAAAAATGCATTTTTTCTGAAGTGTTTGAGAACACTTACAAATAACAATTACATTCAGGAAAGTCTGAGAGTAGCATTCAAACGAACAAAGTCTAAACTTGTATTTTTGACTCAGCGAGTATTATTTCATATTCCGAGTGTGAACTGTGCAGGCTTATGTACAGGATTAACTGTGTGACTTCTTCACCCACCAGTGAAATAAATTAAAACACCAGCCTCTCAAATAGCAGTGCTTTTAGTATGTATTTCATTTTCTCTGGTTCTCCTGTACTGTAGAATCTGGGGTGACATTTTTATGGGTACATCAGAGACCCTTTGAACCAACCTCAGACACTGAGGCCAGCCCACCTCCTACCTATTAAACTCTCTCAGCCTCCAAAACAGGGCACCTTGTCAGGAAAGGTCCTCAGCCTGTTGTTGGTCCTCAACTATGCCTGGAAAGATTTTGCATGCCAGGGGCCTTCAAGGAGTTTAACAGCAGTGCCCAGGACATTCTCTAGCATTAGTTCATGAGGCTCACTGCCTGAAAAGCCCATGTTTTTCCCTAATAAAAACCCCAGTAACAAATTTATAGTGGAGTTTCACTGATAGGGAACTAAGGCATAAGGAAAGTCAAGCTCAGGGCAGGAAGAATAGTAATTTCTATTTGGGTAGACCAGAGTGCCAGTCTGCTCTGATATGTCCATTCTCTGCCTGGCAAAAAAAAAAAAAGAAAAAGTAAATCTCCTACTCAGATCTGCCCCTCCATCACCCCATCATGGCGCATTAGCAAGACCTGTATGCCTTGAAGACTAAGCTTTGCTGATGAATGCCATGTGCTTGAAAAACCTGACTGCAGATCATTTACTTAATGTTGTGCAGCAAAGACAGGAATGAAAACTACATCTCTAGAAACCGGACTGAGAGCCAAGGGACACAAGTCCCTTCTTGCAACTCAGCAGTACTAGGACTCAACTCAGGACTGAAAATGAATCATGGTGCTGGAATGACAGAAAGGCTGCTGAAATTAAATGCGGACATGAGGATTAACATGACAAAAAAAGGTGAAATTTCAGTCCCTGGGTGTTCAGCCTGAAGCTGAAGGAGGAGAAAATGGGCTCCCTGCAGTCCTGGTAGCAATGCAGAACCCGAACTCAAGGCCTTGAGCTGTCGCTGCAGGCTCAGCTGAATGAACACTGCAAAAAGGGATGTGGCATTTTTTTCTGACAAATTATCTGAGCTGGTCTGAACTTAGTGTCCTGTATAGAAAACATGGAGTCCCCAGAGCTATACACTGAAGATGCTCTCATAACTCCATCACAGTGAGCAAGTGTTGTTGAAAAACATGATGTTGATATCTCACCATCAAAAAAGGCAGAGAAAACGTGCATGAGGCATGTAATACCAGGAACACCCTGCTCCCATTCTGGAGATGGGTGGAAAAGCTAGGATCCCACATCTTGAACACACAGCACTTGTTTACAATTCTCAGGTTTTCCTGCTCACCTCCTCTCATGCAGGCACAGCCTGCATGGCAGCTTCTGCAGGCCTGGGCCAAGGTGATTGCCTTGGTGGGGCCCAGTGTGTGGAGCACCAGCCCTCTGAATGGGTCACGCGTTGTCTGGGGTTGTGTGGCGCATTGGGAGCAGGTCCCATCAGGCCAAGTAGAACAGCGTTTACTTTGCTTTGCTGGAGGCAGGCTGTGCTCACTTGGGTGTTTACCATCCATACCTCCAGCTGGGAAGCTATGGAGAATCTTGGTGCTAGACCGTGGATCTCCAACATGAGCTTCAGCCCAGGCTGGGCACTCTGCCTCTTATAGGACTCTCACATATGCACTAGACCTCTGGAGGCATGCAGGGAAGGAGGGTCACCTGAACAGGATCCCCATAACAAGTGTGCTGAGCAGAGAGCATCCAAAGGTGGCCATTGTAAATTGTGTGAGACAGGTTGTGGGGCTGGGTCCTGCCCATTGTCAAGATTTAAGATTCTCACACAAGGAGAGACAAGCCTGCACTGGGATTCGCTGCCCTCTTCCCCTTGAAGTTAGGTGCCAAAACCTTTCTTCCAAACCTAGGTGAGAGGAGGTATCATGCCTTTCAGAAGGGAAGGGGTGTCTCTCCAGTGCATTTCCAACAAGGTGCAAGCCCCTTTTGGAGGAATTTTGAATCCCCAATGCCTACAAAGACCCCTTGAGGAGGGGTCCTCTTCCTGTGGAGGGAGAGTCAGTGCTCCCAAACTCCTATTTTTTGTGGTGAAATTAAACAACCACCGGTCTAATAAACATGAAAAGTGGGCACAGCTGTGCCTGGTGCACAGGCACGTACCTCATTGCCTTGAGGCAGGTTTGCGGGGCCAGTCTGCTTGCTGCCATTTGGAAGGTTTCTTGAAAGAAGCTGCAGCCCCTTGCCCTGGGCAATGCCATCCTCCCAGCAGATACCTTTTCCCCAGGAGGCAGAGGGCTGCCTGTCTTTCTGACACCTCTCATCACCTCCCCTTTCTTTCCATTTATACTGCAGTGGATGTCCATGTGGAGGTCTCATGGACTTCCACATGTGCTGTTCCCAACTATTAATCTCAGGGGCAAACAGCTGATGGCTGCAGCCCCTCAGGTTTAGTCACCTGCCTTAGCAAATGCCAGTAGAAATTTAGGTCAATTGATTGCAAAGGCTTGTGCAGTTGGATTTGTAAGTGCAGGTTGGGTTCCAACAGCAGCACCTTGTGAGCCAGAGACAGGCGCTGCCTCTTGGAGCATGGCACCACCCAAAGCTCTCTTCCTGGAGATCTGCAAGAGCAATTTGAGGCCAAGCTCTTAGGCAGGAGCTGCTGGGTAAAACCTAACTTATTTTTTTGTTCATGGGTGTAGCTAGTTACTTAATATAAAAATAGGTTAATTATGCCCCAAATTTACCCTGGCATAAAAGTGGGTGGAAGCAGTTACAGCAACAGTGATCCCTGGCAGGGAAGACAGCAAAGTTGATGGAGTCTTATGGCAGGATACTGCAGCTGTACACAATTACCACTCTGTTCAGCGTTGCAAGGAGAAGGCTGAGAAGGAATGAGCTGGGCTAACTCAAAACAGCAGTCAGAGGACACCATGCGGGCCCCAGTTCCTGAGTCAGACTAGCCCTCAGCAGCCTCTGCCAGCATAAGCCCTCTGAGAACAGACAACAGCAGAGTTAGGGCCTCAAGGCCTGGATGTGACAACTAGGTAGCAAAAGGAAAGGTGCAAAACTGACCACACTGTAATGTAAACACTTCTTCCTCAGGGCAGAAAATTCAAGTGAGAAAAATAGTGGGGCTTTATTTCCCCTTGAGACTTCGGGGTGAGCTGAGCCTCTGTTGTTTGATTTCTTGCCCAACCACTCCAGGACCTTTAGTATTTTGTAGTAGTTGCTAGCATCATACCTCTGATTGCTTAGGCTTTCTTTGGTAAACTGATGACATAATGTATTACAGGACCACTTGTGTCGACTGAGAGCTGCCCAGAAGGGCACTTCTTCCCTCAGCACTGAAATGCCAAACATTAATGCAGGTCTGCATCTAAATACCATGAGTAACTGTAAAAGGAAAGAAATTTTATTCGTGGTGTATGAGCTGACAGCTGAGATCATGGGTCTACCTCCTCATTCTGAGATGATTGGCTTCAGGGTCTGGAGCAAGACTGGGCAGGCAAGCAGCAGAATCAGGACTCCCTACTTCAGGAGAGCAGATTTTAGCTTATTTAGGGAATTGGTAGGAAGAATTGCCTTGGAAGCTGCCACAAGGGAAAGAGATGCCCAGGAGAGGTGGCTTAGTTTTAAAGGAAACACTAAGAGCTGAGGAACAAACTGTCCTGTTGGGAAGTCAGGACAGGAACTTCAGGAGAAGGCCTGCTTGCCTGAGCAAGAACTTCTCAATGAACTAAACTGCCAGAAGTGAGTGCAAAGAAGAAGTGGAAACAAGGAGATAGGAAATGAAGTGTGGAAAAGAACTGATTGGGGATCTAGGAACAAAATCAGGAAGGTCAAAGTCCCTTTGGAGGAAAAATTAAGAAGGGATGTAAAGGGTAGGAAGAAGTATGCTGGTGACAAAGAGAAGTTCAGAAGTTCATGGTGATGAAGAAGAATATGAGCCAATGGTGTGCTCTCATTGCAGATGCAAATAGCATACTGGACTGCAGCATGAGGAGTGGAGCCAGCAGATCAGAAGGAGATAGGATAGGATAGGATAGGATAGGATAGGATAGGATAGGATAGGATAGGATAGGATAGGATAGGATGACTCAGATGACTCAGCTGAAAGGAACCTGCAATGATTGGCTAGTCCTGACAAATTTAGGGTTGACCAAAAGTTAAAGCATCTTGTTAAGGGCATTGTGCAAATGCCTTTTAAACACTGACAGGCTTGGAGCATCAACCACCTCTCTTGGAAGCCTCTTCCAGTGTCTGGCCACCCTCTTGATAAAGAAAAGCTTCCTAATATCCAGTCTAAACCTCCCCTGGCTCAGCTTTGAACCATTCCCATGCTCCTGTCACTGGATCCCAGGGAGAAGAAATCAGCACCTTCTGCTCCACTTCGTCTCCTCAGGAAGCTGTAAGAACAATAGCATTCATGCCTCATCATCCTTTTCTCCAAACTAGACATGCCTAAAGTCCTTAGCTGCTCCTTATGGGACATTCCTTCCAGCCACCCTTTCTCCATGTTTGTTGCTGTCCTCGAGGCATTCAAGGACCTTCTCATCCTTCTTCAGTTGTGAGGCCAGAACTGCACACAGTGCTCAAGGTGAGGCTCACCAAGATTGAATACAGCGGGATAGTAACCTCTTTTGATGGGGTGGTTATACTATGTTTGATGCACCCCAGGATGATGTTTGCCCTCTTGGCTGTAGGCTGACTCCCACTCATCCCACAGTTGGACAACTCATCCAGAAGGATGCTGTGAGAAACAGTATCAAAGCCTTACTGAAATCCAGAAAAACTACATCCATTGCCTTCCCTTCATCCACCAGGTGTGTGACCTTATCATAGAAGGATATCAGGTTAGATAAATGGGACTTTTCTTTTGTGAACCCATGACTGTGCCTGATGATTGCATTATTTTTAAAATGTTTTTCAATAGTACTCGGTATAACCTTCTCCATAAATTAGTTAGACAAACAGATCTGTAATTCGCTGGCTCTTTTCCTCACACCCTTTTTGTAAATTGGAATAGCATGGCTAATCATCAGAGATCTCCCAGGACTTCCAAGATATTTGGTTGAGATGATCAAGATGATTGAGAAGGGTCCTGTCATAACACCTGCTAGGTCCTTCATTACTCTGGGATGAATCCCATCAGATCCCATGGATTTGTGAGCATTCAGATGATACAGCTGGTCCCTTATAATTTCAGTGTACACACATGGAAAGTCACTGTTCCTGTACTCATAGTTCTCCAACTCAGGGGACCAGGAAGTCCAAGGTCTATCAGTATTATTAAAAACTGAGCCAAAAAAACACATTGAATGCCTCCATTTTCTCTTTATCTCTGTTAATCAGATGACCATCTTCAACTAGTATTGGTCCAATGCTTTCTTTAGATTTTTTTTTATCGCTCCTTTTACTCCATGCTGGTAAGACACTCCTGGAACACTGTTCCAGAAGGAGGTTAAGAAACTGGAGAAGAGCCAGTGGAGGGCTGCTAAGATGGTTAGGGGGGTTGGGATTTAGGGATCTGGGCTTGTTTTTAAGAGATGTGGAGGAAGGAATAATACCCTATAGCTACAGGAAGGGCAGTGGAAACAAACTCTTTTTTATAGTGGCAGAAGGTAAAACAAGGGGCAATGGCCACAAGCTGTAGCTTGGGAGGTTTGGACTGAACGTTAAGAAAAAAGTAATAGAAATCATGAGGAGGGAATGCAGTGCTGGAAGGATTTATCCAGCCACCAAGGCTTTTGGAGTCTCTGTCCTTGGAGTTTTTCAGGACTTGCCCAGGCAAAGCTGGAGCTGACTTGGTCTAGGGTTAATGGCAGTTCTGCTCAAGCAGGTGGGTGGACAAAAACCTTCTGAGGTCCCTTCCAACCGTGTCTTTTGTGTTACCTTGATAAGACCTGCCTGTGACAAAAACGGAGGGGAATTGCTTCTGAAGGCATCTATACCAGCTTGTCACAGCTGTCATTGCTGTATCTTGTCATTCTGACTCTGCTGCCTTGACTGTTCCTTCCCCAGTGAGACTGGCTGCTCAGATAGAGCCAGAAGTTGAATTTGCTATATTTGAGGTTTCTGAGACACACGACTAGGATTTGGTGACCCAAGCTTTAGCTTCAGGGACCCAGACTCTTGGCTGCCCCTGGCTATGGTTGGGGCCCTGCCCCGCTCTCCTTGTGTGGGGGCTGTGGACTGTTCTGCCTCCTGTCAACCTCAGTCCCCCACTCCTGGCCTGGCTGAGCAACTGGCCCTGCCTATGCGCTGGTATCAAACTCCTGATCTAAAACAGCTTCCACAACCCACTTCCAGGTGAAACACACCCATGTGGAGAGCCTGTGGCTCATGGAGGTGTGCAGTCCCATGCAAGCCAGTTGGCTTCTTGATCTGAGTGGGAACAGGCAGTTAGAGAACAGTTTGATGGGTGTTACCCACAAGAAGCCTGGAGGCCATGCTGGCACCTGATGAAGTTGGGCTGTGGCGTGGAGGTGACTACCGGTCTGGCCAATCAGATTCTGCAGAGAAAGCATCACTGGTAAGGTGGCTTTGGGGTAATCTGGCCAAAAATGGGAGGTGGTGTGGTGGTGATGGCCAGACATGGAAAAACCAACATCTTTCTCAGGACTCTGCTGTTCCAGTGCAAGGTTTTTTGAGCCGCTGGCACGGGTACGCTGCTGCACTGAGAGCCAAAGTGGTAAATCTGACCAGGTTAGCCCCATTCCATCCCCACACCTGCCCTGGTTTCACAGATTTACTGTGACCTCATTGCTTCTGTTCTTGCTGCTCCTTCCGTCCCCACACTCTTGCCTTATTTTGGCTACAGCAGCAGCAGTTGTTCACTTTATTCATTTGCCACGTACAGAGAAGGCACCAGGAGCAGCTGGGGGAAGGGAAGCTGTGCCTGAGCGTGCAAGTGTGCGTGCATGTGTGTGTGAAGACATCTCTGATCCATGAGCAGAAGCAGGCTGGTTCCTTCTTGGCTGCCTCTCATCACAGAAAAAAGGGAGAAAGTGCCAAATCTCATCTCAGCAAAGGAGCTGCTAGTCAGGGAGCTGGAAACCTTCCTTATCTTCAGAGCTCTGAGAGAAAGCAAGAGCCTTATTAAAGTTTTTCATGGCTCCCCTGCATCTTCAGAAAGCTGAAATAATTTTTTCCAGAAAGCATGATGTTTATTAGGATTGTGAATGAGGAGGAGAACCTGGTATTTAAGACAGGCCACAACTGAATGGCCTGGATTCAGCTGTCAGGTGCCTCCAGAGCAAGTGCACTGAAGTCCACCAAGATGGTTAGGTGTGGCAGGATGACCTCTTTTGCCTTCCTTTACCTCACTAGGAACATCCTTGCATACTCTTAATTCAGGGTTTAGACACTGTAATTTAAAAAATGTGAGAAAATTTCATTTATTCTGAATACCAGCAGGAAATAGGAGATGTAATTTTCTCTACTTGGGGAACCTTTACAATTTTTCCCCATAATAAAGAAATAAAATAAGCAAGACAGCAACACATGACTAGGCAAATAATACAAGTGTTTTCATCACATAAGACATTTATATGCCATAAATCAGAAGTGTGGGCTCAGTCTTTGGCTGGGACCTCAGCACTGGTGGTTGTTCACCATCAAAATTTACCCATGGAAGAAAACCTCACAGCTTAGTAGTAATTTTGGTTTCCACTTTAGCAGAGACAAGCAAGTCTGGATTTGAGGCTGGCCTGGCCTTCCTGTTATATGTCAGCATATGTTATGAAATAATTGGTATCGTGTTACTTTGGATTATGTTGTCCCACAGAAAGAAACCCTTCAAAACTAAGATGAAGTCCACAGGAGTCCTACCTGTGGCTGGTGCTGACAGGCAATGCTCAAGCTGGGACCAGAATAGCAGAAAACCAAATACTTGAGATCTTTTACTATGACACGTAAAGAATGAAAATTGTACTCTTCATTTGTGTGGTCCCTTGAGGAGACCCTCAAATGTGGTCTTCACCATGTGGAACTGGCATTTCAAATATTGTAAGTTGTTGGGTTTTTTTTTGTTTTTGTTTTTTTTTTGTTGTTGTTGTTTTTTGTTGTTGTTGTTGTTGTTGTTGTTGTTGTTTTTTTGTTTGTTTGTTTGTTTGGTTTTTTATGATTATTATTTCCAAGAAGAACCTGTCTTCTTAAAATAATATTCCTGAGATGGTAAGGGCAGGCAGAATGTCATGGGTTAAAGATACTTGCTGTTTTACTGCTGTAGAGCACTGAAGACTAAGAGCTGCTTGTGAGTCCACCTGAATTAAATGGAGGAATGTACAGCTTGTTGTAAAGGTATCCTGCCACCAGGATCTTTCCCCCCTTCTTTTCTTGTAACAAAAACAACCTCTGCTATGCAAAGAACTGAATTACTCATTCCAGACTGACATATTGCCTTAGCATTTCTGCTCTATTCTGAGCGGTTGCACTTTTCAGCTGGTACCTGGAAAGAACATCATCTCTTACGAGGCTGCAAAGGATGGTTAGAAAATACCTGCCTAGATGAGTCACTAGGGAACTGAGAGGGAGAAAGAGACCTGAAACATTAAGTCGCAGAAGTGTTATAGGTGAAAAAGGAAAATAAGCACACAGATACAGTGTCCAAGATCTGTAGTTTACCAAGAAAAACTTTTTTTTTTTTTTTAAATAAAACAAACCCCATTGGAACTATACAGAACTAAGGGAGGGAATTAACCTCAAGAGAGCTGTCAAGCTATGGTTAACACCTTGGAGGTTCAGGTTAGCTCACCCAAAGGTCAGGTGTGCATGTCCCATGCCGTTCTCCCTCGCTGCACAGGTGGGATAACACTGTGAAAAAGAGAAGGCTGGCGGTAAATGCGTAGGTATGTGCACGCGTGCGCTGCAGAGCTCACCCCAGCTCCTGGTATCACCAGCAACAGAAAATTAAGTGATTTTACTTCTCACAGCTGCCAACCAGAGTGTGAAGCGTGACTGCTGGCACAGTGCAGGTCCTGTGGCAGCCCAGCTCCTGTCATGTCCCAGGGCAACCCCAGCTCTGTGTTGTGGTGGCCACCAGGCTGTGCTTTGGGGCATTGGCACCTGCTCCCTGGCCTTCAGCTCCGGTCAGACCTGTGTGGCAACACTACACTGAGCCAAGCTCTATCAAGCTGTAGGAGAGAAACAAAATATCACTTACAGCAAGGTCAAAACACTCCTTACTTGCTAATAGGGTGGAAAAATAATTAACCGGGGACAGAGTGTTGATCAGCGTTAGGGGAACCGGGCAGGTCACTTGTATACAAGCTGATATTCGCCACATGTGCACCCAGTGTTTGTTTACACTGTTTTTAAAGATATCTTTACAACCATGAGGTCCTTTCCCATACTTGTTTTTTCCTTGAAATAAACCTCAAAAGTAAATAGAAAGTCTTAGAAAGGCCACAGAGCCACCTGGTCTATCTCAGAAGCTGCTCCTAGAACAATATGAAGCTCTAAGGCTCTTGGATCAACTGCTTTGCTTTAAAGTCGCCATTTCTGAATTACATGGCTGATTTTCACAGGACATGTTTATGGCTTCATGGGCCTCTCATAGTCAGAGCTGTAATTTTTGCACTCAGCGATTGTTCAAAACAAGTAACTCAGAGGTCATGGCATTAACTACCAGCTGTAATTAGCAATCTTGCTTTAATGGCCCTGTGTCCCCATTCACAGTGCCCCAGAGCTGCTGGTTGGTGGCCAGTTGGAAGCAGGAGTAATCTATTTGCAGCAACAGTCTGGGAAATAGTGAAACTAAACATGAAAGTTCAGCCCCAGAGTCTTATACCTGTCTCTCAAGATGGGGTGTGAGCTTCCCACAATATGGCTTTCCAGGACACTGGCACATTCAGTTTCTGGAGAGTCTGTCTCAGTTGCCAGAGGTTGCGTAACACACTGTGGTAGCCTGGCCTGGACATAGGGTGAGAGAGTTTTCCATGATTACACTGAGGTGAACTTATTTGTCATTGTTTGAATGAGAACTTCTGTCTTTGTTTCCAGGTAGATTAGGAGGCAAAAACATACCTCTTCCAGATCCTGCCAAGCTCAGCCTCCTCTTGTCTGCAACGTTACATTAAAGCATGAACAAGCAATGACCTTAAGACCATCTCATTACAGGCATGTGGGATTCATCATGACAACAGCTGCCTGTACTTATTACTGTCTGCCTTCTTTTGTGTTTCCTTTGCCTGTTCCATTTTCTCTTCAGTCTCAACACTCAAATTTTACCCGTGTTTTCAATTTAGGCTTGTCCCAATGTGAAATACCTGTGGTGCTTTACTGGGAATGATCAATGAAACTCTTATTAGATGCTTGGGCAAAATTCCTGCTGGGATCAAAGCCCTGGCTGTACCTGGATAAAGGCTTCAGCCTTTGGTCCATGTTTACACCACATCAATATGTTGTAGCTTTAGCCAGGGCTAAAGCCTGCAGTTGTACAGGACACCTTTATTCAGCTTAGATGGGCAACAATTAAATCCCATATGAGACCATGTAGTGTCAAAAAAGAAGGCTTTTCTGAACATGCAGGCTAATGTGGAGAAACAGAACCATATGGTCCATGGGATTTTCTCAAATACATTGGGGAGGGCATTAGATGCCACTGTGGCAGCGGGAGAGACTGCTGCTGGAAAAGCAAGGCAGAGAAAATGAACAAGCAAGCAGGACCAGGTGTCTGTGGGAGCTGAGGGAGCTGGGGCATGTAGCCTCTTGCTCAGCGCTGCTGAGTGAAGCAGCTCTCTTCTGCAGGTTCCTGTGGTGGCCAGGGATGCAGTGGTGCCAGCTGCCACTGCAAACAGCCCTACACGGTGACTACCCAACTCCATGCCTTGGTTTCTCCCATGAACAGAAAAAAAAGCCCTCTTGGAGTTGAAACATTGCCTAACGCTCACACTTTGGGACCGTACCAGGCCAGTTTTACTTATGCTGGAGAAAATCAGCTGCTTTTACTTTAGGTCCCTCAGACTTTGCCTGTGTAGGAGTAAAGAAAATTGCCCCCTGAATTTTGCCTGCTAAGCCTGTGGGGTGATGAGATATATTTAATCTGCACAGGCTGGCTAACACCACCCTGTGAGTTGGGTTTAGCTTTGATTCAGTTCTAGAGCGTGTTTTGGGCCAGCAGAGTCTTTTCACAATACTACTTTTTGGCTTTGCATGCTAGGGCTCTCTCTGGGCATGTTGTTCTGTACAGCATGGACAGCCTGTAGGCCTGCTCCAGCATTTGCCCACGGTTTCTGTGGCTGTGCTGGTGCAGGAGGCATCTGGGGGAGTGGGTTGGCTCTCCTGAGAGAGGCAGAGGCTGTTGCTGTGCAGGCTGCAGAATTCCCATGGAGATTTTGCCGGCTATATGTCTGAAGTTCACCTCCACCCACAATCAAGAGCACCTCTTATCTTGCTACTCAGGCTGCAAAACTTCTAGTACTTGAGTGGACCAATTATAATACAACTGCAGTGACCGGAGAGACTTCCTAGGGCCCTGGAGCATGTGTACCTTGCTTTATTCCAGCTATATGCTGCTTTATGTCTGTCTTTAGGAAAATTTTCCTTTTAAATAGGCATATTTGCTTGTTTTTAGAGTGGCGGTGACTTACACAATCAAAGTCAAGCAGTCTCAGATGACTTTCACAGAAGAAAAGTTTCCTTGCAAGGCACATGACCCAAGCAGCAAGCTATCTCTTGATGCAAAAGTTTGTCCTCCCTCTCAGAGTGAGCAACCTGGAACGAATTATAATGAATAGATGCTTATCCTGAAGTGATTGTGAGCTGTGGTAGCAAGAGCCAAAATAGGGCTTTCAAATGAGAGGTGGATTGAGAAAAAGCAAGGGGGTGAGCTTGGGACATCAGCTGCGGTCCTGAGGTCTTGGGTACTTGGGTCCTCACTTCAAACCATGCTCAGAGTAATGATGATTTACAGTGAGTCTAGTTGCTTGGGTTTTAACGAACTGGTGCTTTAGCTTCCCAGGGACCTGCATGAGACCTGCTCATTGTTTCTGCCAACTCAGCAGAGAGCCACAGGCCTGGGAGCCTGGAAAGCCAGGCTGGTGTTTGAACAAGACAGATCGTTACTAGAGGATGGCAAGGCACAGCCTGCTTAAAGCATTTTCAGAGGGACTTAGATCTCCCAAGACTCTGCACCTGTGTCTTGCACATCACACTGCACCTATTTGAATAGCACCCTTTAGGAGCCAAAGCTCTTGATAATTCATGTATTTAACCATCAGTATTCAAGCTGGAAGCAAAATAAAAAGTAAAGGATAGCTTTGGAGCAGGATAAGTATGAGCTTCCAACAGAAACAAGTTTTTCAGAGGAGGACCCACCTAAAGGAGTTCCTAGGTCCTGAAGGTCGCCCATTAGTTTACAGCACAGTTTTAATAGGGCTTGAAAAAATAGGGTTTATAGTTCAAATATCCTCATTGTTTGCCAAATTGGGAAAATACTATTTTTACATGCTGTTTAGAAGACTGATGACTGTGAGTGTTGCCACGATTTGATTATTAATTAGCTAATTGCAATGTGGGCAGATGAGGTCTGTGAGGCTGATTAACCCATTCTCCAAGTCACAAGCAGCAGCAAGCAAGAGAAAAATAAGGGAGCTGCCACAAGGATCTGACAAATCCATCAAGCAGATGTGGATGATCCATCTGCAGAGAAACAAGCAAGCACTTAACAGGTGACTTGGGGATGGTGGCACCATGAAGGCGAGGGAACAGCAGGGCCTGCTGGCATGACCTGGGCCATCAGCTGTTGTCCCTCACAGCAGGTTATGCTGGGTGGGCTCACCCTCCCTCCTGTGAGACAACACATTCAGTGAGGGCCAAGAGATCAAAGCCAAGAGATCTCTGAGATGGTCTGTGCGTTTCTCTAGGACCTAGTTTTGTGCTCTGTCCGTGCACTGCTTGCCAGCAGAGGGAGTGGACATGCACTGATTGACCTCATCCTGGGGCTGGACACGATGCTGGTGGCCTGCTCGTTATGCCGAATTCCAGACAAGGGAATCACAAGATACAACCCCTCCTGCTTTAGAAAGAAATGAAAATCAGTATTTTCTAAGTGCCTCATCATTCAAGGAGCCGTTGGGCTGAATAACTGTTTTCAGGCCGAGCAGAAGGCATTGCTCTCCGTTTTAGACAGAGCTGTGGCTCCCAGCAGATGTCCAGACAGGTGCGTTATGAAAGGGTCCTTGATGGGGCTCCTGCAACAAGCACAGCCAAACAGAACATGAGTTAGCACATTTGAGACAAACCAGTAGAACAGGAATAATCCAAATCTAACCCAACACCATCTGCTGCACAAGATACTGCGGCTGTATACAAAAACCTCATTAGTACCTGATAAGAGGGAGGCTGGGCCCACAAATAAATGTATTTGCAATACAGGGGATGTGTAATGCTGTCAACATCCATGTGGCTGGTGAAAAGGAGACACTTGTGCCCGGTGGCAGCTCTGCACATGGGAAGAGACCCATGGGAAAGTGGGGCAGGGGGCAAGTGTGGCATCTTCTGGGGTGCAGAGACTCACGCTTAGAGATCCCCAGGGACCAGCCTGGGAAAGCCTGTTGGTACATAACCTGTGGCAGAGGACGATGGAGCCCCCCTGGCCCACAGTGATCAGTGTGAAAGCCAAAACCAGCAAAACTGCAAGGAACCAAAATAAAAGCAGCTACATCTGTCTCCCCTGTCCCAGGCTGGCAGGTGCTGGGGACATGGAGGCATGGCAAGCATGGGAGTTGCTGGCTGCACTTCAGTTGAGCTGCTCACAGCAGCATCTACCATTGCCCCAACACATCCCACCAAATCCATTTTTGTCACTGGTGCCCAAGGTGTGGCAGGACACTGTGCCCTGCCGTGCTGGCGATGCTCCCAGCACCACGAGGAGCAGGGAGTGACTTGGCATTGGTGGAGGGGATATGGCTTCAGCTGTCTCCCTGAGGCTGGCAGGGGCCTGGGCTGCAGCTCCCTCTGCCTGGCATCTCCCCAGGGACACAGTGCTGGGGAGGGTGCTGTCCCCTTGGGCAAGGAGCATTTGGGGGCCAGGTACTGCTGCAGCAGGGTGGTGGCAGCAAGGGTGGTAGAGGCGCGCTGTGGGGAGAAGCCGCTCCCTGGCTCTTACCCTCTTCCCTTCCCTCCCATTCAGAGCTTTTCAGTAACCAGCCTGGGGACTTACAGGCAGGATTTGTCCCTTGGAGGTAACAACTGAGGTGGAAGGACAAGTCTTGTGTGCTGTGGCTGCCACCGGATAGCTGTCAGCCTCAGCCAGAGATGCTGGCTCGGTGGGAAGGACCTACGTGCTGGGCCAGCTCCTGCTCCAGGCTGCGGCAAAGACAAGCTCGTGATCTACAGCGGGCACTAGTGAGAGGCCAAAACTTGTTGTTATGATTATTATTTATTGCTTTATTTTTAACTGAGCACTTGTGTTTGTGTGACCTCTCTCACAGGGTAGCTCTGGCTCCCTAGGGAGGTGTCTGGAGGCACATGTGGCACGGTGAGATCCCAGCTCTGGGAGAGATGGACGGCACTGAGAGGTGGGCAGAGCAGTATTGGAAAGGGAGAGGAAGGCAACTTAGACTTCAGAGCAGATACAATCCTGAGATATATATATATATTAAAAAAAAAGTAATTAAACAGAGAGAGGCAGAATTAAAAGGTCACTTAGGTTACTTCAGGGCTGCCATGTGGTAGCATCTTGAAAGCTGTTGTGCAAATGCAGCCTGGTGTAAGAGCACAGCACTATCATGGACTACTGCAATACAAGCTCCCTCGTTTTCTCTCTCCATACAGTGAAATGTGATGGTCTGAAACAGAAAAGCAGTTTCTCAGATGGAGGCTTCTGCAAAGGGTGAGTGTGGAGAGGGACGGCAGCCACCCAGCCATGTCACCCATGGAAGAGGATTACCTGCTTCCTTGGCTTTACCACTTGCCACAGGGACCCTCCCTGTCCCCAGGGCTTGTCCTGACCCTGGGACACCACGGGAGGAAGAAGCTGTGATTCAAGGCCACAATTATTTTCCTTTCCTTTTGAAGGAGCTGGTCCAAAGGAGAAGTGGACTGTGCCTTCCCCTACTGCTTCTTAAATATCTGGGATCCTGGCTGGCTCCGTTTTCCACCCTCAGCTTTCGCATTCTTCTCTCTCATTATCCCATTGTGGCATTGCAGTGTGTGTGGACCCTCTGACAGCCAAGGTTCTGCCTTGCTCGCCAAGTGTCCTACTGTCATACATTTCAGCTTGCCTTTCCCACTGTAGCCCCTTGGCCAAAAGTCACTTCTCAGTTCAGTCACCAGCTTTGCTTCTCTAGGCATTTTATTCATTTTCAGCTGTTTTCCTTTGCTTTATGTATCCTTTTCCCTGTCGGTCAGGTCAATCACAGGTCAAGAGGCGGCAAAGCACTTTTCTCTCTCTCACGTCAGCAACTGGGACCTTCCTGCACTTGCCCAAGGACTGGTTGGGAATTCAACCACTTTACCTGTTTCTGAGTTTAGCTTCAGCTTTGGAGAAGCCCAGTCCTTCAAAACTCCTAAGTGTTTAGAGTGACATTTTAGAGTCTGGAGCAGCCCTTTGTTGGTGCAGTCTCTCTGCTTCTTAGACTGCTCTGCTTTGACGGTTTCAAGAATTATAGCCTGAAATATTGGAAGAGGCAGGCTTCATACTTTGACTTCCTTTGTAATTACAGTGCTTGCACATTTTAAATTATTTTATTAATTTAGCATTTTAAACTCCACACAGTTTTGGGAGCACAGGGGGATACCTTAGCCTGAATTATTTCCTGCCAAACAGTTCTGCTGTGAAAGCTGCCGAGGCTGCTCGTGGAGGTGTGCCGGGGGCAGGAAGCACACTCCGCCACAGCTTGGATCCACATCCTCGGCCCTGGAGAAGGAGTTTCTATGGAGATATTTGCAGTAAACAAATGCATGGCTTCCCCAGCATGCGTGGGTGCCGCAGCCTCAGCCCTGAAAGCTCTCAGGCTGTACTTTTTGGCAGGGATTGATTGCGATGAACCCTGTGCCCCTCACCAGCCCCTGGCCCTGACACTGCAGTGCTGTCTTTGGAACCATCACTAGTAAGATTTCCCAGTACTTTAGCTGGGGAATGAATTTCAAGGTGTCCCAGTGTGGTATCCTGCTCACCTGCCAGCTATAGACACAAATTCCTTTAAATGATTGTGTGCATATAGCTAAAACCAAGGAGAGCCACAAAATCCTACACAAAAGCAGAGCAGTGGCTTCGTGCCTTTTCCCAGCGCATCTTAGGCCATGTCCCTCCTTCCTGGGTCTCACCAGTCTGTAGAGCCCACAGCTGGAAACCCCACCAGACAGCACTCAGCCTCCCCAGGTCTGCAGGGGGTTAAAGCCCTTTGAACAATTCCTTCCCTGGGATGGCTTGAGCAAGCCAGAAAGTTCAGAGATACTGCTCAGTTACCTTCTGCTGGTTTCAAAATAATTTCTCCACTCCCTTGTGATACCCCAGCGGGGCTTTCCTGATTTCTGAGTGATGGACAATTTCCATGCAAGTAAAGAGCCTGTGGCTCTTTTCACAGAGGTCGACATGTTAGCTCCAGCACCCCAGCCCAATATTGCTTGGGTAATAACTGTGCTATAGCTTAATTATTTCTCCTGTGAAGGTTTCTCTTGCTGTTTCGGCTCAGTAGAGTGTTCTCCTCTGTGTCCCCACTTGGATGGCAGCGCTGCATCGAGGGCTGCTCGAAGGCTGCTGCTTCTCTGGGAAGGGCTGCCCGTGACCAAAGGCTAAAGCTGAGCCCAGAATATACAAAATATGCTAAACGTCTTGCCATTACCAGGCAAAAGCATAAATGCAGCCAGTAATGACTTTGATCTCAGAAGACCAGTGCAAAACAAAGCAAGGTCTCACCAGTTAAGCACACCGCGTTATTTCTGTCACAGCATCCAACAGGGAAATTGCTATGGACCTGTACAAAATTTGACCCAGTATCAATTTCCCAATTCTGAGCTAAGCTGGCTTAAGTCTGGGCTGCAGCTCTCCCAACAGTACAATCCTCTCCAATCTCAATGTGAAACAAGGGTAGAAAAGGCGTTTAGGATATTCATAGCACATAATTCTGTTGGAAATTGGGGAATTCAGACAAAGCCAGCTGAGGGTCCCTGGCCCTGTGTTATGGGAGGCTTTATGGGAGGGAGAAGGGAGCAGGCAGACGGCCATGGGGTGTTGAAGGCATCTCAGGGGACAGCCGATGCTCCTCGTGCCTTGCAGCCTGAGCGTGTATCTTTAGTAACACGCCTCCAGAGCGAGCTGTGCCAGCAGCGCCGTTGCCGGTTCATGGCGAGTGAAGTTCTGCAGCCGGCAGTGCAGCAGCATCCCGCCGGGGGGATGCCTGCTGCCCCCTTGCTGGCAGGCTCTAATGTAGGGGCTGCATGGAACAGAGGCCGTCATCACCTTAAAATCCCCTTATTCTTGCTCAGCTGCAAGAAGAGGTTATTCAAGAGCTTTTAAACACCACGTCCTCTGGCATCAGTGTGATGACAGGGTTTTAGACATCCAGAACTTGCCCTCTGTGGCATCTGGTGGGACTGTCAGCTAAGCCACAGTCTTTCACAGTCCCTCATGTTTTGGCATTGCAGCAGGGCAGTGGCTTGTCATCTCGGTAGGCCACTCGTCCCCCCCTTGCCCACTGGTGGTGGGTGAGCGTCCCCCCTGTGCCACCCCCGCAGCCTTGGCAGAGGCTGCCGCTGCCGCAGGTGGGTGCCCCACTTTCAGCCTCCGGAGCGAATGAGGGTGCCCTGCTCCTGCTTGCTTTTCTAGTTTGCTTCCTTTGAGAGTTAATAAATATCTTGCTCTATTTTTTGCACAATAACAACAGCGCACAGCTCAGGGGAAATTTGCACAAGGAAAAAAAAAGATTAAATAATGACTTTGTCAGCCAACTGCAGCTTGTTTTATTCACCTGGTTTAGCTCTGAGTGGCTGGGAACTGGAGGGGCACTGGGGGAAATACCTGCCATGTGTGCCCTGCTCCCTCTTGTCGGCACGTGGGCTCTGCTGTCAGCAGCCCCCGCGCCTGGGCGGCCTGACCCCGAGTGACCAACCTCACCTTCTTATGTAAAGGCACTTATTGAATACAGGTTATAAAACTCAGCTTATCGGTTTCTGAGACACACAGCTGGCCCAGCACCCTGGCCTGTAGGTCACTCGCTGTCCTGGTGGGAAGAGGCATCTCCTGATCAGAGATGTGTCCCTGGGCAGCACGGGAGATGGTGAAACTGGCAGCTAAGTGGGTCTGGAGGAGTCCCCATATTCTGGCCTTGCGCCTTGCTGGCAGAGATGCTCTGGGGAGCTGTTTGCAAGAGGCCATGGCAATAGCCCAAGCCAAGCTGCCTCTGCTCTCAAGGGGCCACTTCATGCACCCTCGGTTTCTTTAAACTAACTACTGCTATGAAAGCTCAGTGGTAAAACAAATATGTACAGGCCTTATTATTGCTGAAACCCTGGGTATGCTATACCAGCAGCTCCAGTAGGTGAGGTTGGGAAGAGCTGCTATGGCAGACTAAAGGTAGATATACAGGCCTTCCTAAGACAGAGACCTCTGACAACAGGAAAATAATCTTGCTAGAAAAATATGGATTAGATACGGTTGGTAAAGAGACAGGAGAATGAAGGGAGCTGGTATTTGCCCTGCAGAAACACAGGGACAGAGGAGAGACCCTGTGATAAGTCAGACCAGCGAGTGTTTCAGCAGCACTTGGGTTGGGAGCCTGGCTCTAGAGAACGTGGGTTATTTGGGTTTTGCTGCTGTTATCTGTTTGGCAGCCTTCAGAAGCGACGCCCCAGCTGTCGAACACATGGTGCAGAGGTGTTCTCAGCTTCTCTGAGCACAGGATGCAAAGAGAAGGGAGCTGCTTTTCTGGAGGGTGCTGCTGGTGGCCCTTTGGTGTGAACGCCGGCTCTCTGCTGGCTCTCTGCTGTGATCTGGGCTGCTTTTGGGCTTGGGCCACTGAGCCCTGAGTGATCCATGGGCTCAGCAGAAATCCCAGCCCGTGCCCTTGCTGCAGAAGTGAAAGATGCTCTCCTTCAGCATCTGCTTACACAGCAGCCCTGTGCCATTATCCTCACCTGCTAATCAAAGCCTCTAACTGCAATGAGGCAACTGATGTTGCCCTTTTGCCCAAAGCTGCATTTTCTTCTGCAGGTACTTATTAAGAGAATATGCTAAACTGCCGCTTCCTGCCCTGGGAATATGTTTAGCAGGAAAAGATGCGCTATACATTCCCTTGAGCCTGGATTTCTGCTCCAGGAAGCCAGCGACAGATCCAAGACTCCCTTCAGAGCTTCCAGTGGGATGGGTCCTCTTGCCAGCACCTCCCAGCCCCTTTAAGTCAGAGGAGCTGCTTGGTGAGGAGCTGCCTGTGCAGGAGCATGAGCCCCAGCCACAGGCAGAGACCCAGACTGTGGATGGGACAATTACAGGAGGGACTGACTCATGGAAACCACAGAAAAAAGAGACGGAAGAGTCTTGGAAATACCTTACAGCTTATCAGGCTGCCACAAAGTGCTTCTGACACAATCAGTCCAACACTGCTGGCTTTTTCTTGGTCTTTTAGTAGCTGTTTGTGTAGTGTTAGGTATTACCGGTGGCTCTGCCAGTGCCACACTAGGTTTGCCATGACCCAGGAATACCAAAGGAAGGTGGATTTCAGTGGGTTTTTGATTCTTTCTGCATGGAGAGAAGCGCCCATGGTGAGGTTCTCCACACAAAGGCGGGGAATACACAAAGGCGGGGTGCCAGCCAAAATGCTGTATCTTATTCTGAAATGCCAGCCCGTTGGCAAAGCCATGTTTCTGCAGAGCCCATGACGAAGCCATGAGAAATGGGCTCTGAGGCAAAAGGAGGGTTGTGAAAAAAGGGAAGGGCAGGAAGGAGGGAAAGTCCTGCCTTCCTGCAGACTCGGGTTGGCAGTGAGCAGGCTGGGTGGTTGGTTTGCCCCAAGGGTTTGGCTCTATGCTTTACAAGACAGGTGAGGTCCTCCGTGGTTTCCAGAAGGAAGAAGAGGAGGGATTTGGGCATGTACTAATTAAAGTAGATTTCCTGGGCACCCAAGGCACCAGGGAAAGGAGAAATACGGTGCAGCACAGAAGGCAGCAGGGGCGGCTTGGGTTGGATCCCTGGCCTGGGAGCTGCAGAAAAAAGGGAGGAGAAAAAGATAAACCTGGGCACATTATGGGCAAAAAAGCGAGTATTTCCTGAGAGAGTGGGGCTGTGAGGGTTTTCACAGCAGAGGAAGGAGCTGGGAAGAAGGAAGGAGCAGGAAGGATGCAGAAGGATGCCAAAATGCTGGCCAGAATAATGCTGCTGACTGCAGTGCAGTGACACTCGGGGAATTTGGCCAAATCTTGGAGTTGCAGGGTCCAGAAAAGGAACTCAGTATTTATTTAGCTTTGGTTAGTAGTAAAGAGCATAAAGCTCTCGGCACCCTGGCAATTAATCTTTCCAGAGAACAATACATCCAGCATCACTAAAAGCAACCATTCAGCCAGGAACAAATGAACTGGGCTGAGCCAGCCGGTGAATCAGCCGTGAGTATGATGTGTCGTGTGTCCCCATCTCCCCCCCAGCTGCTGTCTGGGGAGCACAGCCAGCCATCTCACACAGGGGGTCTTAGGTGACTGTGGGGAGCAGCACAGCACACAGGTGCCCTTGGAGAGAGCGTCACCTCCACTGCACCATGGCTAGGTAGGGGAGCAGAGTTATAAGGGGTCTTAAGCCATGATTTTTATTTAAAAAAATATTCCTCTTTTTTGGAGTGTTACCAACTCTCAGGGGAGGCTAAAATTCTCCTTTTGGTTCAAAAGTTGGTCTATCTGTCTTTCCTGCTAAGCCCTGAGTGCCCAGTGAGAGGAGAACATCCTTGTGAGCCCAGAGGCATCCACTGGCTCCAGCTCAAGCTCTCCGCTGTGTGAGCAGCTGACAGTGCCGGGGACTACCTGGTTCCACAGCTGGGGCTGCCGGAGCTGCACTGGCCCTAGCTCTCCTTGAAAGCACTGTGTCAGCCAGACCTTGCTCCCAGGCCCTGGAAGGGCCACTGGGATTCACACCTCTGACCCTTGGGCTTGGAAAACCTGGTGGCACCCATCTAGGTCCCTAATTATCAAAGCAGGCACCAGCCCCCAGTACCAAACCAACATGAACATTTTGGCATTGGTCTGCCAGGGGCCAGAACACAAGGTCAATTATTTGCTGCCTCTAGTTGTTAGATAGAAGATATGAACTGTGTGAGACCAATGCAGTGGGGCTGCTAATGTGGGTATTACAAAGTGATTCGTAACTTCAAATATCCAAATACAACATTTTCAAGTCTCATTTCTGAGCATCTCACAACTCTCTGGAAGCTTCTGGTTTGATTTTTTCAAACACTCCAGCAGCTTGTCACACCTTGCGGACGACTCTGCTGCCTTGGAGTAATGTGCAAGGAGCTCAACAGAAATCAAGACTAGCCCTGTGCTGGGAAAAAAACATGCTTTATGCACAGCACCCAAGTATCATTGCTAGTGATCCACTACCAAAAGCCCTGCAGGAGGAGAAGCTCATGATCTTCAGGTCATGACAATCCTGATTCTTCTACCAGTAACATGGGTACCAGTAAATGGGGTCTCTGACTCAGGGGAGCTCCCCTGGTTTAAATTCCCTCTGGGCATAAGCCTGGGTTAGGCCCCAACCATGACCAAAGCCATCAGGAGGTCCCTGCTGAGCCAATGAGCCGGGCAGGGAGAAGCACAGGCATCTGTGGAGGCTTTGTGCATTCTCCTGTTGATGGGCCAGCAACTGATGACGTCCTGGCAATACCACACCTGAGGGGAGAGCAAGACACTAACCATCTGCCATATGGTGGAGGCCAGTTAAAGCTTTTGAGGTACAAAGTGGAAAAGGTAGGATTGGTGGCGGTTCTCAAAGCCCCCCTGATGGCATGTTCCCACCCTGGTTTGGTCAATAAAGCTTCCACACAACCTTCCAGCTTCTGGACAACCAGTCTTGGGTGTTGAACAGCCAGTGTGCTTTCAGGATAAATATAGGGCTTTGGTATTTCCCAGGGATGAATGACTCCAGACCGACAGCCCTGGTAGCATTTCGGGGCCCAAAACAACCTATGAAGCTTGCAGGGCCTTGACATCAGAGTCCATCCCAAATCAAGCAAGAAAACCCATGAGACTTTCCCTCCTCCTGGGATCTGCAGCTTCCTGCCATCACCCTTTAGACATCCTCACCTTTGCTCCTGACCTCAGGAGGCTTGAACTTAAAGCAGGTTCTAATGAAGAAAAGATGAAGGACGAAAGGATGGGCTTTTCTCCTCCCTTGAGGAAGAGGACTTCTGTCCACAGCTGGGAGTGGGGGACTGCATCTTCTCTAGCTGTTGGGAGGGGTGCTGGGCACTGTGTTGCTGGGAAGGATGCCAGTGGGGCTGCCGTTAGAGACTGTATCGCAGTAACTGGTTTCCAGAGCCTGAATTAAAGTCTGTGTAGGTGGTGAGCGTTTCCCAGCTGTAGGTGCCTGGTGTTGCTGCCTTCCCACAGGGCTTCGTACATGGAATTAACCCCTTCACCTCAAAACAATGAACCCAGCAAGCCCCCCAGTGCTTGTTGGGGCCACATGCAGGTGTGGATGGAGTGTCCAGCTCGTGGCCCTGGCACCACCCCGCTGCCATGGGCACCTGGTTTCACAAGGGCTTGCTCAGGGCAGGGGACTCCTGGGCTCCATCATGTGCTTGGACCTGCTGTCACACTGGAGCACCTTGTTTCCTTCAACCCCCTGCTTACACCAGTCTCTTGTCATTCAACCCATCCTCATTTCCTTGCTCTCCACTAGGTCAGTCAACCCCTCTCCTGACATTCCAGTTTTCCTTGCTGTTTTGTCCGCTTTCCACTTTCTTCACCCTGTTTCAGCCACTCCTTGTCTCCTGCCAACCAGCTTCAGGCTCCTCAAGCCTCAGGGTAAGGACTGCGTGGCCAGACACTGTTCCACATGGCCAGGAAACAGGCAGCACTGTCCTGAGGATGGCCTGGGCACTGGCCACTGGTAGCTGGCTGGTATCACCTGCCCTGGATTTAGGCTTACCATTGGGGACTGCAGAGCTGAGCTGCAATGTCTCCCTGCTTCTGCTCAACATCATCTCAGGTGGCATAAAAGCTTTGCAGAAGCTTCAGCCAGAGAGCTGAGCAGGATTTAAAAAGCCTTAAAACACAACTTCAGAAAAAGAAGAAATATTTTAAAACTACATTTTACTTGCTTATATATGAAGACCAGGAGTTTGAGTCACGCTCCAAACAGACTTCAGGATCAGAACTGCCCTGACGCACACAGACTTTCTAAAAGTCAAGTCTTTTCTAAACTATTTGTCCAAAGCAATACAAGACTGAAACCCCCATGAAGAAACATCTCCCCACCCCTCCCAAACACCACCTTGGGTGGGAAGCAGAACCTTTTGGGTTTATATCTTCTCTTGTTTGTTCAGAAGAGGAGCTCGACTTGGGCACTTTGCTTTTCAGCCACTGAAGAAGAAAACTTTCAAATGGCAGGATGGAAACTAGTGCACATGATGATTACATATATTTTTTTTCTTAGTGGTTCTTTATGTGTTATAAACAATATACTCACCCATAACCACCTGGGGTATTACCTTCTCATCACAGTGCCCAACTCACCTCAGGGACTTCCCATTCCACCACGAGCACCCCTGCCCCACACACATTGCTGCCCTTGCGTATCTTCTTGGGTCTCAACTCTGGGCTTGGCCGGTTGTGAACACCCCAACCCACCCGTTGGGTCAATAGGGCTTTACAGCTGCAGGCATTGCCACCAGCTGGCCATGGGCACGTGTCCCAGTGATAGCCACGTGTGGGTTCAAGCCAGGTAAGAAACGCAGCTGTGCGCGGGTCTTCTCAGCTGCCCTGCAGAAGGGGAGCCCGGCCGTGAGGGCATCATCCTGCCTTTGGCCGCAAAGAACCCAAACAAGCTGCTTTAAATGTATTTTAGTGTAAGAATTATATCGTGGTAGAAATCAGGTGCTCAAGTCCAAGGAAATGGCAAGGTTCTTACACTGACTAGCAGCTCTTTGTTGGCTACTGAGCCTTAGTTTTATGAGTGGAAGTGAAAAGCTGACTCACCCACCCTGACTACCTTCAGCACTGAGGCAGGAGTTTCTGGCTTTGCTCTGGAGGCATGAAAAATACCAGGTACAGTAAGATTACAAAAACCATCCAGAGAAACAACCCAGCAACAAATAGGGAAGAGCTGCTTGGCAGAAGCTAAACAAGAACATTATGAATTCATTTTAACTACAACAATCACTAGCAAATGGCTGGAAGGATGGTAGAAGTGCAGCATTATTACACTGTGCAAAATTTGAGGTAATTTGTTCCTGGAATTTGCTTTGTTTCCCTCAGATTATCGAATTCACTAGATAACGTCTGTCTAGAATTCCTCTTGCAAAAAGAAATAAACAACCCACAAACCAAGGAAAGCAGTAAATCCAACTCGAATTAATATTAAACCCCCTCAAGACATAATGTAGAGATGGAGCCATGAAGGCTGGATGGCGGCTCCATCTGCTCCTGGGCAGCAGTGGCCCCACATCACCCGCTGGAGACACTCACCCAGTGTGTCCTGGCCATCCTGGACCCACTGGACCCACAGGGGTCAGTGTCACTCATGGGATTGCAGCTCTAGTCTCCATGTATCCATTCCCAAGCGTCTTAATTAAAAGCAAGACAGCAGTGCCTTTCCAACCAGGAAAAAGCCAGGCGAGGGATGGAGGCTGTGGATGTCCACCACGAGCTATCCCAGCCATGAAGCTGGCAGCTGGGACATGGAGCAGAGAGTTTTTGGTGTACTTGGACTCAAAGGTGACTAGATATTTACTCTCCAAAAGCACACCGCTCTGCAGCTACGAGGAGCAGGCTTTGCAAATCACAATTAATTCTGCCAGGCATGTGAGCGCTGGATGGAACAATTACAGCTGTGGACAGTTTTATCCTCTTTGCCATGAGCAGAAAATGGAAGGGCTGCAGAAGGAGACAGTATTATATCCCAAATCTCCTTATTTAATAGTGGAACAAAATATACTTTTATGCCTGTGCAGTTTGTAGCAGCAAGCCGAGGCTTTCTTCCTCTTACCCCAGGGTGCTTTCATTTGTTCTGCCAGCCCATTCCCTGTCAGTCAAAGGATATACATTATTAATGTACAGACTAAATGCTGTTCTCACTCATCCCTTTGCTCTCAAAAGCACTGCTTACATGAAGAGGACAAGGAGGATTTGGCCCAAAGATTTTAATCGTGTCAGTCCCATGAATTGGTTTAACAAAGATTTAACCAGGAAGGTTTTTGTTCTGATTTTTGTGGGTGTTTTAATTACTGAAGGGGTTATTGTTTGGCTAATTTAAATCAGCATGGAAAGGGGAATGCGGTGGTAGCTGCTTGAAGGAGTATCCTTGTAGCTCTGTCTGAAATGACATGAGAATAAGACTAAAAAAACAGTTTTATAAATCGTGACTATAAACAGATTGGATTATTTATTTTTTTTTTAAGTGAAAATGTATGTGCAGGAAGAGAGGCCACCTGCAAAGGAAGTTTGAAATTTTCAGCTAATCTGACTACAACTGAAGTTAAATCAGCACATAGGGTATGTTTTTCCCAATTCACGGTCCCCTATCAAGACATATGTGAATTGTGTTTATGCAGAGCTACAATCAAGTTGAGGAAGTCCAGGACCCGGATGCTCATGCCTAAGAAGTAACTGTGCTTTGGAAAACACAGGACACAGCAGGAGGACTAAGGTACATTAAGAGATCCTGAGAGGCAGCTAAGTGATGCCACCAAAGATAAAGGTAAGGCTGCAAAACAGAGACCAGCTTCTTGTCCCGATGGACAAAGCCTAAGGGACAAACCCAGCAAGTCCCGCTCCTCTGATTTGTTCAGCATTTGAGCTGGATACCTGGGATCTCTCACATGGATTCTATACTGCCCGCTCTCACCTTGCACTGTGCTGAGGAGGAAGTCAGGTAGACTGGGGATTTGTTTCCCCTCACACAAGACTTGTCTTTCCAGACAGAAGGACACTAAATGAAAAATAAATGAGATGAGGAAGCACAAGAAAGAGGGAGAAATAAACAGGTTGGGCAGAAGGTGCTGGAAATTCTGCAAAGCTGATCTGCAAGGTGTTGGCAGCTCCGGGTTCAGCAGAGGTGAAATGTGGAGTGGTAAGCCTTGACCTGGGAACTAATTACATTAAATAAATAGCGGTGAAACACACCCAAGGTTTTAAGAAGCTGTCTGGTTTCTCACTTCAGAAAGAGGATTGCTCAGTACTCAGTACCGTGACAGTTTTAAATGTGGGGAGAGCAGATCAGGGCTGCTCCAGATCCTTCCTCTCCAGGGCAACTCTTTACCAGATGAACTTTCATGGTGCAATAAAAACCTTACCTGGCCACCGCTGTGCTGAAGGTCACATGGCAGGTCAAGAGCAGAGGCCATCGGGTGGGGGGGACCATGGATGTGCAGTCTGGCTCTCTGCCCCGTTTGGTCCCAAGCCTTGCCCCTATGTCTCTGACTGGCCAGTTCCCTGTCACTGTACAAGGTCAGGTGTATGATGGAGGGAAGAAAAAGAGAAGGGGGCATCGCAGAGGGAAATGTGGTCTTAAAAGGATGCCTTTGCATGAATTTGGATGCTAAGGGCCAAAGCAGTAAATCCTAATTAAAAATATATATAGTCTGCAAACCAAAGACCTTATGGAGCAAATGATTAACTCATCGAAGGAGCAAGACATCCCCTTATCTGCCCATGAACTGTTTATCCAGGGAAGAAAACAGAGAGGCAGAGGAAGAGGTGTTCCAGCATTGAGCAGCTGTGACAACTTCTGTCAAAGCACGATGCCTATTCTGCGGAGAAAGGCTTGTCGATGTGACCTGAGAAAAAGGACAGAGTGGCAAAGCAGGGATTTGCAGAGGGGTTTGAAGGAAGGCAGCGATGTCTAGAGAGAGCAAGGATGGTACAGAGAGAAGGTGAATATGGGAAAGCAACAGAGGAGAATGATCTTTTTGGCAGCTCTCTGCGTGGCTGTTCTCTAAGCAATGAGCAGGGTCAGGTAGCGTATGTGAAGGCTATACATGAGAGGAAGGGATGGAGATGTCAAGGACCTGGAAAAAAGAATTCCTAAGGAAGGTGGAAGAATTGGCAAAACTCCAACTTGGACAAGGTAATCTAGATGAGGACCCAAACCAAGCTAAGGGCTCACGTACAGCCCAAAGGGAACGGCAAGACAGTGGTAGCAATGGAGAAAGGAATAAGGGGTGAAGAGCTGGGCAGAAGGTAAGAGTTTTCTGCCAGCAAAGTGGAGCTACAGCTTTTGACACATGGAAATGTCAGAGAGGGGCCGAGATTTATTCCACAGTAAAGAGGCAGATTGAGGAGTTATTGGGAGTAAAAACCAGGTAGCTGACTCATATTTTTGAAGAGCAAAGACTTGTACAGTTCTCCTAGAAAGCTGGCTGGAAATGGGGATGAGGAAAAGCCATAAGAATAGAGAGGCTAGAAAATGGTAGCCATTGGAAGACAAAAATAATAATGCTGGTTTTGATATACCTTCATAATTAAAAGGATTGTTTCTGCACAATATGAATCCTCAGATTGGGACCCACCTCTTAAAATATGTGGGGTTTACTATATCTTATCTCAAAAATAAGTGGTGTGCCTGGCACTCTGAAATCTGGTAACTAAGAAACTGAACCAAGGATTAACCATTGGGATCATTTGTTTCATGTCTCCGCATACCAATTTGCCTGAAGCGTGGCTTGAGGCAGACCAGTTTCAACGATGAAGAATCTTAAGTTAAATTCTACACCGTCTGTTTCATTATAATCTGCTTCCATTCACTCTTCAGGGAGACAGTAATAGCTTTACTTGTTTTAAGAACCTGGACAACTAACCTTAAGCAGGAATAAAATTTCAATGTTTCCTGTAATCAGTTTTAGCAACTATGCCAATGAGCTCTTGGTAGAGCTTATACCTGCCTGAGAGCCAGAGCCATTTGCAAAGAAATTCTGGGAAGCAGCAGAGTTTTCGGTTGTTGAGTTCATGGCTGACCTTTGCTTTTTTGGTGGCACCTTTTGGTGTTCCTGTCCCTCTGTTCTAATCTCCTCTTGAATGGTGACTGCTTCATTGGGCTTTCCTGTTCATTTCCTCTTGTGGAGCTCCCTGGAAATGGAAGGACTTCCTTTGCGTTCCTGCCAGCTCTACAGTATATAATCTACTGGAGTCAAATTTTCATCAAAACATCCTTCATAAATACATCTGCTGACAATGAAGCCTCAGCATCTATTCAGTTTCTATCCAGTTTTTCCCTTCATGAGGCACCAAATGTACACAAGCCTACTGAAGAGTACTTGGAGAGCTATCTGGGTAAGGATCAATGCACCAAGTGGAGGTCTGGTATAGACATACCCCACAAGAGGTAAAGAAATCACCCAAGTGCTTAGCACATTCATTACCACATTAGAGACATGGCACGTCCGTCCTTGCAAAGTATCTGTCACAGATGCCATTTAAAGCACAATTTCTCTGAGATATTGTTAGTTTACTGCCTTTAAATGGACCTTGACCATCATTAGTGATCAATCAATTCTGAGCCAGCCTCAAGTGCTCAAAAGCAAACACTTAATGGAAGCAAACACACAGTGCACTCTTCGTATAGTCTCTAACTGGGATCCCACCTCTCCTCCTTTCCTCACATGGGGCAGCTCTCAAGGGACAGCTCTTTGTCCCGCTGATCTCATACAGAAACACGGACTCCCTGCCACTTCCTTGCTCCCAGCCACAAGCTCACGCTGTGGGCACTTTTGTTTGTCAGGCTCTTCCAGGGCCTGACTTCGCTGACTTGCTCAGTAAAAGTCAAAAGGATAGTTTTCTGCCAGGCTGCTGGGTTGACTTGGCTCATGAAAATGCCCAAGAAGCACCCTATGTGGGTGATGCTGATGCTTGCAGCTGGGAGCAGGGAAGAGAAGAGGGAGGCAGAAGGACCACCTTTGTTTAAGGCAGCAAGAGCTAAAAACGGCTCTGCTGCCCACAGAACCATGGCCAAAGCTCTGACACTGAGTGTGCTTGGTGCAGGCACTGGGTACTAAGTGCTTCAGCCTGAATTCTCCTTCCTGATCAAAGAAATACAAGCACCAATGGAAATGTGTCTTGTGTTTTGGGCATTTCTTGGGTGTTTCTCTCATGTCCAGCATTGCAGGAGGTTATTTTGCAGCTCTAACCCACCTAGCTCCCCCATGACAACACAGAGCCTTTCCTCTACCAGCTGCCTATTTTCACAAAGCTTACAGTGACAGGATTGCCTTTAAGATACCTCCCTTTCTGTCATTTTTTTCTGTCTTCAGCCAAGGGGTTTGGCAGTTTGGACCTAGGGTCAGCTAGACCCGACAGGTTTCGCCGCTTGTGCAGCTCGACGACCCTCATTTCAAGGGGAAGGCAGGCTGGCGCCCAGGAGCAGCAGCTCCAAAAAGCATCTCTGCAGATGCCAGGCTGCTTCTATCCCTTCATAGCAGTGAAAGACAAAGCCTGGCCACCACTGACTAAAAACAGACGGTGCAATCAAGGAGGCATTAGCAGTTAGTAGTTTTGCACTGGAGAATTTTATTGTTATGTGATTGTGCTCCTACTCATCCATCCAACCCAGCTGGGGAGGGGAGGGTGACACAGAGACGTTTGGGTCCTGAGGAAATGCCTGGAGCCGCAGAGCAAGCAATTTGAGACAATTAATTTCAGAAGTGTCTAAGAGAGTAGTTTCCAAATCTGGGTCCATGGGCACCAGTGTCTGTGAGGTCCACAGAGTCGTACTGCCCACACAGTGTATCCAATTAAAAGGCTTATGATAAAATAGCAGGAGAAATTTTGAAGATTGACAGTGCCTGTGGTCTAAAAAAATCTTAGGCCTTCATCAGCTACAGTCTGTCTTGGTACAGCCTTTCTTCCGAGGCCACACTAGTGCATCTATCTCCTAGACACATAGAAATCCTGTCTTCTGATTGATACAGAGGTTGGTTAAAGGTATTCTACTAACATATGTGATTTATAGATTTTACAAAGGTGTTCAAAAGTAGCAGCTTTCTGCACACGCATGTGCATATTTAGCAAATGACAGAATTAAGTTCCTACTGACTTCAGTGATGTAGAATTCAATTATTACTTCAGAAAAACACAAGCATGCTTTGTCTGTTCAGAAAGCAGGCCAGAAGCTGAGGAGGTGCCCTCATTCACTAGTGGCAGTTATGATCCAAACAGTGTCACATTATTTCAGCTGCACAATAGCAAATTCTTTGAATGATTTACTGCAGCAGCAGAGAGCAGCTGTGTATGACTTCTTAACCTTTCTTAACATTGTCCTTAATAAACAGTATTTCTTAGACCGCACTATGAAAAATATTCTCTTTCAGCATTGATCTTGTAAGAGCTAATAGCAGCAGGCGCCCTTTAAAACATGTATCTAAGGATTAAGCAATTTTTTTCTAAAATCACAAACAATGTACATTTGCAAAATACAGCAAGTGAAATCTAGTCACAAATGTAAATTATTTCCCTCTGTTTCTGTGTGGTCAGGAAAAGGAGCTCCATTGCACAGAGACCATTCTGTTCAGTTCTCATACAGCACACAGCCCCCTGTGATATGAAAACTGAATTGTATCACCTTCAGCAACAGAAAGTGCCACTGTGCTAAGCATTATTACAACACAAAGTGAGTAATGACCATAAGAAGAATTCTGAATGCCAGCAGAGCATATCTAAATGTTTTAGAGATGTTTTGGGTTTTTTTGTTGTTTTTTTTTTTTTTTCAGAAGACATCACTCTTCAATTACTCTTGTGGTTGGAAATAAATATGATGTTTTCACCCTTCAAAAGAGCCACAAATAATTAAAAATCAAGCAACTATTTTATTGGAAAATACCTAGTGGCCATCTTCTGGTAAAGAAAACATGTATACCAGAAGGGACTTCAAACTATCAGCAGGTAATGGCTTCTGGAACTTGAAGGCACAATCAGGAGTAAGAAGCTAAAAATGAAGGCCCATCCTGTTGGCCTAAGAGTATGCTGTGCAATTAACATGCATTTGGTTTCCAGGCGTAGTTCCATTTTGCAAAGCACCATGTAAGACAGAAAAGGTGGTCTGGGCTTTACCCTGTTACTGGAAAACAAAAGGTAAAGCAGACAGACACCATCTACTCCTGCAAGGGGCTGGATGGCATCGGCATCCATTTGGAAAAGAACAGACAGTGATGATTAAAGTTTAGGAACAGTCTTGAAAAACAGAGGAAGAAATGGTCAGAATGATATCTAGTGAGAAGTCACTCGGGTAGTTTATTCTAATTAGCGCTATATAGATTTATATACAACATAACAGCTATTGCACATTCAGGAGATTCATCAGGTCAGCCTGGTCTATAGTGTTTTCTCTCACTGCCAACCTGTGGGTAAGTAAATACTTAGCACAGCTCCAACTTTAATGAGAAAGTCTGCAGCTCTGGCACGTTTGGGACTATGAACTGATCAGGACAGAGGACATAGAGCTTCTGAGAGCTTCATGGTGGGAAAACTGTGAAAAAAAGAAAAAAAACCAAAACCAAAAAACAGTCCCCCAACAAAAAAACTAAAAGGGATTTTCAAAAGTTGTGCAGCATGCTGTAAATGTAGGAGTTAGTGTGGGTCCTGAGAGGCAGAGAGGTGACTCGGGTCTAGATGGATCAAAAGTCAACAAATACCAGTTTCATTATCAGAGTCAAAAGACAGCTGAGGTTCTAAAAGGAGACACAAAGCCTATAAATAGCTAGGGAAAGATAAAGTTCAGTATAGGTACATTACTTGAGGAAGGAAAGAAAATGAAAGATAAGATTTACAAATAAGTAATAAACAATACTTCAGTCAAAAGTTAACTAAACAAAGCACGTTAAGAAGTTGAAACAGCAGTTTAAGTATTTGGAGGACTTAGATGGGATTTCAATTTGGCAACAGCTCATTAGTCTTATCCTAGGATGCTCCAGCGATCAGCCATGTCAGTGTGGACCATGAGCGTTGCTCGGAGAACTCATAGAGCACAGAAAAGTCTGAGAGAGCAATGGGACAAGCACAAGGAATTTGAAAAGAAAGAGGGGGCTCCATCAGTCAACTTACACCTGGAAAAAGGCTAGAGTAATTTCTGTAAGATCCTACTTGTAAATGTGTATGGGAAAGTAACCTGGCAACAGGCAGCCAACATGAATTTGTCAGGAACAAAGTATGCCACACCCCACCACCATCCATCTCCTTTGTGAAAAATGAGCCTGTGGCCATGGGTGCACAGGATCCCAAGTCTCCCTGTTGCTGTACAGACCTTTCTGTGAAGCCCTCACAGGGGACCCTGCTCCATGTCAACCATAAGGAGAATCACAGCACTTCAAAACGCCTTCAAGTAACTAGCAAAGGCTTACTGGGAAGCTGGGAAGATACTCAAGCAGGGTCCTGTGAGGCTTTGCCTGGGATCCATCCTACTCTGTGTTCACGAAGAACTGGGACTATAGAGCAGAAGAGGACATCTGCAAGGCTTTCCCACAATATCACATCTGGATGAACTGTTAACTGCACAGGAGACGGGACTAGATCATTGGCATCTTGACAGAAGTGATTTAAGACCCAGTAGAGACAGGTATGCAGACACTAAATACACAGGCACAAAATGGAGACATTTAGTGGTACCAAAGTGGATCTGGGCTATTTGCAGACCAGGAACCGAGTGCAAGTCAATTTGATGCTGTTGCAAGAAGACACGTATCATTCCAGCAGGCGTTAACAGCACTGATGTATGCAAGTGCCAGAAGTTAATTGTTCCAGCTACTCTGCACTGGCCTCGGTCAGCACTTTGGGTCACATTCTGGACCACACAAATTTGGAGCACCATCAAACTGTAGAGGATCCAGAGAAGAGCACCAACAACCACTAGACTTAGAAGACATAACCTACAAAGAGTGAGTGATTCAATTTACTGAGTTTACTGAAGAGAGAAGACTATGAGAACTTGATAGTAATGGTCAAGCAAGGGCACTATTCATCGCAACTATTGCCAGTGAGAACAGCAATTGGTTGAATTTGCAGGGACAACCTCTTGCTGTGACAACCCTTCACTTGTACCTGTCAACAGTGGTATGGGCTGCTTGTGAGGTCATGGGATGCTTTTCATTGGAAGCTTTCAATAACAAGTTAGAGAAGCACCTGTTAGCCTTGCAGGTTTGATCCAATCTCAGAATGAGGAGATGGACTAGAAAACACTTTCAGATTTGCCTTGCTTCACTGAAAGGTCTCCAGCACTTAGTGATGTGCTGCACACTGTCTGTGATTTTCTAACAGCTACAAACAGGGAACACACAAATGTGTTTGCCATGCAAAGTGCTGGATGGACCTTAACTCGATATATTTAGGGGACAGTATTTTTCAGAGGAAAGCCGTGTTGTATTTCCTGAAAACCTGACAATGCTTGAACAGGTTCCTGTTGGGTAACAGTGTTGGGACAGCTACAATATTCCTCCCATTCCAGAAACCGCAATGCTAAAAGCCATATAAAAGAATCCTAAAATATATACCCAACCTATTCCACATTTTTTTTTAAACTACCACGGTAACTCACTCAGTGAATCTCTATTGTGCCTTATCTATGTATGAACTGTAACACAACAGACAACGCATTAAAAAAATTCCAAATAATTTCCAAAACAAATTGCAAAATTCCACAGAGAGAACTTTACATCCTCCTACTGCCAGACTAGCACAGCATTGCAGATGTTGCCACAGAATACAGAAAATCACACAGAGTACCAGTCCAATGATGAGTTTTGTGGCTGAATTCAAAGTCCGCTGCAAAACCTGCAAGTTTCTAAATAGGTAAATCAAATGAGGCTGAGCAGACAGCAATACAAGCTGATCCTTACTTTGTTTATGGATTCTGCAGGAATAACCAAGTTGGAAAGACGATGCTTTTATTAAAGAGAAATACTCCCTAACTTGTTTCTGAGAAAATAGGAAACTTTAAAAGATACCCCGAGCCTATTAATACTTGATGATAAAAGAAATTCCATTAGCTCTTCTTATCAAGATGAGAAAACAGTTCAATATAGTTTACAGTAATGCTACAAATTCCTTCATTACTGTGTGGCCTGCAAACAGCCCGCGGTCATTATTAGCTTTACTTGAGCTGAAATGTTTTCAACTCCACAGCAAATAACCAAAAGGGATAGTCTCCAGGGATGTTTCAAGAGCTCTGCATAAAGCCAACTATTTCCCTAAGGCTACATAGCAACTGTCTTCAACTTCTATTCCAGATTTTTCACACAGCTTTTTGATAGCAAGAAACCAGAACCCCTTAAGGATAGGTACAGTGGAAGCACAGCGGCTCGCCCAAGTAGCGCAAATGGCAAAACTGTTCTCAATTACTTGGTAGCCCCCGAGATGGCCTCACCATAATCACACCTACTAACTTTTACTCCGAGTGAGTATCTACAGCAAGACCTTCCAAAACATTTTAAGCCCTGCTTAAAATACTATTTTAGATGCCATTTAAAGAAACTCCCAGAAGATATGTGGGCTTCCGAAAATCCAAAGTAATTTTTTAACTTGCTCTGCAAGTACCCATACTGACGACATGAGAACTCTTTACCTAAATGCTGCCCCTGCACTACATCGAAGCCTTATGAGAACACGGCAAACTTCCCATGCCTATTTTTCTTTTCTTGCAAAGTTTGATAGCTTCAAGCTCCACAGCCAGTAGATCAATTTTGTAAGTGCAGTAATAGTTGTTTTTAAAAGCAGGCAGGAAATATGACATTTTACATTTCAGTTTTTTAATTCTCTTTAATCAGACACATTACAATGCACAACTGTGTCTTTAGGCAGGTAACAGGGTGCCATCCTTTAGATCAGAAAGAGATGATGGAAAACTCCTAGTGCTTCCTCTGGCCTTTTAGGTACAAGGAACATTGCAGATATTCTAAATGAGGACGGTTCCCCCATTTAGCATAGCATTCTCCCTGTACTTATAAAGCCTTTATAACAATTCAGTCACAGCTTTCATTTATGTTTGTAATTGAGATTGCAGCTACTGCAGCTAGGGATCTATTGAACTGAGGATCAACCTTGCATTCTAATACATAAAAAGCCACCACTTTACAGGGTATTTTCAACTTGAGCATCCTAAAGTTTTGAAAATAAACTAACTGAATTTAACCATCCCACTAGCGATGCAGCTTTCCAGCTCTTCAGTGCTTGTTAAGAGAGATTGTTTACGGAACAAAATCTTTTTATTTAATGCTACACAATCTGAATTGAAGGAATAGAACATATATTTCACCTTAGGACCAAGCTATAGGGATATATCCCAGAACATTTTCCAAAGTAAAACCAGATCACCAAATACCAATCAGTGCAAAAAACATCTTTATCTGTTCGCACTCAGAGTATTTTCAGACAAACTACAGCATCAGAACATTGAAGAACCTCTCCCCCATACAGCACAAAGGTTGAGAGCAGATTTCTTGCCTTGTAGGAGCCAGTTTGTCAGGACATATGTATCAATAACACTAAAGAAAAATAAATGAAGCATTACATTCTGATGTCAGGTGTACAAGTGCAGTAGTGGATTACTCTCAGAGAACAACATTATCTATAAAAGTTAAGTGGTATACAGGCTATCCTGGAGTGACTATCATACAGAGAAACTTTATGCCAAAAGTAAGTATTTACAGAGATACTGTCACAGCAAAAGAGGACAGGAAGCTAGTCTCACAGAAGTAGTTCAATAAAGAGCAAATGAGCAAACGAAGACAAAGGCTTTGACTTTATATAATAAAATACCAAGTGCATCCTTTTAAGTGAATGAGTCTTTGAGGCTACGGTCCTAGATTTTAGGAAGCCATTTGAAGGTCAGATGTACAGTCCTGTTGCGTAGCACAGGTTACTTGGACTGCCAGAATTTTTACATCCAGTGTAACCTCAGTAAATTGCACGAATTCCAGTATTGTTACTTACTGCAAGGTCAAAATGAGAGCTCTCAAATAAGCTCCCTCCAAATGCCAAAGATGGGCTTCAGTATAGCAGACCTTCTCTTCTAGCACAATTCAGATGTTTCTCCACTACTTCTGTGCTGTACATCTGGGATTAGAACTGAGCCCAGAACGCTTTATGGGTAATTATGTTTAGCTGCTAAAATGTTCTTGGCCAGAGAGTTATTAGCCAGCTTTTTCTTGTCAATGCAACTTTAATCACATCCGATTTCTTAAAGTAGCCGTATTATTTTAGTTACTTTGGCTCTTTTCCAACAGGCTTATTTTAAGCTGGTTGTGAAGAAAGGTTATTAATGGCTGGCTGCTTTACATATTTCTTGAAGGGTTGCTACTGAAATAACCAGTTGCATTTGTGGAGGAACACGTGTGGCTGACTCCTCAAAACATCATTAGAAATCTTTCCAAACCAATTTTTCCCACTAAGAGCAGAGCTGCTTTAACCTAATATTTGCAAGCATTTTTCAAGCCAGCATACCCAGAAGCTTTCAGTCCTGCCACCTCTCACTTCCTTAGCCATCTACCAAATACAAAGCGTAACAGAAGTCTCTCCAAGGAACTTCAAGGAACTCCTGTGATCCCTCACAGGAAAGGCATCCCATTCGAAATGGCTTGCAGTATTAGACTCCAATACACAGGACAAAAATGCAGAGGGAAGTCTCGTGATTCTCATGCAGCTCTTAAGGAGTCTGCTGCCCCTTGAGCCAACAACATGACCACTGGTGACCGGCCTCAAGCAGGCAGCACACTGAACAGTAAATCCGAGCAGCTTCCCTCTTCACTTCAGATTAATTTACTGTAATGTACATTACTTCTAGTGGAATGACACGGTTCGTGTTTTGGCAGGATGGGGAAAAATTCCACTTTGTCTTTTTTTTTTATTTTATAAGGCAGATAATGCAGAAAGTTGAAACAGAACTTCTACAAGGACTTAATCTGTGATATTGTAAAAATCAAAGTACTACTTTATTAAATGAGTTATTTTACACAATATGAACATCAATATAATTACAATTGTAAAAAATTTTTTATAACAAGTATGGACTGATTTTTCAGGATTTCCAAATAGGGCACAACTGTACATTTACACAGAATTGTCTTTGCATGAAGCCCAAGAGGGAACAGCATAAAAATATGAATGTTTCTGTAGCCCCTTCATTTTTGCTGATCAACAGTTTTAGAAAAGCAGCTGCAGGTTTGTTATGTAAGGTCTGACAGTAGAAGAGTCAATAGGTGCCATGATTTCACCTATAAAAAACAAGAATAACTCAGTTAAGCTGAACTGCTACAA
The DNA here is from genome assembly GCA_013398155.1 of Pedionomus torquatus. NCBI lineage: Eukaryota > Metazoa > Chordata > Aves > Charadriiformes > Pedionomidae > Pedionomus > Pedionomus torquatus. The sequence goes on from VZRU01003118.1 coordinate 73,774, forward strand.
AAAGCTGTTTATGTGAATGAAATACCGTAACACTGCTTTTTACCTCATTTCAGTCTTTTATTATAACCACTTTCAGTTACAGCCTAACAACTGGCTATTGGAAAATCTCTTCTACAGTTAACGCAGAGGTTATGTTTTATATTGGAATGCAGAAAAATCTGCATTCACTTGCATAGCTTCACAAACAGAAAGGCTCAATTGTTGGAAATAAACTAAACAACTATTTCCATTACACGTGTTGTAGCAACTGACACAATGTGTTTATTATATATATTCTGTTCAAAGCAAAACTAACATTTCAAAGCAAGAACTAAACAATAAAGTATTCCTACAACTCTAAAGATGACCACTTGAAATAACATTAATCCCTTTTAAAACAACCTCCACACACAGTGAAACGCCCCAGACGTTTCACCTACGTAAGTACTAGTTTGCTTCTCCTGTGTAACAGTTCAAGAGTATAAATTTAACCTATGGTTAGTTTTCATATTAAAAGAAAAGCAGCAACTTTTAAGTCTCAGTTGCTGGTGATACAAAACCCCCTGATTTGTAATATAACTTTCACAGACAATCATTTAAAAAATTAAGGTAATGACCTGGAGACAACTTTATGCCTGAACATCAGCCAATTCTGGAGGAAGTGGAGTCTTAGGATGCTTGCTTTCAAAGTGCTGTTTGAAGGTCTTGGGATCCGGCATTTGTGTCTGATTAAAGAGAGACATGTAACTTTATGCACAGTACGAGAATTAAATGACACTACAAAACCTGTTCCCGCCCCCTGTCTTGTTTTCTTTTTCCTGAAGTAAATTTTCTGCTCAAAGACACTGCTCTAGTGACAGAAGAGCCATTAATTTATCTGCAGATTAAGACAGAGTATTTAAACTCAGATGTTCAGAGAGGTGCTTTTAAGCACTAGTATCATATTGTTTTAGCATGCTGATGATGCTATTATTCTTGCTAGAAATTTCCCTACAGATCTTATACTTCCATGTTGGTTTGATGGAAAATCTACCTTCTCACCATTTTCTTTTTCAAGACAAATATTTATCCTTTTCAGAATTAAATCTTTACAGAAGCTATTTCTTTTGTGTATCAACAGGCCAAAGAGTTACATGGCATAGACTGATTCTCTACTTGGCACAAGCTCAGACCATTGCTACTGCATAGTTGCAGGCATCAACTGCCCAATGCGAGTGCTGCCACAGCCCGATTCCACAAGAAGCAGAGCTGGTTACAAGTATTTAAGTGAGCAGCCCTTAATTTGGAATCTTACTTAAGACATTTGAAGTGACAAATCTATTCTGAGACTGACCATTTAAGTGAAAATGGCAAGTTTATCCTTCAGCTCCAAAACAAGCATGTTCAGAAAAATCAGCCAGAAGGAAAGTATAATCTGATTAGCACTCACATTTCTGTTCTCTTGTCAAGTCATTTATTCTAGAAGTTCCTACGTATCAGACTTACACTAAAGCTTTTGGCACCACCATTCTTCCTCTCTACAATAACCAGTGATTCTAAGATGGGTGAATTCCATCACAAAGAAAAGATGCTTGCATTTGGACATTAAACAGGAAGCGATCTCATACTTTTTACATTTTATACACCACACTAACAGCACACACAGACCCCTGCAACTCAAAAGGCAAGGTAACTACCCAAAACAGATCTCTGCATGACCTCTCAAATGTTCTCATATCTCAGTTATTAGTACAGCTGAGTAGTCTGTAAGCAAGTCGCATAACAGATGTGAACGCTTACAGCAACAAGCTATACAGCCATTTAAGAAGTATTTTAGTTTCTACTATATAATCTACTAAAATTTCTGCTCCAGTCTGGAAGACAGACCTGCCTACAATAATATTTTGTCTTACCCTACAGACAGTGCAGGTATATATCAAGGCAGCTTTGGCTGCAGCCTTCTGATCATGTCCTTGTTTCTTTTTTTGCTCAGCTTGCTTCTTGGCATTTTTCTGCTGCGACTGAATCTTCTGCTGTCCACGAGCCATATCTACAAACAAAAAGATGACATTTAGTCTAGAAATGTGAGAAACAACTGCTGCTAGTTGACTCAGAAGCCATGACCTATGTTATCCATAAAGCAGTTATGCACTCTGTCCATAAGGCCTGTAACTCCCATAACTCATATACAACAGACATCTGTGCAAGCTCTTTACTACACAAAGAGTCTCTGGTTTTAATATCATTCTTAAAATACACACCAGAATGATTTGGCAATTCTAAAGTTTCTTCCTCTACAAAGACCTTCAAGGTCTTCTTTTGAAAAGTATTTTCCATAGTCAGAATAATTAGAACGGTTCCTCTACAGTTAATAGAAACTTATTCTCTACAACGACAGCTCCAGTAAAACATAGGGGAAGGGGATATTGGTCCCCCTCTCCTCCCAAAAAAAGCTTAAGACCCAACCTTTATTTCTAATTTGAAACAGGTTCTGAAAAAGGCAAGTCAAGTGTTACCCAAGCTGCATTACTGTCTTCTGCTGTATGTGCTTGTGACCTGCTTTGGATTTGGAAACGCCAAGAACAATAGGTCATCCCTCTGCATTCAAGGCAGAAGCCATTACTCTATATAACACAACAGCATAAACAAAGCAAATGTTATTGCCACATGCCATTAGAAAGTCCACAAAAACCAACAGGATACAAAAATTAAATTCCAGAGAGCAGAACAGCACATTTTACAACAGCAACGCTCCACCTGCATGCAGCCCACTTGGCCACCCAATTCAGCTTACACCCCACCCCCAGAGCAGACGCCAGGCAGGATTTGGGCACACCAACAGCAGAGGCTTCAGAGATGGTTATATCACCCAGCAGCCCGCTTTCCACTATTAGCTTTCTCACAGCCCCTCCACAGCCCACGCACGATCCAGTTGTGAGGCTCTCAGAGAAGCACAAGGCTTGCTACACAAGCACAGGACAGCCAGCCAAGTCCACCGTTATCTAGTGAAGTCTACCGTTCCCAGGAGGTTGGCTGGTTGGTCACTGCCCCTATTTGCAACCTGGACATTTGCTATAAGTTTGGTATTCAAGAGACACACTGCATGGCTACCACAGGTCCACCATGCAGTCCTTCCCACAAGAACATATGGCCTTGCACAGCAACAAGGAGAACACCCTACCAAAACAAAGACTGACCTACAGCAGGTATGCGTGAAAAGCCCTTAAAACCGTTATGAAAATTAATTTTCTATGAAACACCAACATCATATGGGAATTCACTAACAAAGTAAGAATTTATGGACATAGTGCTTAATGCTGAGCAGAAACAGTCCCTAGACACCAAACAGCTCTTACAGACTGAGACACTTCTCAAGCCACAGTCCGGTTCTTCCATGGTATTCAGAACTACTGCATAACTCTTTGCATAAATATTACACTACATCTTCAGTGTTCCCTCCTCTTCCCTGATCCCCTTTTAGTTTCTCTAAAGGAAAATTTAGAGGCCCATACGGTTAACAAGATTTAATGCAAGAAAACACAAATTCTATAAACCAGTATACAGTAATACACAAGGCATTCTACAGTTTCCGTAAGATATGACATAGAATAAAACTAAAAATACCAATCTATGTTTCACTGTATGCTAATTACCCTGAAACATCCCAGCCAGGGCCTCACACTGTTTATATATAACATGGCTAAAAGAGAACACCGAATTGAACACTAAATTCCGATTATAAAAAAAAAAAAAAAAGCAACCCAAAACCACAAAAACCACAAAAAGCAAACAACAAAAAGAAGAGAAAGAAAAAAAGAGGTATTGCCAATAGCATTGTATACACAAGAAGGAACTGTAGGTTTTATTTCAGTTCTATTTTACTAGCATAACAGTAATCCTCCAGAAGTCAGTGGATTCTTGACAGAAAATACTCAGGTGTAATAAAAAAAGAAGGATGCTCATAGTGTTTGCATATTACTTTGTATTTTAGTCCCTCGATATGAGCCTGCTAAGCAGTACCTTGCAACAGCAAAACACACTAAACTTGTATGTATTTGGCAACTGCTAGTTTTAGTTAAAACAAACAAGAAAACATGAACAAAAACATTTGTTTAAAAACATCAACCTCCGTGTGATGCCCAAGACCAAAAATCCAAGGTAATAATAAAAATATACTGCAAATTACTCTATTGCACTTGAAACGCACACTGAGTATTCAATTACTGAAGAGTGACAAAAATGAACCAAAAGTTGGTTTAAAAGCACGATGAGCTCATCTACAAGGCTAAAATCTGTATTTCAGTTGCACAACAGCGATAAGTGTTGTTTTCCCTATCAGGCACACCCTCAGAGTCCAGCAAACCGGCCTGTTTTGAAATAAGAACGCGTGACCGCAGAGGAAGCCTAACACCACAGAAAAATGCGCTGCCAAATCATAATGGCAGCGGCACAAGCATTACAAGGCAGCCAGGCCGGAGCCTGCCGCACGTTAAAGCCTCACGCAGGGTCATTTCCTTGTAAGTAACCAGAACCTGAGCAGAGAGTTTCGAGTCCTAAAACCGGACACCCAACAGCTGCTTCCGCTGTCACCTCCAGAAACAAACGGCAGCTTGAGGGAGCCTGGCCCCCCCCGGCCCGGCGGCCGAGGGCTTGGCCCGGGGGAGCGGCAGGCTCGGCCCTCGCCCGGCACCACGGCGAGGGCA
>VZRU01003122.1:0-17342 GCA_013398155.1 Pedionomus torquatus
TGGGTGATTCCCTGTTCTTGTCAAAAAAAAACCGTGATGAAGCGGGTTTTTAAGGGTTTTAAGAGTCGTTAAATAGAAGGGAGGGGTGGAGAAAGAAAGAAAATACAGGCAAAGTAAGGAAATAAACCCACTGTAATCTTAACTTACACTGAAAGTACTTCAAACCTCTCTTCCTTGTTTTGGGTTTTTCGATGTGGTGATATTGTCACGTGCTATTTGTGCTTTGCAGTAAGGGAGTATGAATGATAAACCATAAACGTGAACGAATGATAAACTGCGTAGTAAAAAGATTGCCATGGGGTATGCTCCAGTGAGAGGTCTCATAGCCCTGGCATGGTTGGATTAAACTTTGACATTTAGCTGTTATCGTAAGGTAAAAGTCCTGGTACCTGGCATTGGAACAGCTGTTTCAGCATAAGAACCCATGTTTTTCCTAGAGTGGTATGTTTTGGAGCTTTCTTAACATAAGTTATTCCTCTTAGGGGTTTAAGGAGGGTGAACAAAAGGGGGTAGGAAAGGAGACAAACAAATAAACATAGATGTTACAAAAAGTTAAAAGCAGCTTGTCCAGCCCTGGAGTTGGTGACAACACAGGGAGTTGCAAGGCTTAAAAGAATGAAGCTTCTCTAGTGTTTGCGCTAACAACGGAGCTAACAGTAGCCTTTGTTTGTCTTCTGCAGACTAATGGGGCTGAGAAAATGCTATGTGAGGATAAAAACTTTGTCTGGCTCAGAGTACAGTATTTCTTTTTCCCTGATGTAAATTTGACTGATGGCAGGTGCTTCTTTAAGTTCAGCTCTGTTTCTGTTTGGTATCAGAATTCATCTGAATTGGATGGCAGCATAAGCTGACTTACAGCCAAGCAGAAGGAGAGAAAGCAGCTCTGCCAACAAACTTTTGAGTCCAGCAAATATTTAATTCGGGGCCTGATTCACAGCTAATGAGTTGAGTTCATAAAGATACCTGCCCCACACATAAGCAATAAGCACACACTCAAATATTCCATTCTTGAATGTAATTACACTTTTTGTTATGCTTTACTTATTGGTACAAGACACGCATCTGCTCAGGATGTCAAATGATACAAGCTCATGGGAGAAAGGGAGTCAGATACCTTAACATGATAATATATATCTCTGCCTTAAAGGCTCCAACAGAATATTGCTTGTTAGAGTGGTTTGGGGTTTTTTTCCTCTCCTAAAGGGAGGGAGGTAGTAATTGTCTTTTCATCAGGCTTACAGTAGTATGATAATCACCTCTCTGCTTTTCTCAAGCACTTATTTGGCAAACAAATATTTAGTATTATTGAAATAATCATTGTATAACACTTCGTACAAGTAATCTGTCTTCTCTTGCAGCTGTTGTTGGCCTGCTGTATCCCTGCATTGACAGCCACCTTGGGGAACCACACAAATTCAAGAGGGAATGGGCCAGCGTAATGCGATGTATAGCAGTTTTTGTTGGCATTAACCATGCAAGTGCTGTATCCTTGAACTAGTTTACGTTGTTGCTCGATGTGCTTAGTCTGTTGTCATGAAAGTCTCCCTCCTGTTCATGTCTGGGAGAATTAACAAAGGTAAGGATGGTGCTACTGGCAGAGACATAAACTTCTGTGAGACTTGCAGTACACTGCAGTAATTAATTTAAGATAGTTAATACAGGTCACTTACAAGTAGTTGGGGGTGGGAGGTCTGAGAGTGGAGAGGGATAAACATAGTATTTCTGGTTTAACTGCAAGCATAACAGACTAAGTTGTATTATTTTAAGCTGTATGTTGTCTACATCTAATAGTTAATGCAATTAACTAGTGAGGTACAGTGAACTGTTCAGTGAGAGTGTTCTTTGTGTAGAATAATGATGCAGAAAACCTAGATGAGCAGGGATAGGTTACCCAAGACAGAAATCCATAAATACAGTATATTCTTTAGGTGCTCAGTGTGACAAAAAATGGTGTTGCCTTTGCACTTGCACTTCAGAGCTATGATTGCTCAGAAGGTCTGAAAAACAGATCTTTAATGTGTTGTATTCAGAGATACAGAATCGTGCTCACTCTGAGTTTGAGTCCTCCCTTGTTCAGTTTCAGCAGCAGGATGTCTGCAAACTTAAAAGGATTGTCCTTAACGTCTTTTTCTAGAAACTAGATTTTGCAAACAACGTCCAGCTGTCCCTGACTCTAGCAGCCTTATCACTGGGTCTTTGGTGGACTTTTGATCGTTCAAGAAGTGGTCTTGGACTTGGAATTACAATAGCCTTTGTAGCAACTCTGATAACCCAGTTTCTTGTATATAATGGTGTTTATCAGTAAGTTACACTTTTAAAATACTATTTCAACTCTCTTGTCTGAATTAAAAATGGGTTCTCATGCACTGCAAGTTATTAACATACTTGTCATGTTCTTATAATAAGACATTTTGTTTGTCTAAGGCAGCTGATTGTCCATTTGTTCCAAATGATCAGATTGAGAACGGGGGCTGGAGGGTGGAGAGCAGACAAATTGGGATGTGTGTTGTAATGGTAACAGCTCAGTAAGCTGAACTTCTGCTGGGTTGGTTGGCTGAGAGTTGGCTCTCTCGAGAGAATTTCTTAGCCTTGCTACCTAAGATACTGTGTTTTGGAAGCTTATTTATTAAGTTAATACACTTCATTTGGCCTCCCTGTTTCTCTTCCTGTGCTACTGGTATTGCCTTGGTATTCTGTAGCCTCTTGTTAACAATATGTAAGGTAATGATAATGATTTGTCTCTAACTTGTTTCCTTTTGTTTACTAGGTATACATCCCCAGATTTTCTCTACATCCGTTCTTGGCTTCCATGTATATTTTTCTCAGGAGGTGTGACTGTAGGAAACATAGGACGCCAACTGGCTATGGTAATTACTGCATAATTAGCACTTCCTTTAACTGTTGAAATGCATTCCATTGTTTTTAGTCCAAGAACAAACTATGCCTTTAAGGGTATGACTCACAATAAATAAGATCTTCCCAAGAGTTGAAATATAAGTGCACAACCTGTGTTGCCAGTAGAGCTGGAATTGTCTTAGTGATTGCTTGAGTGTCTTCTGTAGTTAACTTTTTCCAGGAACAGCTGAATTAAAACTAGAATCAGTATGCTGCTTTTGGTGAGAATCTTAATCGCTCCTGCTTCGTCAGAACTTTGTTTTAGCGTAGAAGTTAGCTAGAGAGCTGAAACACGGGTGGCCTTTCACTAACTAGTTATGAAGTAAAGCATTTTTGTTACTTCGATGAAAGGAAAGTCCCTGTGTAGCACTGAAGTCCACCACTTTAGAATCAAATATACTCGTTCTAGTCACTTAAGATGTAGTTCAAGTATCAGTTTGTATATGGGATAATATAGATGACTGTCTCATTTGCTAGGTTCTAAAATATTTCTTTATAGCGTACTTAAGAGTAAACCTGGCTTTATGCTTGCCCGTCAGCCTAAGGTTTGCTTGTAAAAAGTGTTCTGACACTGCTGGCTGGGAATAATTAATACTCTATTGATTTAACTTTTGTCTTCCTTGCTACATAAGCCTGTTATCCTGGGAAACATCCTTCAAGCATTTCACTTCTCTAAGGCTGGTATCGTTTAGGTGCCTTGAACTTTTACTGGAAGAAGGGCATTTGTAGACTTGGGAGTTCCTGGAATAGTAGTCTCTGCACTGTCTAGTAAGGGGGAAAGCTGCTTTTTGGGACTGAACTACAAACGAATAAAAGGACTGGTCTAAAGCTAGCTGTCTTGCCAGCACCAGGCTTTCTGTCTCTTCTGCCTGGCTTTGCTAACCCAGTGGATGTGTCCTAATGTACTCCCAATGGGGATAGTCAGAATTTGATGCTGCGGATGGGCAGGCTTGCAGAGGAGCTGGGCAAGAGCCATGTTGCTTGATCGCCACTGGCTAACATTGAAGATCAGTTTCTTTATTCCTGATTCTCAACTACACTAAAGTAACAGTAACCTCTGGTAGAANTTTTTTTTTTTTTAAAAAAAAAAAGCTGGGGTAAACTTATTCCTACTTCTGTTCTTGAGGTTTGGGTTTTTTTTTTCATACTGACCTCAAACCAAGTTACAGATTTCCCGTGACTGTTGTCACAGTCTTAACTTCACAGTCAACTTAGGTTTGCTCTGAGGATCTTTAAAATACAAGCTCGCTTCTCTTCCATCAAACCCCAGTGGTGCATGCTATCTGCATGTATGGACTACATGTATGAGGGAAAGAGGGTTTAATTTCTCTTAAATTTGCCACTCCAAGTGAAAAAGATGTATTACTATGGTTTTATTTCAGCTTTGCTATTGCAAGCAGTTATGTGCTATGGTTCTGTGTTACACATTTGGCATATGCAGCACTTCCAGTTGCTATGCCTCTGATGTTATAAATCAGAGCAAGGGAGTCTTAAAGAAGAAAGAATGAAAATAAATTTAGGTACATAGTTGTTTGTTGGGGTTTTTTTCCGCTTTTCCTTTTCACTTGGCATCTCACCTGAATATAGTTAAAATCAGACTGGCTCCTGCCTGCAGCTTTTCTGTCAGTCTTATCTTTCTTCCAAAGAAAGGGAGAAGTTGGCAAGGCAAAGCATTCTATTCTGGTTATCTAGAAGTATCTTCTCATGTGTTTTAGATTACTGTTACTTACTTGGGAAAAAATTTAGAGAAGCCAAGCATACTCATAGGAACACTTCTGCAAATCACTGTGAAGCATTCAGTGCTGGGAATTCAAAGAATTCCACTCCTAAAACAAAATGGTACTATTTAGTTGACTAGATTTTTCTCTTGCAGAGATGACCCAAAAGCAACAATCTGTTTTGTCAGCCATTGCAACTGCATCAAGAAGGTGGAATATTGCAATTTTTTTTAAACTAAGCCTGAATAAAACACTTATTGTGTAGCTATACTCTCCTCTAGTCCCTGTGCTGTTTGGCTGCATGTGACAGTTACAGATCACACATTTTCTGTGCATGTCTGGAGTAGGAGGTGTGGCACCTGTGGAAAATACTCTAGCAGAGTAAAGCTTTTTCTTCAGCCCCTGTCTGGCTTTTGCAGTCGGAGAAGAAATTGGAAGTAGAATGAGACGTGTCCCCAAGACATCCCCTCCCGTCCTGAGAAACATTAACTGGGAGATGGTTGCTGCTTTTCAGTCACTGGATTTCAAGTGAGCTTACATGCAGTAACCAAGGGCAGTGTTACCTTTCAGCAACCCTGCTGTCAGCAGAGAGTTTTTGGGGTTTGTTTGTAGCTGTGGTGGTTTTTTGCTATCAGCTTGAGGATGAAATCCAACATTCTCTTTAATAGCTTGATTTCAAAGGTAAAGGTGCTGCTGCTGCCATCAGCTCTTGCTGCTGATTATGACGTCTAAAGTTACTCAGTCAATGTTCATCAGCTGGGTTGAAGGGATGACAACACTTCATTTTGAGTTGTTCTCAACATCTGGCAAACTAGGGTGGTATTCAGAACTTGGCCCTCACAAGTATCTATTGTTTGCTACTGCTTGAGGCTGCATAACTCTGAACACATTCAGTACTTGTAAACACATTGGCATTTTGGCTGTAGAATGAGAAGAATGTAGTACAAGCTTTAAAGAAAACTTGGTTAAATTTCTTACACTGACGTACTGTGGTGTTTCATACTAGAAAAGAGGTTTAGGAAGAAATGAGTAAGGCTATCCAACACCAGCCTTTGGTTGCAAAGTTAAAATAACTTATGCTTGAAGACCGTTTGAAAGAGGGCTGTTAAGGGGGGAAAAAAATGACAAAGTTAACAAAGGCTTATGAAAAGCAGTGCAGTTGGTAGATGGATTTATCAGAGGCACTAGTTGAGGCAGCACGGACCCATATTGACTTTTTTTGTCACCAGTTAAGGAGCACATCCTTGTTGAGCTTTTATAAGAAGCCATGTCTGCTAGGTCATTGTCAGCCTACCTGAAGTTAGTTGATTGTTTAATCATTGAAAATGTTGCATAATGTAGTCACTTACAAATAGGTATTAAAATATAACCTGTCTTTGTTGTTGTTTTATCCATAGGGTATTCCAGAGAAACCACACAATGACTAAATCTTTGAAGAAGAGAGCACTGTGCCAGTTAAAAGCAACATTATGAAGATGTGTTCCTGTTTCAAATTGAAGATTATTTACAAGAAATAATCTCTTTATGGGCTCACTGCACAAATGACTTGTGGAAAAAAAAAAATATTAATCCACTCTTAGAATAGCCAAGTGAAATTAACTGCTTATCTTGAAATCTTACCCTGATTTACTGCATAAGCATTTGCGTATGGCTGTTCTCTGGAAGAGTTTAACACCAAGTTGCGTACAACTGTTCAGGCAAAGTGGCAGTTTTCCAAGTATTAGATTCCAATGCAAGTTATTGAAGCAGCTGCCGTATTTTAAAGCCTGGAAAATGAAATTTAATTACAAGCTCTTGTATCAGTGCCCAAAGGAAGTAGATCGATGGTGCTTAACAATGATGAAGTATGGTTTAATAGGAATAGTATTTATCCAAATCTTTTAAAAATAGGGTTATTTAAAAATAAGAGTGATCAAAACAGATTACAGGCATTGCACTAATGCTTTTAGGAGTCTTATGAAGGAATCATGCCCTTACTTGTAATGCTGCATTAAGTTTCTGTCTTTGATAGTGGAGAGGGTTGGAGGGACAAAAGGTTAGAATTCACTTAGTTTGGAATTTCTAAAATTACTTCAGTACAGTAGGTGAACCTTGGAGACAATCTTGTTCTAACATGAACTTTATCAGGAAATTCTGACTGGAAATTTTATCACTTCTGGAGCTTTCAGTCAGATTTGCAAAAATCAAACTCTGGCCCGTATTCAGGAAGAAAAGTGTGTGTTTATACTGCTGCTTAATAGTAGAGTGCTTCAGTATCTCACTGAAGGAGGTCTTGCCTATCTTAAATGACTGGTGTCACTGAAAACCCATGCATTGCAGGCTGGTGCTTGGCCATTGAGTATGTGCCCCCAACTCGTGAGATCTGCATTTTCTTCCTAGAGGTGTCCTTGATCCTGCTTCTGTTTGTGTCAGGGTTTTGGCATGAAATGATTGGAAACAGAAGTGGGCCTAAAATGTGATTTTAAACTGTATGTGAAGAATAGCAAACGGCTTGTTTTCTCAATTCAGTTTCTGAACGAGATCACTACTTATTTTTTCACAACCCTATAGAACTTGCAATCTGTGATTGCCTTCTTAAAAAGAAAAAAAAAGTGCTTCTGTCACTACATTAAACATTTGGTGTTTCTTAATACTTAGTTCTGGTGAGCACAACATATTCATTTGATAGCTTAGACCACAGAAGACCTAAATAGCAAGTATTAGGTCTTAAAGTTGAAGTGCAATGTACAGTAAATCTGAGCCTCATGTTCTCTTCAATATCGATCATTTCTTATGAGAGATTAAAGAGAAAAGGGTTCTGAGTTCATTTCAATGCTGCATGGAGTCAAATGGAGCAATAATTTATTTAACTAGTAAAGCTAGTTTTGTTGTATCTTTCATTGAACCCAAATTTTTAGAAATACTCCAATTTTGTGGTTATGGTGTACTTGTAAACTTTTATGGATTTGCCTTTTTGTATTATGCAATTTAATTTTTTTTAGGTTTTTTTTTTGGTTTGGTTTTTTTTTTTTTTGGTGTTCATTTCCAATCTTACGTGGCTTCAGATGTAGTTAGAGGCATCGGTTAAAGACTGACCCATCAAAAAAAGATGTTGAGGCAAAGTAGCAGTGTTCTGGCCGGTTTCACTCTTCTATGGGAATGCTATAGCTGCTGCTTGTGCATTTTTGTAGCCGGAAAAGTTTAGCACAAAGTCTGTGTTACAGAGCAGACCCCGATTCTAATCTTGCTTTGGTGTAAATCAAGTAATTTCATTGGTATAAGATCCCTCCTCCAATATTTTAAGCCTAAATAATCACATTCTATAGGACTACTTGAAGAAATTAGGTCCTCAGCTCAGCTGCTCTAAGAAGTGTGGTACCTGCTGGGGAGACAATTTTGTAATCATCTTGACACCAGTTCCAAAATATTATAAAACCAGATGTAAGTAAAGGTGGCAGTGATGTCTACGGCTGTTTGATTGATAGAGAATTATTTATTTGTAAAGACTGAAACTAAATCTGTATGTGTTAGAAATAATGCAGCCAAAAATGTAAGTCAAAAGTTCATTTTTTGCCAATACTTCTGAGTATCTTAACCAAAGTGATTTAAGTTTGGAAGAGGCAGGAGGAGAGTGAAGAAAATTTGCACTACTCTGAATTTGAACACTTAAATTCTCATTCTTACTGATAAGTTTTCAGCGGTGTGTTTGGTTTTACACTTTTTTTACTATTAAAGTTTTAAGATCAAGTCATGTTTGCCTTGGCTTCTCTGTATTCACATTAGGCAGGAATCTTTCGTGAAAGGGACAGTTGTTATGGTTACATAACAAATATTCAGTCATGCATACTCGGTGGTTTTAAAAATAAATAAATCAATCCTAAACTGAATTTGGAGATTAGCCTTTAGAGGAGTTTCCAGCTTGGGTTATACAGTTGAAGAAAAAGAATCTTGCTACCGTGCCAAGAAAGCGGTGTGACTGTGTCTTATGGTCATGTGACTTAGGGTACAGAATCTTACCACTATCATCTTCCAAGATGCTGAAATTCATAATTTGAATCAAAATATGAAGAGGGCATGATAAACATGCAAGTTCCTGTTGAGGCCTGGTTGTCTGCAGTAATGATTACTGAACCCTGAAGCACCTTAAAGAATGGGAACAGGAAGAACGAGTAAGCACAGCTGATAAGGCTGAGCAATTCCAAAACTGTTGCATCATCTGATCTAGGGAATCATCTTGCAAATGTAGACAAAAAGTCTTCAGTTTTAATATTTAAAAATGCACTTATTTAAATTCACTTTATTTATTTCAGACTACTCCAAGCTGCTATGTTTTGTAGTGGAAACAGTAGAATGGCTTTTTGACCAATCTTCATCCATATCAGTGCAGAGTCTGTTGGCTTAGTGAAGAAGGCTTAATTAGGAACTTCGTAACTAATGTAGTGGAAATGGCCTGTGCTTGCTTAACTTCAGTGTGTGCTCCATGAAGGCTGAGGAGGCAGGTGTTAACAGCTGTAGTCCGAGGATGGCCCAGATCCTCCAGGTTTCTCAAACTCTACTCAGATTTGGTCAAAAGGAATTAAAAATATATATTAATTATATATATTTAAAAAAAAGGGGGTGGGGGAGGGGCAATATTGCCTGGTCTTGGAGAACTAGGACATGATAGTCTCCTTTTGAGACAGGAAAGTGTACAAATTTTCTAAAGAAAAGAAGTTCCCAGCCAGAATGCCGGTTTGACCTGTGTATAGTTCCTTCTGATTCATTCTGCAGGTTGCTCAGCCTTCGGCTTTAAGCATGGGGATTTGCAGGTGCTAAATTAGCCACAGGAGGGCCCATGGTCTGTTCTCTGAATGCAACAGGAACATATTGAGATGAATAATGAAATCAAGTCTCAATTGCCCTATCACACATCAGAGCAGCTCCAAAATTCATGAGAACAAAGCATTACATGCTGAATTAATTGAACAAAGCATACTTTTATATAAGAGATGATTGAGGGTCTTGGAAACCTGTGAGAGTTGTGGGTGATCACAGCTTTGTCCAGCTGAAAGGTCAAGAAAAGGTACCTACAGGTGGTCATTTCTCTGGACAATGAAATGCCATTTGAGTTGCCCCATCTCTAGTTTGGAGTCCATCCCCACACACACATTTAAATCCTCTTGTTCATTTTCATGGCCTACAACTGGGGACAAGTGAATTATACATGCAATGAAATCACAGTCCTCATGCCCATCTGTGTGATAAGAAAAAGTCTGTAGGTTGTGATGGTGCTACTGGCCTGATCTGGTTAACTATCAGGACAGAATTCAAAGTACGTATGATAATTTCTATAAATAATGCATCACTGCCCCTAAAATCTTAAAGGGTCAAAGCTCACATTAGTTTTACCCTACAGTAGAGTGGTTTTTTTCCAGCTCCAAGTAATGTTTTCTGTATTACGGTAAGTCACGCCTGCATATTTAGTTTAAGTGCTATTGTATTATATTAAATAACAAGGGCTGCAGATGTTACACCAAGTTGCCATTTCCTAGGAAGTAAAACATCAGTCACAAATCAGCATTTTTGTGCAGGCCATCAACACAGCTCTATCATTTTCTCCTGGCTCAGAGGCTCCAGCAGTGTCAGGTGGCAGCCAGGCAAGTGTGGCTTGGGGCTGGGAAGGGGACGCCAACTGGTCCAGGGATGCTCCAAGCTCCCTCTTCCCAAAAGCAATAGAAGTTTGATTTGTATTGATTGTGCTGTTGTTGATTATTTGTTTTCTAACTGGTCAAAAGCAGCTGAGTAGGTCAAACAGCAAGCACTGTAGTAATCACAGAATGGAATACAGCTACCCTATGTTTTCCTGGGGAGAATGGAGGAGAGAAAAGGACTTTTTTCTGCCCTTTCTCTCCAGATTCCCACCAGACAGAAAATGACACATTCCTGCATTGCAGAGTCTGGCCTGAAGTCCAAGTTCAATCCGGGTTAGTGCCATCACAGCAGCTGATGATGCAGTATAAGCAAAAGCTAAGTGACTTGCTGGACATCACGTTTATTCACTCTGAACATTCTTAGCCCCATTCAGAAAGCCTTGAGGGCTGTATTCTAGCAGTATGGAGCTGAACTAGCTAAAAAATAATATATATATACATATAAAAGTCCTGTTGAAGGCTGTGTATGTCTCTTACCTGCATATGGATGCACAGGAAGTTCATCCTTTCCAAGGTATCTCAAAGTAGACACCCAAAAATTAAAGCAAGATAACCTGAATTTGCGGGAGAGTCGAGGTCCCAGCCTGTGACAGAAAGGCTTGCTGAGATGTTCCTGCAGAAATTGAAGTTGTTCGCATGTGACTGGAGTTCTTCAAGACAGAAGGTCTGGTGGTTTTTCTGGCTGCCGTTGGAATTGCAGTATATCAGAGAGACATCAGAAAGCTTCAGATCAGGTGGCTTGGGACAACCACAGCTTGGAGAGTACTTCATCCTGCAATGCAGAAAGGCCCAGAGCCAACTAAGGACATGCCCAGCAGTACCTACAGCCTTTCCTACTCATCATCAACAAACTGCTGGGACATACTGGGTTGAACAGAGGGGTTGTGATCGATCACTTTTACGGGCTGGGAGATTTCTAAACCTTGGACTTGGACACAAAGGAGATGTTATGATTTTGAGGTCATTTAGGAGCAGGATTTGATGAGATCACTGAGAGGTGTCACTGAGGTTCAGGTTTTTCTGGACACATTAGGGTGCTCATCAGCTCATCACCCATGATGTGGGTCCTTATAGGTTCACATTGCTTCCTGTCACCACAGGCTGGCACGTCTGTGAGGACAACTGCCCAAACGCAGCACGATCTGTTCACGTATTCCTGTGACAACAAAAATCCTCCATCTGAGGCGGCTGTGGAAGATCTGCCACTGACTGCAGTAAAAACAAGACCAGAGACTTTTTTTTTTTTTTGAATGAATATAAGAACTCTGAGCCCAAAGTCTGGGTCAACTGAATCGCTTGTTACCATCTTGAAATGCATTGTTTGCATTCCGACCTTTGAAAAGTGGTCTGAGTTAACAGCACAATGTTTCACCAATCCCTAAATCTGAGCCATGCTTCTTTATAAAAATATGATGAGCAATTTGAATTTCCAAACTTTTTTCCTGGTTATATTTTTCAGGTTACAGAAATTCATAAGAATGTGTTGGTGTAGGATTTACCTCTTGTTTTGATAAATCAGCATTTTTTTTTTGGGGGGGGGAAAGGTTTTTCCAAAATTTCCTGATCACTTTTACTATGTTTCTCTTTACTTATTCATCACCTTCATCAATCTTTTACTTCCTGGCCCTGGCTCCATCACCCTTCTCCATGCGTTCCCAACAGTGGCTTGAAAGGCAGCAGAGATCTGTGCTGGATCTCTCATCTGCACACTACGCTGTCTGGACCTTTCCATTCTCAGACTTTACTCTCAGCTCGTTCAAAGCTATTTTTTGACCCTCTCTGTTCTTTTCCTGGCTGTCTCTGAACTTCTTTCCACAATAAAAAAAGCCAGCTCACTGGAAGGATTCGCATCCCACACCTCAGTGCCCAGGGAGCTGGGTTGTTCTTCAGAATCTCTGCCTTGTTCTGACAATTGCATTTCAGAAGATGAACTGAATGATTCAAAAAGGAACAGAAAAAAAATAAAAAAGAAAAACCCAACAAATTTTTCTCACCTGTTCTGCCCTGGCTCAGAAGAGCAGCTTTGAAGTGACAGGTACATAGCTGTCATATTGTACTGGAGACTGCCGGGATTCCAAATTCCTCTTGGAAATGGGACACCTCAGGCTGTGTGTTAACTCTGAAACCTACAAGCATCATTCACTTTTTAATGCCAGTAGCTATTGCGTTGTTGTTGCTTTATGAAAAACAAGCTACTGATGAATTTAATGCTAGGTATAATTTGAACCTGATATCTTCCAAAACCAAGAAATCTTGTCTGTGATCCCTGGTCACTCCTGGTGTGCAGCTGGGAGACCAGGGGTAGAGGGAAGTGGTGGAATCACCATCCCTGGAGGTACTGAAGACGATGTGGTGCTTAAGGACATGGTTTAATGATGGGTTTTGTCAGTGTTAGGTTAATAGTTGGACTGGGTGAACTGAAAGGCCCCTTCAAACCTAGATGATTCTATGCTTCTATGATTCTATCCTTCTGATGAGGATCCGTGCTGCTGAGCTCTTGCACCAGGACCCCATGGCACAGGAGCTTAGGCACTGCGCGGAGCTGTGCTTGGTGGGCTCAGCAAGAGGCTCTTTTTCAGGAAAATTCGTGGTGCTGGGCCAGCAGAAGAGGTGAAGCTGGGGTAGGATGGAGGTTCAACGCATCCCAGCTGGCATCACACAAGCCCACTCCAAATCTTGCCCTGCAAGGATCAGACGGCGTAGTCTAGAAATCTGTGAAGGTAACGGAGATGCAGAGCTTGAGCTAAGGAAGACTCACCAGCTGACTCAACGCAGCATCAGCAAGTAAACAGGACAAAAATCAAAACTTCAAGGGCTCTCTTCTGCAACAGAGACCTTGTTCAGACAAGCAGAACACACTTGTTTCCATGCAGAGCCCTGCAGCAATGAACTTAACTTTGTAGGTTCTGGTTTTAGACATTTTTCCTTGTTTCACTGAAGCACCAAGACAGTGCAGGCAGTGAAGTCCTGATCCCAGAAAGGATTCAAACCCAAGGACATGAGGTGTATCATAGATGTAGTCAGTGGGAGTAAAGATGTGCTGAGCATCAGAAGCAGCTCCAGGTCTCAAGTTCTGCTCACAGAAGGGAGCAGCAGCCCTAGTGGAGCAGCAGTGACCGTCACAGCTCAGGGCTGGAGGTCAGCCATTGAGTAGCCCTCCTACCAGACATCCCAAGTACCTGGCTTAAGGCTATTTTGAAACAAGTTGAGTAAGAGAGAATAAAAACATGAGACAGGAGAAGAGCTACATGATATTAAGAGTTATCAGCTGAAGTAGAAAAAGACAGTAATGGTATCTAACGGGATTGCCAGTCCTGATGATTCTACTTAGTTTTTTAGCAGATATTTTCTTGTCATGCAAAGATAGCACTTGATATCACCAGGGTAGTTCCTGTCATCATTGCTTAGTCTTTACCTCACCTTTACTCAAACAGCTTGCAGTGCTGCTGGGATGAGAGTCCTCTGTGGTATGAACGAGGCCATACTGAATACAGACTTAAAGATACGACCTGGGCAGTGGTGATTCTCTCAGTAGAACTCAGTTGCAAAACACAGACATTACCATAATTTTAGACACCCCAGGGTATTCAAGGCTTCCCTATAGGGCTGATAGATTGGAGACCCATAGGCAGGAGTGGCAGCTGAAGGCCACATAGATGATGTGGGGCATCTCAGATGGCACCAGGCTCAAGTTTTGGACCCCACCCTCAATCAAACATTGGAAGTAGACCCTGAAGCAAACACTGCACAGATACTTCAGCATCATCACACCCACAGCTCATGGTCATGAGAAGGATTGATCTCCTGGAAGGTGCAGCCATGTAAGGGAAGTCTGAACACAAAGTTATGAGGTTGATAGAACAAGTAGCCTTATACAGGAGCCTGAAAATGAGTCCTTCCCATCAGATCTGCAATGGGACTTGGGAAAAAGAACAGCTGCATTTGCCTGCTTACTCCTTGGGCATGTTCCACCTGCTTAATTGAAGGCAGGTCCAAATGAGCCATCTGTTGACCTGGTTGAGGAATCAGAGCTTCCATTAATTTAAAGATATTTTTACACGTTATTAAAGGCCTGGAAGGAAAGGAGAGATGGATAAAAAACAACAGTAAGAAGCTTTGCCTTAGAGGCACAGGTAATATCTGTAACAGCTGCTACACCCTATGCCTCAGCTAATTGTTAAATGAGTCACCCTGGCAAAAGAAGCATTAATAAAGGGAAGCGAAGACTGAACATCTGGAAAATAATGCGAAAGGGAAGAATTTTCATATTTTGGAACTCCTTGCTGGGTGGGAACTGCTTGGGGAGACGGCTCTAATTGCTTGTCTGAGAGAATGAAAAGTGAATCTATTCCCAGCCTGAAATCAGCACAGTCATTGCATATTCCTCTCCGCTCTCCCGTCCCAACTGTTACGTGGGGCACTGACCTGCAAAGACCAAGACACGCTCTTCATCTTCTGTGCCTCAGTCAGACAGTAATGTTGGTCCATAAAGCAAGTGGTGTGCAACAGCCTCCTCAGTACCTGGGTCCAAGCTCAGAAGAAGTTGGTTTGAGCAGCAGAGTGCAAGATGCACCACCAAACCGAGGTTATTCTGCTGGCACCTGTGATTTGGTGGCTACCAAGATCCAATTTGATATACCCTCTTTCTGCCTGGGGCTGTCAAGCTTTCTTGGCAATGGCCATGGGGTAGGAGGGGAGGACACCAGGCCTTCTGCTGCCTGCTCCTGCTGTGCATGGCCCTTTCTTGTGGCTCTTTGCTGGGTGTAGGAGCTAAAGGCATGGTCAAGTTAGTCCCCCTGCAGAAAAATGGCATGGACAATGTATAGCAAAATCCTCCTGGATTTGTCCTCGTGGACACCTCTGGCGAAACCCAGCCTCAAGGCAAGGATCTCTGCAGAAAGTGCGCACGCCACAGGCTGAGCCAGACCCTTCCCCCAATACAACACTTCAAATTAGGCTGGATGTTCTCTGGTCTCCTTCAGCTTTGGTGACGAGAGCCCAACTGGGATGCAATGGGTCCCTCTGATGGCGGGATGCTGGGATTTTAGCACATACCTGGAAATCGGGGTGTGCTGCAGTGCGTGTGCTCTAACTGTGTCTGGCTGGGTTTATCTTTTCTGTCCACCGTTTCTTCAGGGAAGCAGCACTCTCCGTGTGGTCTTCTCACTTTTCAGCCATTTTGCACTTCCTCTCAGTCTCCTCTTTCCTATCTTGCCAACGAAGCTCCTTCACAAAACACTTTCAAACTGTGCTGTACAGCCAGGGGATCTCCAGCCAGTCCTGGGGTTGGAGTATCCAGCCTGGAGTTGGAGTATCCATACAGGTGGTTCCTGTGGGTCTACAACAGGCACACGGTGAGGGCAGGGGATGGAAGAAGCCCTGAAAAAAAGGCTATGCAGCAAGACAAGAGTCACAGCCCTCTCATTTCAGCAGGAAGGTAAAATTGGAGCCGTCTGATCCACTTTTCTAAATAAAGCCTAAAAGCAGCTCAGAAACGCCACCGCTCCCAGCCCTGACTTGCAAGGCATCACCAGTAGCACAGCAAACCCTTCCAAGCTGTCCATTTCCACCTGCAAAAGGAACAGGAGAGTTTTTCAGCATTTTATGTGTGTGTTTTTGGAATGCGAAGATGGCAACAGGAGCACAGGCAGCACCCCCACTCCTCGGGTCTCCCAGCACCGTCCGGTGTGCCCCAAATCTCACCCCCTCTGAAGGGAGGACAACATTGGACGTCTCGTTCTAAGTAGCTGAGTACAAAATTGTCAGTAACTGGTGACTTCAACCTGCTTCTTCCCAATTTCCTTCTGGAATAGGCATGTGTGGGAATCAGTTTTGCAGGCAGAAGAGTTGGAGGGGCTGGACGGGGCTGACACGGGGATGTCACCAGCCTGTTCACAGCCAGTGCCGTGACACCGTGGCGCAGCGCTCAGGAGCGATGTCTGCTGATGCTGGAGCAGAGAAGGGCTCAGTGGGGCCGTGGCACGGGTGCCAGGGACTTGGCGAGGGACAAGGGTAGCGAGGGAGGACACCCCGGGCACCCCAGGGTGCCGGGAGCAGGATGCCACCACCGCACGGGCAGGGAAGAGGCTGCGGCAAAGGAGGGTGCGTGCGGGGGGCCAGGGCCGGGCCAGCTCATTCCCCAACACCCACGCAAGGCTCCTAAAACGTAATTATGAAATTTTAAAAAACAACTTGACGTTATAATTATAACGGTTCCTGGAGGAGCCGCGTAATTGAATTCTAGGGTGTCTCGCTCTTATTGCAGACGCTAACAAGAGAACGGCTCAGCTTCCCTCGCAGCCTTCCCGGAGCCCTGCAAAGCTCGGGAGACACCCAACAATTCAATTATTGTTTCCCTCTGGAAAGCAGATCATTTTAGACACGCGGCCAGCTCTAATTACAAAGGAGAAGAGGGGGAAATTTCTCGTGTCCAAAATTATTTGACTCATTAAAAGGATTTACTTTCCACCAGGCCTAAAGAGTTGAAGCCGCAGCGGAAAGATAGATGGGCAGGAGGGGAGGAGCGGCAGGGCTGGCGGGGAGGGCAGGGACCCCAGCCCCGCAGCAGCATCCCCGGGAGCCCAAGCCCCTCCATGTCCCCTTTCCCCAGGTAAAACCTTGCTCCAGGCAGAAGGAAAACAAGGGGGCTGCAGCCAAGGGGTGGCTGGGCAGGCAGGTTCCATCACTGCCCAAGAGCTGCTCCCGTCACCGGGGTTTGGCAACAGCAAGGCCAAGGCTGGGACCAGGGGGAGTTTCCTCCTCCCCGCTCCCCCCTGGCATCAAAGCCAAGGTCTTTTACTCAAAAGCTTCATTATGGTACCGTGGGGTTGGTTTGTTTGGTTGTTTTTGTTTTTTTTTCCCCTCGGATTATTTCTAAATGCTCTTTTGTGGAAAAAGACGATTTTACGTGGGGGAGGTCCCTTTTCCAATTACCATTAATTAACTCATCTATAATGGATTTTTTTATAGCCCTCCATTTCCCGTGGCTGGGCAAAGGCAGGAGGCTGAGCTGCTGCTCTGCCCCAGGATGGATCAGGCCACCCTGAACCCCCCTGAGACA
>VZRU01003122.1:21446-44642 GCA_013398155.1 Pedionomus torquatus
AACCTCATCCACGCACGGGCACAGCATCTTGCTGCCTTTCATGCAGCACAACTGGGCAGGAATGGTATCGAGAAGCCCTTGTAAAGAACAGCATAGTTTATTGGGGCCAGCCATTAATCCTACTTACCTTGCTGCTATTTGGACCTAATCCTGTTTCCTGCATGGCATTATAGAGAGAGTGAAGCACCACATTTTTGTTCTTCTGGCAGAGGCTGGCCAGGAGGAGCGTGTCACCGGTCCCTGGGCCGCTGCTGGAGCCGGCGGAACGGGGTGCACTCCGTGGGCAGCAGCAGCCTCCAAAGGAAATCACTAAAGGGAAACTTCACCAGAGACCAAAAAAAAAAAAAAAAAAAAAAAANAATAGAAGAAAAAAACAAAACAAAACAAAAAAATACAACAAAAAAACCCGAAAAAGAAAAAGAAACGAACCCACATTCAATTTCCTGAGTACTGCTTCCCTCCCTGAGTTATTTTTTTTGGCAATTGCACACTCAATAAATGAAATATTCAGTCAACTGACCTCCTCGCCAGCTTGTGTGATTCTTTCAGGAGACTTTTTTTTCAAATTTTATTGCTTAAATAAACTATGGGGAAGGTTCCCATATTCCAGCTTTGCTTGGCAACTGGTGTATTACATGGCTTATGAATTTTGCAGACAATGAAACCCAGTGTGGATGAAGCGAACCGTACGCACGCATACATGCCATTTCCCGGGCACATTAGACATTAGGGCAAAGCATCGCTTATTCTTTCATCTCTTTTTCACACCTTTTCCTTTCCCAGACTTTGCCCCAAATGCTGAGAGTTGGGATGTGAAGCTAATGCCAGAGATTTCACTGCAGAGACAGAAACCTCTTAAAATAATCAGATGGCAAAATACCAGGCTCACCCCCGAGAGCAGCGCTTGTAATGCTCCTGCCTGGCATTTTATTCCTTGCTTTATCTCCCCGTATCACACAAATCCATATGCTGTGTATCATTTCTCTTTGAAATGCCATGAACTTGGTGTTTTAAATCGAACCACCAGCCTTCTTTCTTTTTTTTTTTTTTTCTCTTTCTTTCTTTTTTTTTTTTTTTTAGCTGCAAAACAATAGAGATTGTCAAAGGGCCCCGGGTTGAGCTTTTCTACGTGTTCACAAAGCGTTAAAGCTTTATCGAACAAACCGGCTCTGTCTGACCCCTGCCAGACAAAAGGCAACTTCCATTTTCCTCTGTGGAAGAGAGGGGCAGAGGGGGACAGAGGGGATGTACAGTAGGGGACCTTGTGCACGTGGGGCTCCTGGGTGCCCAGAGAGAGCAGTGGGATGCCCTGTTACCCAGCCAGGACCCTGGTGATATCAGTCTTGGTTGTTTTGGAGATGCTCCTGATGCGCTCAGCCTCATGCAGGTGGGGGAGATGGTGCCAATGCAGACAGGGGAGCAACAGCCCTACATGCTGGGGGGCTTGGACATAGCTTTTGGGTAGTCCTGTGCTGCACTAAAGTGTGCTGCAACCATCCAGGGCAATGCTGCACCCCTATGAGGCCAGGCACTGCTACCCAGTGCCAGGCACGCCCCAGTGCCACCCTCCCAGGACACAAGCCAGTCCAGCTATGCCCTCCTCAGCACCCCCATGCAAAGTCTTGCTCATACCTGAGCACCCTGATACCTGCCTGCTGGGGCTGTGCCCTGCCACGCATGCCCCAACTGCATACACGTGTGCCCTGCTCCAAAAAAACACCACCTGACATGGAGCAGAGACACGGGGCCATGCTCCCCCCTCAAGGCAGACCCTGCTCTGATGTCCAGCCAGAGATATCTGCAAGCATCAGCTGAACAAATATCACACACACACAAGTAGTTCTGGACACTCTGAATTTCTCTTCAAGGCTCAGTAAAGAGCAGAACCACTCCATCGCTCCTATGGTCCACCTTGACAGTTTACCATTTTCATAGGGAGAGGTTTAATGAATTTTGAACAAGACAATCTTGTTCTTCTGGAGCAACACACAGTTGTGGTGGCTGGAAACCATGACCAGGCATTGATGAGAGAAATGGTAAGAGTGGACAAAAATGGTCAGAATTGTCTTCCAGGAAACACCACAGGCAGGAGAACAACCAGCAGATGAAGGGATCTGTAAATTCCGATGTCTAGATGTGGGCATCTACATAAGCTTGGGCTCTGGGTTGCCCATATGGAGCACCACTCAACCTCTCAGTGCTGGTCCAGAAGGGTGATAGTCTTTTGTAGGTCCTTCTACCATCACCACATGGGTGTCCCAGACATCCTTTCACTGGCACCTGTCTCTGCTAACTGCTGCTGCAGCTTGTGCATTTTGCTCAGATGTAGACACTGACATGGAGACACCAGGCTAAATACTGCCCAGCATCTGTGGCTTTGACAAGAGCCTGACCAACGTTTTCTGCAGCTCCAGCAGCAGCCAGGTAGCAGATAAATCATTTTATTGATGAGCACAGTGATGCTTGTGAGCAGACAAGTGTGTCTCATGTACCCTCATGCTGAACGGTGTGAGCAGCTTATTATGGTGTGTGCTGGCTTGGACCCATTGTGCCACCTCCTCGGGCACAAGGACAAATGCAGGGATGCCCTCTGCTGGCACCTGGGGCTGAAGTGGTCCACTCAGAGGTGGATGGGAAAAACTCCTGCCTTCCATGAGCTGTGTTCTGTGCTTTGCTAGTGAAGTCCACGCTATGTCTCACTTGGGTTTGGTGATTTGCAGAGACCCTCCTGCTTTACACCCATACCTACTCCATGGACTGTAGAGCAACACTAACGCTGCCATAATGGCAGAGACCCCATTTCTGTGGATATATCATGTTCTCATGGTGCCAAAGCACCCATTGATTTCCAATCCTGCACATAAAATGTTCTTTTCCAGGGGGGATCGTGCTCAGCTTTGGGCTTGTTGAGCCCAAAGTGGCTGTACCAGCAGCATTTTGCATTACTAGTTAAGGGAACTCGTCTTTGCCATCAGCAGAGATTTGTAAGCCTGATTATACTCCTAAGCATATGTTTGAAAATGATCAGCAGCTCTCTGAAGTGAGTGGAATTGCTCTGATTGAAAATCTCATGTCAAGAGGAGGGAAGCCTGGCTCCGGGTCTGAGCTCCCACTTGGAAGAGCCACAGGCAGTAACAGCTTTGGGCTCTGCCCCCCCACCCCAGGAGGGAAGCTGGACAGAAACCAGAGCAAACATCTTTGTCGTGAAAATCCCACAGTATCACAGAAGTGTTTGTGTTGGCATTTTTGAAGCGCATAAATGATGAACCAAAGTACCTGGGTAGGCAGGTATTGCCTGGCACCTTTTCCAGGCTATTTTACATGGTTTGGAGGAAAATCCTAAAGGGAAAAGGAAGCTCATTGAACACAGGATGCACCAGATATTCCCACCAGCAGATGCTTGGTTTTCAGTGCTGGAACAAGTGGCCAAGGCTGAGCAGCAGCAGTGAAGGGTTTGCGTCCCCTTGCAAGGTTCAGTGCTTCATGTTGCTGGGTTCAGCCTTCTCAAAACCAGATCTTTCTGACAGGGAGCTGTGGTTTCATTCCCCAAACCACACTTCCTGAAACTTATTTTGGGACAGTACTTCCTCCCCTGGAATCAGTCCAGTTTTCCTGGGATAAAACTGCTGTAGCAAAGCAATGAGTCTGACTTGTGAAGCTTAAAACAGCGAGAGATTTAAGAGACTGGAAAGGCAAGCAGGTTATTTGGTTGCTCCATGTTAGAAGCAATGGGAGATGAACACCATAAAACACCACTCGTTCAGGGTCACAACTCTGCAGCAGCCACACGTACACCTTCTGCAGTCCCTGTCTCCAAACACACTGATGCTCAAAGCTTGACCACAAAAAAATGCTTGGAAAAAACCTAATTTGAGTTGCACCCGTGCAGGTTTTCACATAAGAAGGAAGGTGCTGCTCTCCTATAGTGAGGAATCGACTCAATGAGACTGAGACCAGCCACCCAGAGCAGCCACCACATGATGCCTCTGGGAGCATCTGCCCTGGCTCTCCACTCGTCTGCAGGGCTGGGGCTGGACCCTCTGGTGGGCAATAAATCCCAGCCATGTGGCTGGAATTACTCCCATTTTACACCTGCACAAGGGACGGGGGAATCAGGCTGACTTTGTGTAACTGGGACAAGAGAAAATTCTATTTAAATTCTGCACCCCACCAGTGAATCTTGCAGCAGCCTAATTTTTCTATGAATAATGCCTTGGGCAAGGCTTGTGTGGCCCAGAAAAGGAAAAATAAGTTTGAATTTCCTCTATCCTGCTTATTTGAAACCTCCTTCTAAGCGGCTGGTGAACCTTGGGAGGTTTGGCCCACTGGTGGCCAAACTGGGGCTGCAATGCTGAAGAGGGCACCCGACTGGGGAGTACTGGCACCCGTCGAAGCGAGGAGGGCACGGATACAGGGAGTCAAACACTTGTGCGATTAAGCCAGAGAGTANATTGAGTAACCTCAAATTACAAATCAATTTGAGGAAATCCCAATCTAGCCACAGACACTCGGTGAGCAGTTGAAGCTAAATTCATTGAGCAGACAGCTCTAATTAGCACACGGTGCCAGCTCGCTATGACAAGCTCCGCGTGGTTTTCTCCATGTTGGGTGTGCTCGGTCCTGAGCCGTGACACTCATCAATTTGACCCAAAATCCATCAAAGGTGGGGTGTCACCGCATTGAGATCGTTTAGGGGGCTGAAGGAAGTCAAACTCCGAATTTCTGCATTCCAGCACCTCTGTGCTGCCTTGTCCCAGCCACCCCGGGCTGGTTCCTGACCTCATTCATGCCAGTGCAAATCTGCAATAACTTCACGTTAGCCACAGGGTTTATTACAAATTGTCCTTGTGTAAAGAGACCAGAATCTGGTTTATAAAGTTGGCTTCTGTTCCCTCCTTCCCCCGCAAGAAACCCTCCTGCAGCCGGAGTCAGTGGGGCAGCTTTCACCTCTAAACTTCAGGAGAATTGCTCCCAATTCACACCAATGAGAGCAAGGGACAAACCCATTTCCTCCGTAATGGCAACTTTGCTTTGCTGGTACAGGATTTAGCCCTTTAGACTGAATGAGGATTGAACTTTTCTGGGGGAGGGAGCCCAGCTGAAGATGAATACCAAGGATGCCACCGCAGCGAGGCACGTCTACTTACTGGAAGAGGAATATGAAACGCTGCGCCAAGAAAAAACCCAACCTCTTTCAGTTTTAGTGAAAGATATGACCTCATTCTTTTCCTGAGGCTGTAGATACATGTGGCATTTTCCTTGTAGAGAAGTGTATTTTTCCTTTGGGAAAGGCTGAAAGACTATTTGGGTAGCATATTATTTTAGACATATTTTGCATTCCTTCTATCCCTTGGAGAAGGAAGCTGCTTTCTCCCACTACTGCAGCACCTCCTTATTCCCCTGTACCAAACCAAGTTTGATCAAACACGTAGGACTAGATCCGTGGCTAATGCATACACAAGCATCCATAAAACTGTGCTGATTTGTACCTGGAGACTTACACCTCCAGCACAAAATTCTGATTTTTCTCTAATATTCATCTTAATCCCCATCCTTCCCCAAGCCTTTTATCATTTTTTAACTCAATACCTTCCACTGGGAGAAAAATCCTGATCTCTCCATTGTATCCCCTTGCGAATATCTGGAGCCCAAATCACATTTAGTTCTGTTTAAGGAGTGTTTGACAATGTCCTGGGAAAACGTAAGTAATATTGTCGCGGTCTCACACTTCTTGGGCTGCACTGCCCTAAGGAGAGCTTGAAATCTTCCCGCTGCCTTGAAAACATCACTGTAGTGGTAGCACTTACTGCTTTTCTGAATTGAAGCATTTAAATGAGGCAACATATGCAGGGAGAAAGAATACTATTCCTCAGATTACTTGGGGTAACTGCATACAGCAGGCAGTCTTCAGGGTGTTTGGCTTTCAGATCAGAAGGAAAGGGTGGGTGCAATACGCTTTGTCTACCTTTCCAGCTACAGTACAACTTCATATACCCTTCCAGGTGTAATAAAAAGTCTTTCCCTACTTACAACCACTGTCCTTGGGAAGCCTTTAACTCACTGGTCGTGCTGAGGTTCCTACTGGGCATCGGTTGTGAGCAGATAGCTGGGATGCATTGCCCAAATGTGGACATGGGCAACGCAGATGTCACATCTGAGCTGTCACTGAGGCACCCCTTACAGCTTTGGTGAGAGGTGGGTACTTCTAAGGGGAGAAGTTCCTCCCCAAAAGCACCTGAAGCAGAATTTTCCTCAGAAATACTGTCTTCAGTCCACCAACTGGGAACACTTCAGGTGAGGGGCTCCCCTGCAAATGGGAAGGGCTGAGCTCCATTCCCAGCCTGCTCTCATCCTGGCAAAGGGGTTGGGAAGACATCCAGGAGCCAATGTCTCTATCCCATGGTTGCCCTTACAGCTCACAAGGAAGCCATCTGCACCCAAAGCCACCTTTACAAGCCAGGTACAGCTCAAGCAATTTCAGGATGGGGTCCAAGAAAGCAGTGATGTGTCGATGATTCACTTTTTCCTATCCAGGAAAAGTCAGATAGGCTTCCCCAGAGAATGACAAGCTTTCTGTCAACCCCATATCTCTCAAGGTATACGCTGTTGTTCCATTCCCCAAATGCCGCTGCAATCATTTCTGCCCAGATTTATTTCATTTCAGTAACGTCTCTTGGGTGTCATCTCTATTAAATCATTTGGACATTGGAAAGTGGGATTCACCCCACTTAGCTGTCGCTCTCTCCAGTATACGTGT
The DNA here is from genome assembly GCA_013398155.1 of Pedionomus torquatus. NCBI lineage: Eukaryota > Metazoa > Chordata > Aves > Charadriiformes > Pedionomidae > Pedionomus > Pedionomus torquatus. The sequence goes on from VZRU01003122.1 coordinate 28,204, forward strand.
TTCCAGATGGACTTAGCACCCTGGTCTTCCGCAGGGTTGGTGGAGAGAAACGAGCCCTTTTGATGTCAGCTCAGATACACAGAAGGAATAAGCAGCACTGCAAACTTCATGCCACTGAGAAGATAGCCCAGGGTGACTGGTTCCAGTGTGTATGATTACATGCAATGAGATTAATCCCAGCTCCCTTGTTTAGCTTCCTACACTGGGTATTTTATTCCTCTGTAATTTTTGGAGTAATAGTTATAAAACCAAGTTAAGCAGCGCACGTAAGTCATGGAAACAGCTGTATGAAGTAGAGGAGATACTAAATTCGGGCTATTCCAGAAGTTTTTGGTTCTGTGCCTGGATACACCCTACTGGACTCTTTTGAGTTGAATTATGGGAGAACGATCCCAGCTTTGAATTCCTGAAAGCCGTGTTTTAGGGAGAAAAATGCAAAAAAAAATGATGGTGGTAAAATGTAAACAAGCGAGAATCAGCCTTGGACATGGGAGCACACGAACCCCTTTGCTCCATTAACCTTCAGTCTGAAATGTGCTCAGAAATGAGGCATGTTTTGGCAATAGGGAAGAATGAGGCCGGATGTTATTCCTCTTGGAAATAAGGGCAATGGGGAGAGGATTTTACCTGTTTAGAAAGAGGACAACCCTGACATTTCTGTATATATTGCAATGTCTGTTCAAAGATGTCATGTTACTGGGTGGTCTGACTTGCATTCCCTGTGTTGGCATGTGCCTCATTTGGCTCCAACAGCAACAGCAGAATTGCTGGGGGATGGGTCTTTTTCTTAAGATAGTTTCTTTTTTTTCAAAAGAAAGCGAAGTGCAGCTTGTATTAAACTGGGTGATAATTAGATAGTGAAAATGCTCCTATCTAATGCTTAGATTATTACAAGTGCCTGAGGCAATTCTTCAAGGTTTATAACAGACATAGAAATCAATGTTTAATGTCAAAAGTGATCCTGGGAAGTGTTTATTGAGAGTTATTTTTTAATATAAAGTGTAAAGATTAGAAAAATGCTTTTATTCTTAGTTTTACTTCTGGTGGTGACCGGGGAAAAGGTGTGGTATCATCAGGGAAAAGTATTATCATAAAAGCTGTATCAAATCTTCTTTTAAGATTCTTGATCCAAAATACCAGTTAAAACCAAAACAAGTCAGTATATTTAAAGTCAATATTCCCCTGGTTACTCTTACATTACACCAATTTCTTACAGCTGCTATAAACCAGCACTAGACACTTCACTCGGTGAAGCTTTATTACTGAGCCCTGTGAGAATCTGCCCTTTCAAGAGAAACTTGCTTCAGTTTTGGGCTTACAGCCATTAAAAAATCTCGTTGTACAACAACGTGGTATGAAGACTGGTTCCCTCTGATAGAATACACTCAGCAGTAGCTGGGACAGCAAAGCTGCTTCAGCATCCTCTGCCATCCTTCACCCTCCTCTTATACCCTTTGCCTTCCTCTTCCACGCTTCACATTCCTCTTTCGTGTTTCACCTGTCTCTTCCACCCTTTGCCCTCTTCTTCCAGCCTTCCCTCTTCTCTTCCACCCTTTGCTGTGTTCAGTCTTCTGCCTCCTCTTCCAGCCTTCACTGTCCTCTTCCAGCCTTCACCCTCCTTTCCCTTTCCTCTCCCTCCTCACCGGAGGCAGGGAAGATGGGACATCTGGCAGGGCATAGACCCATCCCTGCATCCTTCACACCATCTTACAACCACACAGCCCTAGCCCCACAGCACAAAGCACTCCTCAGGCTGCTTCCCCACATGGTGTCCTTTACAGTCCTATGATATCATCTGGGAAACCTGGGGAGACAATGAAGTCTGTCCCCCCGATTGTCTCTTTGATCCTGGTGCTTATCTACGTACAGGCTTGGAGGACACCATGACTTACTCAAAGTTGGAGAAAGCAGCACAAGAACTGCTACATAGCCACTGGGTTCCCCCAAAAGGCAGCTCTCCTGGGTGTCCCCATACCACCAAAGGCACTGTGTGCCTCCGTGGGTTACAGCCAAATCCTGTATCCTCACCTCGGCAATGTCTCGGGTTATGGGCATCATGCCTGCCAAGGATTGCATAACTGCACCTTTTTGTTTGGTAACTTGAAAATTAGCTATAAAAATAAACAAGAGTATTATGGGATAAATCAGCATGCCCTGTGGATGTGAACACAACCAATAAAAGAGGTTGATGGGCATTAGTAGGAGTTGTATAAAATATTAAACACACATTTAAAACATATATTAGGCCAACCCTTGAAACCCACTGTGTTTCAACAGGATTAGTCCCAATTACAGCAGAGAAGTGAGAACAGGATGTGGCCTGGGCTGTTTATCTACCTCCTACCGTGTTTCAAAGCAAAATCTCAAAAGGTAATCTCATTTTGCCGTTGTTTTTCTAAGCTCACTGCACTAAAATATTGTATTTTTCTGATCTTCAAGGACGTTCGGTTATCAATTATACACACATTTTTGGGTATAAAATGCTGCAATATTAATGGGGAAAGTTTGAACATTAAACTTAATGTAATAATGACTTATTACAGAAGGAAAGATACATTTTTCCCTAAATTATGCCCGCGAAGTACTGAAACCAGTTTGTCTCTTGTGGTACTTTTGTCATAAATCCAACAGGCAATTAGAGCATTTTAAATCTTGCCTGGAGTAACTTCTTGATTTACAGATTTTCTTGCACAGCTGTGGACAGCCGAATTGGGTTTAAAATTCTCCAGTGAGACTGTGAGAAAGCTCATTTTTGTCAAATATGTCAATCTCCTTTTATGACCCTGTGTGGAGTTCGGATTCTCAACATCTTTAACAACCAGGCCACTCATTGTAGCCTTTAAGTGTGGAGTTACACATCCAGCTGTGGACACCAACGTGTCTGAAGAACTGCTGTTCTCTTTTGCTTTTCAGCCAGACCCATCTGCCTCCAAAGTCTGTAGAAGTAAAGACTGAGAAATGGCCTCAGAATCTGGCCATCTCGAAGATGTCAACTGAGAATGGCAAGCAAGGATCCCTACTAGATGCCAGCCCAGGTTCTACCCATTTTAGGGCTCAGGGATGACATTTTCCCTGGAGAAGCTGGCTTTTCTTTCCTTGTCTTTGTGCAGCACCCCATGCATCCATTCCAGCAGGACTTTCCAGTGCTGCGGTGGTGCTCACCAACAGGAATGACACCAGCTAGTGGATGCCCTGCACAGACTTCCATCCACATCCTGCTCATATAAAAGACCATTTTTCTGCGGCGGACAACATTCTTCACTGTCATGGCCTGATCTTGTCCTCAGTTCCTGCAAATATGACTTTTCCCTGTTCATTTCCAAGTTTGCACATCTACTAACCACAAGGAGCATTTCCCCTGGGCAGCTTGTCATTGCTGCTGAAGGGTGAGGTCCAGCAGTCAGTGAGAAGCCATCTGCTGAAGTCAGCAGATACAAAAGTTGGGCCCAGCGTACAATATACCCATATTCTTTATCCCCCTGGTACAGCATATGATCTCTTGGTCTCAGCTGGATGATGGATGTGTTTTTCTCTATATGCATAGTACCTGTGCTTTCATCTACGTTGGTCCATCCTATTTAATTAGGGAACAGAGTTTCACAGCATGATAAACTATGTGCATCTTAAATAAGATGGGGTAGGAAGTTTTGGCTGTCCAGTGTAAACTTGGAGCCTCCTTAGCTTCTGGTTTCTTGGCTCCATCTTCTTCTCTCTGTGCTTGAATCCATTCCTGAAGTTTTGTCTATTATATAGCAGTATTTATACGATATTCACTCCAGAGTTGTGAATGTTGAAACAGCAATGTTGGTGTCAGTGTGATCATTTTGAATTTCTGTGAGTGCACAGAAAAGCCTCAGGATATGAGACAATGATACACCTTCCACTGAAGAGAAGAGAGTAAGCCAGAGCATTGCCAGTAAGCGTCAGAAAAACTTCATCCAGGGGCAGGGTTGGGTGACAGGTTCCTACCACTTCTTTGCCTGAGGGACAGGAGATGGAGGAGGTCTCCTGGGACTCAAGACCAAGAGAGACATTAAAGGAAGCTGAAGACCCTGCAGCTCTCTTTTGCTTCAACAGCAGATCCACTCTATACTTTCTTTGGTGCCTCCTAAGAATGGAGACACCCACTCCTGGACAGTGGGTAACACCCTTGCTGCCAAGCCAGATATGACGGATGGAAGCCAGGAGGATGGAGGTCCACCTCTGCTGACTTCTCTTGCCTGTGGCAAGCCATGCTGGCTCTGTCCACCACAGGATCGCTGCTGCCTGCGCCCGACGGTGCACACGCCTGTGCTGCAGCACTTTTTGAAGATAGCAGAAAACTGACGCATCAAAAGTTTAGCCTGGAGGCTGCTGTCAGTTCACTCAAGCAAATAACTTCATACTGTTTCCAGAGATCGGCGGGATCTCCGTGGGCAGGAGGGAAACGTAAATAAACAGCGAAGTTTTTCTGCAGAGAAAGGCTGGCTCCTGTTCCCTGGCCTCCACACTGGGCGTGGATGGAGAAAAGGAAGGGGTGTGGGGCTGGGAGGGAGGGGGAAGCAGCAGGGCCCAGTACTGGGCTGGGGCAGATAAGAAGGAGAGGACCTCGAAGGGCACAAGAAGTGGCAAGAGCTGCTACTGAGCCCTGCAGACCCCCGTATTTGTCGGGCCGCTGAACTGTACTGGGTTCCCTGTGCTGGGGATCTTCCCCCGCAGGGAGGAGAAGGTCATACGTGATGTCATCAAAGTTGCCATCAAGCCTCAGTGGTTACTGCCTCGGAGCCTCCAAATGCAAAGACCTGACTCTAGTAAAGACTGCCAAGGGGCTTGGTCCCACCAACACAGCTGCAGCACCCAAGAAAGAGCAGCTTCAATGTGCTGGAAGGGTCTATTCAGACACCCCATGAAATTACCCTTACCCTATGGGTACCGCAGTCCTGCCACCACTGGTTGGCAGTTCAGAAATGTTCAGATGTGCATTAAAACAGCAAAATGTTTGATTTGCCTTCTACAGTGCCTCAGTTTGCTCAGTTCCCAGGCTTGGTATGGGCTTTAGGTCATTTAAACAGTGCCAGTGCCTGATGTAGCCCTGTCGGTAAAACTGTGCTGGAGGTACAGAAGAGATTCACATCAAACACTGGGTGAGATGAGGATGTGGTGAATGGCCATGGACAGGGTCACTGCTGGGTCTCTGGTCCCCACAGGCTGCAAAGCCATGGTTTCGGCAAAGAACATTATGGGAGAGTCTTGTTCCTTTGGGTTACTGTCTGCTTGCTCCATAGAAGATGACAGTGGGCTGATAGTAGAAGGTCACAGCTTCATACGTAGCTCGGTCACCTCAGCTGTGAAAGCATGATGGAAACAACAACGTTGGCTTCTCAGAACTAAGCTCCATGTAAATATGCACATCACCATATTGACATTCATGGATCTGATACCCTACGATGAAGAAAACAGCCAGGTTTTGAAGTTGTCTGAATTTTTCAGGCTGTGGAGGCTTTACTACATCTTCTTGCTGTGCAAGCAGAAGGTCTGCTCCTGCAGTGTTTTCCAGTGATGCTGCTGTTGGCCAGAAACAATGTTCAGCCCAGTGTTTGTTAAAAGTGATGCTGTCCAGATGGTGTCCAGAGGAGCACGGTCAGGCTTTCAGGTCATGTATATGCCTCTTTGTGCTATGGTTGCCTAGAAAACTTAGTCCACAGGTGAACGTCTGGTTGGACCGAGGCAGCAGTTGCTCTTTCTCCAGGTCCATTTTGTAGGTGATCTATATGAAGGCTTGAGATTTGTGTGGACAGTTGCTGGGGTTAGTGAATGCGACTGGGAGCAAAGCCAGCCCTGCACAATTAAATCTAACGTATTTATATATATTTACACAGTGCACATGTCTATCCATCTAGACATATATATTCATAGAAAGACGCAAGAGCATCTTACTTTGCTCTACTACAGTACCCAGAAAAAGCCAGACCAGAGCTCTAAGTGTCTGTTGAAGTGACCAGAGCCACCTACAAGGCACTGGTACCCAGACACGAGAAACTGTTTGAACGTTTTATTCCAGCATTCAGTAATTTGTTAAACCAAGATAAAGAGGTTTAAACCAGCTGTTTTAAAATGAACTTTATTGCAAGCCAGACAGACACCTTCCCTCTGCCAGTCCATGGGTTTAATAAACACACCGGGCTGACTCCTGAGCTCGCCAAGGATGACCTGTAAGCACTCTGTGACAGATTTGTCACTTTTTTTTTTTTTTTTTTTTTTTTTTTTTGAGACAGAGCAGAAATCCCAACTGCTGGAACTGATGTCAAAGCTTCTCTCCTTTAGGGTTTTACTTGTAATGTCTCAACTCCTTGTCTCTTGTCTCGGGAGTCGGGGGCTGGGTAGGATAGAATGGGAAAGAATGGCTGAGAGGTTTTTCCTGGAAACATTTTTTTAATGATGCTCTGTTTATGTGATGGACTAACGTGAACCCTCAGCCTTTCTCTTTTTTCTTTTAATGTTGTACTGTGTGGGTCTGGTTCAGTTTCCTTTTTTCTCCCTGGACTCAGAGGTGGCTTTTAGTTCTGCTGGGCTTCAGACATTCTAGGACTGTGGTGGTTTATCCTGGATTTTGGGGAAGCAGGAGGATGCAAATCAGATCCCAGCCTGATCAGGGATCAGGTCCCAGCCCAGCCTTGCTCCCACATCCTCCTGAGAAAACAGGCTCTGGTCCCTGGGCAGCCAGCAAGGGGGACGCAGGAGAAAGCACCAGCAAAGTAAAGCTCCTATTTCCACTTGCCCTGGTCTGACTTTGGAGTCAAAGTCTCACATTTTTCAGACTTTCACAGGTGTGAGTGAGAATCCTGTGGGACTATGGGGTGGTGAAAACAGTCCAGTTTAGCTCCTGCCTTCCTTGAGTCCATGGCGGTGAAGGGGAGAGGGTACTTCTCAGATTGAGTGATGGCCTCAGACCTTGCTTCGACCTCAGTGGTAGGCTTTGATACCACCGTGGGGCTGAGCACCAGGCAAGGGGGTCCAGGGACAGCTCCTGGTCGTGGGCTGCCAGGCAGCAGACAGGCAAGAGGGAGCTCTGGCTCCAAGCGTTGATCTGGAGACTTGGCATCCTTAGCTTAATTCCAGGTTTGACCTGTAAGGACAAAGAGACTGCATGCCTGGCAGTGACTGTGCTCTGCCTCCGTGCCAGGCTGCCGGCGGGGGGCTTGTTCTTTTTTGCTTAGGGTTTTATTTTTAGGTAGAAACCAGAGACACTGGAGAGCTGCGGCAGAGGCTGTCACCCTCTAGAGCACCAACAGCATTTGAATATGTGATTTCAAAAGAATTTGTCTAGACTAAAATTGCATAGATTAAGGCCTTTAGAGTGAATACTTCTTAATTGCTCTGCTGTGTTATGAACAAGGTTTTCCCTGGCCAGCTAATTGTTGTTGTGATCATCGTCATCACCATCATCACTACTATTCCACTGCCTCATGCAGCCCTGGCACCATCCCCCCAGTATTTTCTGTGCTTAAGCCATAGTGTTCCTCATCCCGATGAACTCTCAATCCACATAATCAAATCAGTGGGATAAAGGGGTTGTTACCTGCTTTTTATCAAGTTATAAATGACAAACAGAGCCATTGCACTTTTCCAAGGTCACAGGCAAGGTCACTGCATCATCACTGGTCAGCTAATTAGCTCGATACCTGATGACTTAGATCCAGTACCTACAGATCCTTGAGTACATCACTCAAAGGAGTATAGGCTCTTTGTTTTGCATTGGAGTTCAGAGGACATCCATCATTCAGAAGCTGTATTTGCATTAGTTTGGTCACAGTTCTGTCAACGTGTCTCCTCAGTAGTGGCAGAGGCTCCTCACCAGAGTGGCAGAGGCTCAGACAACTCCGGCTGTTGCCGCCTGGTTCTTCCCAGATCATTTAAACCTGTTGATTTGCACTTCCCATGCCTGGAACAGTTATATTTAGTGGGTGATTGACATCTTGAGGAAGATTCAATTGAACAGGCCCTCTCAGAGGCAGTCTTCTTGGGACTTGCATCCTTTTCGCTCAGCTTCTGGAAGCACACGTCAAGGAGATTATGAACAAATTTCTCACTTGGTAATTCTGACTGGCGACCGGTACCACGCAGTTCATTCTCATTAGTGCTAGAAAAACACCACGGGTGTTACCTGAAGATTTCTGGTCTCTGCCTGCATAAGCAACAACCGCACTGATACTGCATCCCTCTTGTTCAGGACAAGCAATTTGATGTATTACCTGGCAATTCAGCCTGTTCTTGCAAATCACCGTTCGCCAGCTTCACAGGGAGGCGGATAAATATTAGGACCACACATGAATGAGAGGAAGGTCCTCATTCAAGGAAGGGTCTATGAGCGCTGTTTTTTAAAGATCTTTACTACATAGTAGCAGCTGCTCTCTTAAACCTGCTCCCCAGCAACAATCCTGCCACATACAGTGAAGTTCTGTTAAACTGATGCCTTAACAATGATTTTCGTTTTGGTTATTGCAGTGTTTCAGAACTATCGTGCAGGTTTGTCTGATTATGTGAGGAGTGGGCCCGTGTGAACCTCATGAGGTTCCCCAAGGCCAAGTGCAAGGTCCTGCAGGTGGATGGGGGCAATCATCAATATCACAGAATCATAGAATCACAGAATGGTTAGAGTTGGAAGGGACCTTGAAGGTCATCGAGTTCCAACCCCCCTGCTGTGGGCAGGGACACCTCCCACTAGAGCAGGTTGCTCAAAGCTCCATCCAGCCTGGCCTTAAATACTACCAGGGATGGGGCATCCACAAGGTTTCTGGGCAACCTGTTCCAGTGCCTCACCACCCTCACAGGAAAGAGTTTTTTCCTAATATCCAATCTAAATCTCCCCTCTTCCAGTTTCAAACCATTACCCCTTCTCCTATCACTACACTTCCTGACAAAGAGTCCCTCTCCTGCTCTCCTGTAGCTCCCTTCAGATACTGGAAGGCTTCTCTAAGGTCTCCCTGAAGCCTTCTCTTTTCCAGGCTGAACAGCCCCAGCTCTCTCAGCCTGTCAATATCAATACAGACTGGGGGATGAATGGGTTGAGAATAGCTCTGCAGGGAAGGACTTGGGGGATACTGGTGGATGAAAAACCAGACATGAGCTGGCAATGTGGACTTGAAGTCCAGAAAGCAAACCATAAAGCTGCATCAAAAGAAGCATGGCCAGCAGGTCAAGGGAGGTGATTTTGCCCCTCTGTGCTGGTGAGACCTCTGCATCCAGCTCTGGAGTCCTCAGCACAGGAAGGACATGGACCTATTGGAGCAGGTCCAGAGGAGGGCCACAAAACTGATCAGGGGGATGGTGAACATGTGATGAATTTTTTTATGCCAAGCGTGGTGAGACACTGGAACAGGTTGCCCAGAGAAGCTGTAAGGTCCCCTGCCACCAGAACTGTTCAATGTCAGGTTGGATGGGGCTCTGAGCAACCTGGCCTAGTGGGAGGTGTCCTTGCTTATGGCAGGGGAGTTGAAATTAGGTTATTTTTAAAGATCCATCAGTAAACTAACCAAAGATATTTATCAATCAGGCCCAAATCTGCTTGCCCAGTGCCCAGGAGCACATCTGGGACTGATCTGAGGTCTCCTGCCTGGAGAAGAGAGATGCTGCGTGCTGGTGGGCACTTGCAATGCTCACAAACCCCCTCACATCGCTTCCTCTTTCCGTGAGAGTTAATCTCTTATGGAATTTGACATTGAAATGCCTCCCTTATACAGCAGATTATTGTTGTAATTAGCTACAGGATAAATAGGACTGAATTGAGTATTACACTAGACTTCTCCTTTATGCTGTCAGTGAAACAATTTTTTCCCCTATTGCTTTTCCCAAATCATCATGAGACTTTTGTAAAGAGAATATTTGCACAAAAAGCTGTGGGCAATTGCTCTTGAAAAGGTTCTTGCAGTTACTTAATACTGTGAAAGGGCAAAGTGAAATGCTATTTAAATGTATTTTCATGCTAAATTAGATTAATGAAACTTCCTCTAAATGTTCTGACGATGAAATTGGGAACAACTCACTTTACCCAGGTAAACTGTGAAGACTGAGAGCAGCACCTCAAACTTGAGGAACGGAGGTTAGCAGTAGATTTATTTCTTCTAATATTTTAGATGGTTGTGTGCTTTTTAAAAAAAACTTTTTTTTTTTAAATTTTTTTGTAGCCCGCTTCACTTGAAAACTAACTTTTAATGTGTCACAAGATGAGGAAAATAGGAGCCCTTGATGGGAACCAGGGCAGGTCTTGGTCCCAGTGAAAAGTGAGGCTGGTTACAGCTTCAGGGGCCCCACCATGATGAGTACTGGGGATGGACTGTGTCCAGAAAAGAGAAGTGACATTATTTGGTCATCAGGGAGATAGAAGATATGACAGTTTTGTCGTACAGCATCCTCAAGCTCCTCCGAGGTGCTGGTGCTGCTTCACCATGTCCCCTGACTGCTGCATCTCCCATCATCCTAGTTCCTGAAATCACCTGGAAATCACCAGCCTTTTTCAGTGAATGGCTGCTGCAATCAGCATCTTCTTGTATAACTGATTTTATTTTCTTCTCTTTTGAGAAGAGGTTTTGAACAAACCCTTTCCACTGTGAAAAACCATTAGTTCAGGTAACACCGTGGCTCCGAACAGAAAGCCCTGGAGCTAGCTAGAGATGTGAGCTGATATTTTCTCCATGGTGTGTGCCCTTGTGCTTCCGGATTTCACGGCTCCGGAGCAGCGTGTGGCCGGGCTCACCATATGTGCTGCGGTACCCGCACGCGGAGCCGCTCTCTCGCCGCACAGCACTGCCCCTGCCCCTCCTTGCTCCTGCAGGCTGGAAGGGTGCCGGAGCATCGCTTCCACCTAGATCTTGTGTGCTCTGTTAATTATAAGCACGTTAAAATGAGACTTTGATTCCTCCCCCTTGACCCTACCAACATCCACTCTCCTCAAGGTCAGGTTTGCAGACATGAGATGCTCGGGTTGATAGCATTTCTCCTTCTGCAGTTTGCTCCCTAAACTTCCTTATCCTACGCCTAAAGAAAAAAGCTTGGAGTTGAGAGAACAGAAATGGGGGTAAAAAGACCCAATGTGTGAAGAAGAAGAGAGGCGTGGCAGTGCTTTCCAACATGGGTAAATACAAGTAGTCCTAGTGAGGGACAGGGATCTCAGCAGCCCCAGGACAGAGGTATTCCCTACGTATGTGTACTCCAGTACAAACGCCAACACTTGCCTTCAGTGTATGCATGGGTTTTATCTATTTATCTATCTATCTTTCTATCTATCTATCTATCTATCTATCTATCTATCTATCTATCTATCTATCTATCTATCTATCTATCTATCTATCTATCTATCCATCCATCCATCTATCTACACATGTGTGTGTTTTATTTATATATGTATATATATATGTATATGATTCATGCTGGTGGTTTATATACATCATGATGATGATCTTAAAGGTCTTTTCCAACCAAAACGATTCTATGATTCTATGTATGCTTATACATGCCTATATATATATATATGTACATATATGTGTGTGTGTATGCTTGTATATACATATATGTATATAAATACTGCATGTACTCCCATATGTATACATATACATGTACATCTGTTTATCTTCTGTCTCCTTGTTGTTATCCAAAGAACATCACTTCTCGTCACCGGACACAGTCCGTCCCCAGTGCTCTTCATGCTGTGGCCCCTGAACCTGTACCCAGCCTCTTTCTCCATTGGAAGCCCAAGTGCTGCCAAGTGCTGCTCTTCCCCCATCCTGTGANAGTACATGACAAAGCAGCTCACTTGGCTTAACAACAAGCAACTATCCTGATTATTATTTCACCTTTCAGAGCACCTAACCTCACATCAGATGTATATTTTCCTGTTGTACAGCTCACCTGAGGCTACGTAAACCTCACTGAGCTGCTGCTGCCTGTCTCAGCAATGGGAATATAACTTAATGATTCACTCCTTGCCTGGACCAATGTGTCAGATCCTCCTGATCGCATGACTTGTTTAACCTCTTAGGAATAGGAGCTGCCCTGACATCTGATGTGTCACATCAGTTACCAGGATGCAAGAGAGAGATCTGGTTGTCCCATCTCCATAAATCCTTGATCTCCGTAGCCAGGCTGTCACTTTTCACTGCAGAGACCGTAATTTCGGGTTTGCTTTGAGCTGGCTGCAGTACACCTTGGGTGTGATATCTTCATCAGAAACCAGAGTCTTACTGCTAGCCCTGCCTGACAGGACGGTGCTGCTATGACTGCTCACGTTGACGTTGCAAAACGTCCAGCCAAGGACTCCAAAGCCTTTGCAGATGCTTTCTAATGAAGTCTTGTAAGAGAGGTATAAAATAAACAAGCATCATTATCTGCCAGTGCAGACATGGAGTGGAGGCATCTTCTGGCTGAGATCATCCCTTAAGGTCACACCATTGAGCAGGCTCAACCAGGATGGGGCAGACCTCATGTCTTGTCCCAGCCATTAAAGAATACTTTTAAGAAAGTTCCCATCTCTGTAACAGCAAAATGGACATAAAAAACAGCATTAAAACTTGGGAGATCAGTGTTGCTGCTCTGAATGCAGCAGACAGCAAGAGCAACTTGCTGCTTCCCATCCACCTCCACATTGAGGAACATCCCACTGCCTGCTCTCCTGGGAAAAAAANCTCCTGGGAAAAAAAAAAAAAAATCCTGGAGAAACATCACAGCCTGGGAAAATCCCACTTTCCAAGCTGGGAAGTGCACCTATCACAAGAACTTCCCCCCCACCCGCCCACCTCTTTTCACCCATCCAGTTTTTGTTTCCATGGAAACAGCCAGAAAATCAGCTGGCCAGAAGCAGCCAGGGAGTGAGAAAACCCCTGGGGAGGCTTCCATACCTGAAAACTACAAGGGGTAATTTGCAAAACATGGGCTTTTTGTTGCTTTGGGGCTCCCAGGTCTCTCAAAATGTTTAAATGTCTATAAAAGATGAATGTGTTTCCTATACATAATAATAAGCATACAGTTTAACAGCTAAAAGTTCCCACCTGAACCTGGGTGATGTTTCAGAGGGTCTCTGCTTTGGGTGGAGGTGCTGGTGCACAGCCTCATCCCCTGGGCCAGGACTGCTGACATTGGAGTTTTGGGGGTAAAACAGTACCAGGTTGGTCCATGCTTTTGGGGTGAGCCTTCCAGAGCAGCTCAGCACCATCAGCCAGGTGAGGGGACCCTGTCTTCACCTCCCATAGATGTACCATGGCTGGCTGCCCTGCTCTGGGACTCAGCTTTTTTCCCCAAAATGCTGCAAAGGGACCCCACTTCTCCCATACTGGCATCATGCAGCCCAGTATGCCGGACTAAGCCGCTACCAGTCCAAAGAGGTTATTCTGTAGAACTGCTGGCTTCCGTGCCATGTAGGTGTGTGCTTTGAGAGGTCTAAGCAGGGACAGATATATGGCAAAAATAGACACCCTCAGGTATTAACACAAAGGGCAGAAGAGATTATAGCTTAAAAGGTACACATTTTAAATATTTTAAATATTTTAAATACTTTTAGGCTGCGAAAGTGCTGGTAATTGCAGCTGTGGGCCATCCCTGGAAACCAGAAGCCCCCTCCTATTCTTCAGAAAGACTGTCCAGCCCCAACAGGTGAATCACCTTCCCATGCCATTGCACCACAGGGAGAAGAGCCTAACATGATGCACACGGAGCCAATGCCACCTTTTTGGGCCATCAACAAAGACTTTTCCCAAAAACACTTGCTCAGGCACATCACTTCCCCAGGAGAAATTATCTGGGATGGTCCTGTGTTGGGCTCTCAGACCAGCAAGGCTGAGAAAACCTGCCTTTAGCCCCTGGATGGATGTTGTTGCCGATCTTCCCTCTCGCTGTATTTAATTCAGGAATCCAATTATATCATTTTTAAATCCCCAAATCTTGTGCTCTTTCTCCTGTGCACATCTCCTCTCCAGTCCCGATCGATATTTCCAAGCCTCTTACTAGGGAGCAAACCGCAACCGCGCCGCAGGATTTGCTCTCAGGCCGCTGAAGCAAAGCTCTTCCCCGCTGCTGCCCGTGCGCCGCGCTCGCTCGGGGCCTGCCGTGCCAATCAGGAAAAATCACCGGGAGGGGGGGGAGGTGGATGGGGCCAGACCACCTCTCCGTTGCAAGAAAATGAAAATTAAAAGTCACATCTGGGTAAGAAAACCCGCCGTGCCTGGCAGGCGGCGTGTGCTCCCTCTGCCGTCGCTGCCGCAGCAGTGAAAGGCTCCAGGCAGGGCGATGCGCAGCCCGGGGAAAGAGAGTCCAGCCAAGGACCTTCCTCCATCCCTTGTTTTCTCCATTAAAACAGAAGTGTTAAGAGCTGATGGGATTGCCCTCTGCTTGGGCAAGGGCCTCCGACTGCAGTGCTGCTGGCAAACGGAACGGCAGGCTGGAGAAACAGGGAGCGAGCTGTAGGGAGAAAGGTGTGAGACAGAGGTTTCCCCGGTGTCCCTTAGTCATGTTAAAGCTGTGTTTCAGAGCAATATTTTGGGGGGCTGTCAAAGAACAGATATTTGGAAGACAGCAGGATTGGAAGGTGCCTACGAAAGGGGAAGTTTTGTTCTGGAGTCTTTACAAGGCACATGCCAACCTGTATCAGCATCGCTGTTTGTCTTAGAGAAGATATAATGTCAGTAAGAAGCCAGATGGAGGAAGGTGGTGATTTTTATCCTCTTTAGTTCCCCTGCAGCATCAACCCAAGTCCCCAGCCAGCCCTGCAGGACCCTGCTCTCCCATGCAGGAGATTTAACACATAACCAAAATTGTGTAAAAAGAGCAAATCTATCCTAAGCTCCAGGACATCTTTGGGATGTGCTGGGCTGGAGGCAGAAGCCCTGCCCATCTCACTGCCTTCCAGGGTTTGTCTCAGAGAGGAACTGGTCCTGAAAGCAGGCAGAGACTGAGCACTGCTCATCCTCTTTCGTGGTGCAGGTAAGTGGCTACATCCACTGGCCAAGACACCACAACCTTTGTGGCATGTAAACTGGTTTGCAAATTATTGTATACATTAAAGAAAGCATTTGGTTTTCCCATCGCCAGATCCCCTGCAGGCTGTAGACTGTGTCTTGTTCAGCTGTAAACTAAAATCTTTGAGTTCCTTGAAGTCACTATTGCTGAATTTGTGAGTCAACTGATGTCAAAGGTGTTTATGCAAGGACAGAAATCCAACAGAGGAAGAAAGCCACCCAAATGCCTTTTCCCATACCTCCGCTCATGCCTGCTCACACCACCTTCTCTTCTCCAGGCCGAACCCTCTAAGATTGAACTCACAGGAGAGGTGCTCCAGCCCTCTAATCCTCCTCATGGACTTCCCCTGGACCTGCTTGAACAGGTCCATGTCTTTCTTATTCTTGGAGCCCCAGAGTGATTTGCAACACTGTTTAACCCACCTTAGCAAAACAATCCAAATCCTCCTGTCTGACATTCGGGTCCCCTGGGTTGGGACATTTGAATTTTCTGCATGCAGCAGCAAAGTGTATCAGCAAAAGAGAAGTATCTCCAGATACAGTTAGGCTACGTATTTAAAACTAGCCTTTTACCATATCATTAATTTAAAATCCCTTCAAGTCAGAGATGTGTCTTGCACACAGAAGTGCCACTCTGCCACCTCCACTGCCCCAGCCAGGCTGCAAGGGCAACATTTCTCCTTGTGGATGGCGTGACATGAAGGATTTGAGTGCCTGCAAAGCCCCCTACAACTCCAGCACCAACCACGCTGAAAAGGACCCTGAGGACAATGGCTGGGGACATACCCATATGTATTCTCGAAGTGGGGAGGATGTCAAAATTGGCAAGAGGCCATCAGGAAGTATTTGTAAACACTTTGTAAATGATCCAATTTTCCCAAGCACCTGTTCATGACTCACTTGCCAGCTCCATGGATTGGATGAGGATTGCTTGAATGGTGAAGGCTGGAAAAGCCCCAGACTCACTGTGACTTCGATCCTGTCACCAAAAGCAATTAATTCGCCACAGCTTTGCTCTGACAATGCAGGCTCTTTAAAACAATCAAACCCATCATCACAAAGGTACCTGCATTATTATTGCATTGCTTTTTTGGAGCAAGGTGTTCCAGCCTATGGACACTTTCAGCTGGTCTTTCATGAGCATCATTTCCTATGGCAAGGGGGGGGGCTGCTTTGCTCCAGGAAAGATGCCTGCAGCAGTTTAAGTTTGTGCCTTTGCCACGCTGGAGCTAGGGCTAACTATAACTAAAAGCTAGTTTGGTTCTAGTTAAGCCAACAGCAGGGGAAGCAAGTGCTTTCCATAGGGGGTTAATCATTATGGTGAGCCTGACACAGTTTCAAGGTCTTTGGATAAAGACCCAGCGCAGAAATTGGCCACAGCCTGTCAAGAGGAAATGACCTCATATGATCTCTGATTTCTGTGTCCTGCTCTGCCCTTTCCCATGGAAAGTCATTGGC